>CP106729.1:67609595-67936181 GCA_025506655.1 Gossypium rotundifolium | reverse complement strand
GCAAACACACACAGAGTAAGCTTTCAAAAGCTTGGTAAGCCATATACAAATAAACTTAACTTATAATTCACATAACCATATCAATTCAAGATCATTAATGTTTCCAAATTACAAATTCATACTCTTCTTTGGCTTATTTGTTTAGCCATATCTTACCAACAATTCATATCACAAAGTTTCTCAATAGAACATAACATATTCATACACATATCACATCTAACTCTTTGAATCTTTGCTTATTTCTCACTTGTACACAAACCACATATACTTACTTTCATACACATACATAGTGTATGATTCAAACATACCTGAATTGAATTCACGTTTCACTTAGTGTTTCATTTCTCGGGATTTCTCGTTGAACCATTCAGAATCAAATAGGATACTCAAAATGTTCGGAATAGTCGTACAATGCCAACATCCCAGACGTGGTCTTACATGTAACCAAATACCGATGCCACTGTCCTAGACAAGGTCTTACACGAATCAAATACGATGCCAATGTCCCAGACATGGTCTTACACGTAAATCTCAAATTGATGCCAACGTCTGAGACATGGTCTTACACGATATCACATGTCGAAAACATATGTCATGACATAAAAAATCCTATCTATTCCTAGGTTAGTATGGGACTTTTTAGACTTTGTCAACTTGTCGATACTTCCTCGGATTTCATATACAAATCATCTCGAGCATATTCATTGCAATCCAAATTTAATAAAAGCATAAATAAACCAATTCTAATGCATTTATTTGTATATCAACTTACCTCGGATCCGGATAAACAGACGGATTTGACTATTCAATACTTTCGACTTTCAGCGGTCTAAATCTATTTTCTTCGGTTCTTGATCTATACCTATATAAATTTAATCCATTTATTCACCAAATCATTCAATTCAATCCAAAAACACATATTTAGGGCAATTTACAAATTAGCCCTCATATTTTCACATTTTGACATTTTAGTCCCTATTTCATAAAATCACAAAATAATCAAAATCTATATATACCCAAGCTTAGCCGAATGTTCACTATGATCATAACAATCCATACATTTCATTTATTTCACAATTTAGTCCTTCAAAATATTATTTTCTCAATTAAGTCCAAATTACTCAAATTCATCAAAAATTCAAAGACAAAACATGTTAATCTAACACATATATTTCATAATTCATCTTCAAACATCACAAAACTCATGTGTTCATTAATGGCATATTTCAAAATCATCATCAATTCACAAAATTAAAGCATGGGTTTTGAAGAACACAAAGCAACAATTACAAAAACATAGAAATTATCAAAAACCGAACAAAAACTAACCTTGAATCAAGCTCTTCAATGGCCGAACATTCAAAGGCTTTTAACCTATTTTTCTTTTCTCGTTTTTCGGTGGAAGAACACATAAAAATGACCACCATTTAAGCTTTGTTTTTATTATAATAACATTACTAATTCTTTTACAATATTAACCTTTTAATATAACATATATATCATGTACATTTAATGGCCTTACCGTCCATTAGCTAATATAATGGCTAATTTTCATCTTAAGGACTTCCTCTTTAAAAAGACACATCAATTCGGTCATTATTCAAATAGAAGGCTACTTTTACATTTTATACGATTTAGTCTTTTTCTCAAATTAAGCACACAAATGAAAAAAATTAATTCACAGAAATTTCACACATGCTTAATCATATACTACAGACACAAAAAATAATATCAAAATATTTTTTTGACTCGATTTGTGGTCCCGATACCACTATTTCGACTAAGGTCAAAATCAGAGTGTTACAATTCTCTCCCCTTAGGGATTTTTGTCCCCGAAAATCTTACCGTTGAATAGATTCGGATATTATTGTCTCATTATGTCTTTGGGCTCCCACGTAGCCTCTTCCACTCCGTGTTGATGCCACAGTACTTTCACCAACGGAATTTTCTTATTTCTCAAGTCTTTAATCTCACGAGCCAAGATACGAATTAGTTTTTCCTCGTAAGTCATATCGGATTGGATTTCAATCTCAGAAGGAGTAATCACATGTGATGGATCAGATCTGTATCGACGAAGCATTGACACATGAAATACATTATGAATCTTTTCCAATTCAGGTGGCAACAACAATTTATATGAAACAGGTCTGATTCATTCGATAATTTTATACGGCTTCGATGAACCTCGGACTCAATTTGCCTTTACGTCCAAATCAGAGTACTTTCTTCCATGGAGATGCTTTTAAGAACACTTTATCACCGATTTCAAACTCAATATCTTTCCGTTTCAAATCTGCATAAGATTTCTAACGATCAGATGCTACTTTCAGACTATCACAAATCACTTTCACTTTCTGTTCAGTGTCTTTTATCAAATCGACCCCGTATATCTTATTTTCACTGAGCTCATTCCAATACAGAGGTGTCCGACATTTGCCTCCGTACAAAGCCTCATAAGGTGTCATTTTAATGCTTGACTGAAAACTATTATTATATGCAAATTCAATCAATGGCAGATACTACTCCCACGTACCATTAAACTCAAGGATGCAACATCTCAACATATCCTCGAGGATCTGAATAACCCATTCGGATTGACCATCTGTCTATGGGTGAAAAGCTATACTGAAATGCAATTTCGTACCTAGAGCTTCTTGCAATTTCGTACCTAGAGCTTCTTACAATTTCTTCCAGAATTGTGATGTAAATCTCAGATCTCTATCTGGCACAATAGACAGTTGCACCCCGTGTAATCTCATAATCTCAAAAATATAGAGTTCAACCAACTTATCAAGTGAATAATCAGATCATACCGGAATAAAATTGGTAGATTTCGTTAATCGATCAACTACAACCCAAATTGCATCTTTCTTTCTCGGAGTCAAAGGTAGCCCTAAAACAAAATCCATTGTCACTTTATCCCATTTCCACTCGGGAATCAGAATCCATTGTAACAAACCAAATGGAACCTGATGTTCAGCTTTAACTTGCTGCCAGACTAAACATTTCGAGACAAAATCAGAGATATCTCTTTTCATACCAAACCACCAATAGTGTTGCTTCAAATCATGATACATCTTTGTACTTCCTGGATGAACATATATGTGACTATTATGAGCTTCATTCAAAATTAACTGTAATAAATCTGGATTTCTCGAAACACAGATTTGATCTCGAAATCTCAAACAATCATCAACATCAACTCAAAATTCAGAATCGGAATTCGAATCACATTGAGCTTGTTTCGCTATCATTTCATTATCAACTTTTGAGCATCACATATTTGTTGTAGAAACAACGGTTTCGCTTTCAATTCAGCCAAAATTGAACCATCATCACATAAGTCTAAATGAGCATTCATAGCATGTAATACAAACTGTGATTTCTGAATCAATGCATTAGTAATGACATTTGCTTTACCCAGATGATAGTCTATCACAAGCTCGTAGTCTTTCAAAAGCTCTAACCAATGTTTCTATCACAGATTTAAATCTTTCTAAGTCATCAGATACTTTAAACTTTTATAATCTAAAAACACGTGACATTTCTCACCAAAAAGATAATGACGCCAAAGCTTTAATGCAAACACAATCACAGCTAGCTCAAGACCATGGGTCGGATAGTTCTTTTCATGTGACTTTAATTGTCTCGAGGCATAAGCTATAACTTTGCCTTCCTACATCAAAACACATCCCAGACCATTCAATGAAGCATCACTATATATTACGAATTCTTTACCCGATTCTGGTTGTACCAAAACTGGAGCTTCAGTCAACAAAGTTTTCAACTGATCAAAGCTTTTCTGACATTTATCAGACCATTCAAACTTCACATCTTTCTGAAGCAATCTAGTTAACAGAGTAGCAATCATTGAGAACCCTGTTACAAATCTTCGATAATAACTAACAAGTCCCAGAAAACTATGAACTTCAGACACATTTCTCGGAGGCTTCCACTCTAAAATAGCTGAAATCTTGCTCGGATCAAACCGTATACCAGATGCTGATACAATATGTCCCGAAACCAACTTCTCGCAACCAAAAATCACATTTACTAAATTTTGCATACAATTGCTTATCTTGCAAAGTTTGTAACACAATTTTTAGATGTTCAGCATGTTTAGTTTCATCTTGCGAATAAATCAAAATGTCATCAGTGAATACAACAACAAATCGATCTAAATACTGTTTGAAAATTTTGTTCATAAAATCCATAAAAATAGCTGGAGCATTTGTTAGTCCGAAAGGCATAACTAAAAACTCATAATGCCCGTACCTCGTTCTGAAAGCACTTTTTAGAATATCTGAATCTTTTACTCGCAACTGGTAGTATCTCGATCTCAGATCTATCTTTGAAAACATAGTGGCTCCTTTTAGCTGATCAAATAAATCATCAATTCTGGGCAAAGGATATTTATTCTTTATAGTCACCTTGTTCAACTGTCGGTAATCAATGCACATTCTCATCGTGCCATCTTTCTTTTTCACAAACAGAATAGGAGCACCCCAAGGTGAGAGACTTGGTCTTGCGAATCCTCTGTCAATCAACTCTTGCAACTATGACTTCAACTCTTTCAACTCTATTGGCGCCATTCTATACGGAGCTATAGATATAAGAGTCGTACCAGGCAACAGATCAATACCAAATTCAACTTCGCGTATCGGAGGTAATCCCGATAATTCTTCAGGAAATACATTCGGAATTCACAGACAACCGACACTGATTCAACTTTCTTTTCAGTTACTTTCGAGTCAATCACATAAGCAAAATAAGCTTCATAACCTTTTTTCACATAATTCTGAGCTTTCATCACTGATATCACAGTAGGTAATCCATTAAAATCATTAGATTCAATCCGAACTATTTTATCATTCTAACACCTCAAATCAATAGTCTTTTTTTTTTTTTGCAATTTACAAAAGCATCATGCAACGTTAACCAGTCCAAACCCAAAATTATATCAAACTCATCAAATGGTAGTAGCATCAGATCAGCCAGAAAACAAACATCTCGAAACATCAACGGACAGCTCTTGCATACTTTATCAACCATGACACTTCTACCTAAGGGGTTCGATACTTTAATAACAAATTCAGTAGACTCTACAGGCAAAGTCTTACTGGATGCTAGGTTCATGCATACATAAGAATGTGTAGATCCAGGGTATATCAATGCAATCACAGAAGTATCATAAGGAGTAAATGTACCCGTTATAACATCTAAAGATGAAGCTTCCTCACGGGCTCGGATGGCATACGCTCTGGAAGGCGCTCTAGCTTCAGATCTCGCAACAGTGTCTTTCATAATACTCTAACTACCACTAACATTCCTTGTATTTCGAGAAGGTCTACCTCTAGCTAAAACATTATCAAATCTCATATTCTGAACAATCTCTTGCTCAACAGACT
Source organism: Gossypium rotundifolium (assembly GCA_025506655.1). Lineage (NCBI taxonomy): Eukaryota > Viridiplantae > Streptophyta > Magnoliopsida > Malvales > Malvaceae > Gossypium > Gossypium rotundifolium. Next base: position 67,930,773 of record CP106729.1, on the reverse strand, counting down.
CTAGGCGGTCTCAGATAAAATGGTCTAATGATCCACATCTGAAACAGGCTCGATCATTCAACCTACAACTCCCCAAATGTCTTTTACCATAATGCTTACATTCAGGCCTCTCGGATCGAACATTTCCAACACTAGCCATCGAAGTAGCTGGAGCTTTGGAATTCAACTTTGATCTAGCTCGATCTTTATTTGAATGTCCCACATTAACCTTTGAATGACTTTGTTCATCTCTGAATTTCTTTGAAGTAGACTGAAATGTTTTACTCAAAATCTCTTTCTCATATCTCTATCTTCAGAATTAGCTTTTCTTTTATCTTTTCCGAGTGCTTCAGCTTTGCGCTCTCAATCAACAAGTACAACAAACTCTTTTATTTCTATAATTCTGACTAACAAATGAATATCTTCATTTAAACCATCTTCAAACCGTTTACACATTATTGCTTCAGTTGAAACACATTATCGAGCATATTGAGTTAATCTTACGAACTCTTGTTCATACTCGATGACAGACATACGACCCTGTTTCAATTCCAGAAATTCTTTTCATTTCTGATCAATAAATCTCTGACTGATGTATTTCTTTCGAAACTCAAACTGAAAGAAATCCCATGTAACCCATTCTTTCGAACAACGAAAATCAAGGTTTCTACCATTGATAAGCTGCGTCTCGTAGCAAAGAAACAACACATTTTATGCATTCTTCAGGAGTCAAAGACATTTCATCGAATACTCAGATAGTGTTCTTGATCCAAAATTTAGCTTTCTCGGCATCGTTATCACTAGTGGCCCTGAACTCTTCAGCCCTATATTTATGGATTTTGTCAATCGTAGGTTTATTCAATAGATTTAGATTCATAACTAGAGGTATAGCATAAGTCTGAGGAGGATTAGGCGGGGAGGAGGTTGTGAAATAGCCGGATTGGTTCTTACGTATTGAGTGAACCATTCGTTCATCATTTAGAAGAATGCATGTTTAGCCTCTCCCTCTTGACCACTAGTAGCCGGTCTCGAATCAGATTGCACTATCCCTTGAGTGGGAGCAGGCGCGTTACTTTCAACATCGTCAGCTATGGCTCTTTCGAGATCCATTACTATACGAAGATCACATTTTACAGGTCAGGATTCATCACACTATCACATTTCATATATATGGCGTGTATAGCTAGACTCTCATACGCTAGTTAGTCCGAGAATCGACTAAACCATAGCTCTGATACTAATCAAATGTAACACCCCTAACTCGTAACCATCACTGGTCTAGGGTTAAAAGCATTACCAAAAAATCAGATCCTTTTATAGATATTTCATATTATAATTTGACAAATCACATCAAAGTGTCCCTTAAATAGGTCTACGAGACCTTAAACATGTTTTAGAATAGGGCCGAGACTACACTAAAAATATACAAAATTTTTCAAAAATTTATAAAAATTTTCTAAGTTAGAGAGGTCACACGCCCGTGTGGGCAAGCCGTTTGCCTCCCACGGCCTCAGACACGCCTGTGTGTCTAAGCCGTCTCAAAATAGGGTATACATACTGACTTGTCCACACGGTCATGGACACGCCCGTGTGCCTCACCCATGGTCGCTACTGACTTGCACCACACTGGCCATCACACACACCGTGTGTCTAGCCCGCGGTCGAGTCTGACTTGTTTTGAAATGCAACAACGAGGGACACGATCGAGCCACACGCCCGTGTGGTCAATCGTGTGGGCAAATATAGGCAATTTGCAAGGCCAAAATGGCACCTACACTTTGGGTTATCCCTAAAAGCACATATAACATCCAAAAATTTGAGTATTGATATGATGCATGTTTTGGTGCTTAACTTGTGTATAATTAAAATTTTGCATGATTAGTTTAGTCTTGAGAAGACTTGAGAATTATTCAGAATTAGAATAAATTTTAGTAAGGGAGTACTTAATTGAAGTGGATCAAGGGACTTTGAGGTTTAAGTAAATTTAAGTGTCAAAAACTAGCATAAGATGAGCTAGTAGCAAGGTGGTGTTGGCGCATGTATGTTTGCTTGAGGGAAAAGGTTCGAACCCTTAGATGTGCATTGAGTTTTTTTTTATTTTGTTTCCTCTTTCAATGTGTCGATCATGGATAGGGATAAAGATGAGTTGGATAACATTTTTGACAAGAAGACCAAAGGAAAAAGGTAAGTAAAAGTTTAAGGAAAAGAATCTCATGATTTAAGGTGATAGAGGGACAAAAGACATGAATCAAGGGCTTTGTTTTGGTAACTTTGGATGGCCAATTGTCCATGAACATGGACGACAAAGGGAGCTAAGGGGGATGGCCATATTTTTGTGATTGGTTTGGTAGGATTAGGTGCTTGATGAGCACACTTTTCCATTTACCAATTGGTGTTTTAGGAAATTTTCTCTACAATTTTTCCCTCTCCCTAGCCGAATGTACCATGAGCATTGAGAAAACAATTGTTGCTTTTGCCATTTCTTCTTTTTGACCATTTCGATCTTAATTTGGTCACTCTCTCTAAAACTTTTCTCTTTTCCTTGTGACCGAAACCATCTAGCCATCAAAGACCATTTCTTTTCTCTTTGTTTCTCTTCATTGCCAAATGCACAATTGTCCCTAAACTCTCTCTTTTCTCTTCTCCCTATTCTCTTTTCCTCTCCATTTTACTTATCATTCAAACACATATTTTTCTTTCATCTATCTTCTATGGCCAAATGTTTGTGATCATCATAGCCGAATCTTCTATTCTTCATAACATCTATTTTCAATCATTTTCTTCTATTCAAACTTTGGATCATCGGTAAGTATCATTTCTTTGTTTTTTTCTTTTGTTATTTGGTCACTATGGCCGAATGTTAGAATGTCTTTGGAAGAGACTTTTTAATCGATTAACTAATCATTTATTCAAACGTTTTCTTTTGTTATTCATAGTGAAATAATGGAAGGGTTCTTATCATCATCTTTTCGGAGAGATCTTGAAGTTCATTTAAGATTTGATAATAACATACAAAGGACTCTCTTGAGATCATTCGAATATTAAGGTAAGCCGAATTCACTCTTTTAAGTCATTAGTCTTAAGATTTTCGATATATTGTTAGGACTAATGATTCTTTGTCTTTGAAGACAATCAAGATAGGGACGAAAAGGGTTTTTAATAGTGTTCGGAAGAGGGGTGGTTCCATTGCTCCCCCTAAATTCAAGAGAAGGATTGTTTCAGGAATCTAAGACTTTCTACCGGGTTGTGGACCCTCATCTGGCGAAAATCAATTATTCGAAGTCATACGTACCCCCGAGCCATTGTTTACTCATGGTTCTGAACCTTTGATCGGAGAGAAATCGCAAATAATTGTTGTTCGAGATTTCGAGGGTAAGGATCTAGATCATTAATCATTAGAATAGTTTCATATTAAATATTAGTGTTCTAATCCATCGTGATGTGTGTTTAGATATCGACCAGCGGGAAAGTGTAGTTCTCACCGTAATCAGGTGTGTAACTTCACACTTATCTCTTGGGTTATACTATATCGTAAGCATTATAATAAAAATCGTAAATTCAATGAAATTGAAAAATACATTATACTAGTTCTTTTATGTGAATGCATGAAACCGAAATCGAGGTTGTGGAAAATTACGGATTTGCCCTTAATGGGTTATTTTGTGAAAGAAAGTGATATTTTTGGGCCATGTGAATAATTTGATTAATTGGCCAAGTGTGGAAATTGTGAAAAGGCCTCATATGTTAAATGGGCCAAATTACGAAATGTCCCGATGGACCGAATTACGAAATGTCTCGATGGACCGAATTACGAAAATACCCTTTATTGGGCCAAATTGAAATATGTGGTTTTATGGGCCAAATTGAAATATGTCATTTTATTGGGCCAAATTGAAATATGTGGCTTTATTGGGCCAAATTGAAATATATTGCTTTATGGGCCAAAAGTGATATTAATATATGAGCTAAAATGTGATATGAGATGAAATGGGCCAAATTGCTATTTTGACTAATGGGCCAAATTGATAAATTGTAATATGGGTTTTTATAAAAATTTACCTTACAAATATTTTGTTATGCATATACATGATTGCATGGGTTGGGATAATTGATGAAGAGAAGAAAGGCCTGATGCCAAAAATCTAGATTGGTGACTCTGTCACGATGGACTGTCGCCCAAAAATCTAGATCGGTGGCTCTACCACAACTATTTAAATGGCCTGTTGCCACAAATATTATAAATGGCATGTTGCCACAATTATTATAATTGGCTTAAAGCCTACTACTAGGTGTGTTGGCGGGGTGGGTTGACTTGATCCCCACAGGTGTGATGGTTGGTACGGGGTGGTGTGTAGCGGATGGAAATTAAGTTTGGTTGGGAATTGCATATCACATGCATTATTATTTTCATATACTTGATCTATAAATATTTACATTTACAAAATGGGCTCAGGCCCAATTATATGTTTATATGGTTTTGGCCCAGTGAACCCGGTAAGTGGGTTACACATTGAGTTCTAAGTAACTCACCCCATTTTTTTTACCCCTCTCAGGTAATAATAATTGATGGAAACTTGGGTCAGAGATGACTTTGTGTGGAGGCTATACTACAAATGGTGGTTTATAAAACCTTAAAACTTCTTTAATAATTTTTATTAAGTACTATTTTAATGGCGATGTAATAAGGCCACTTTAATTATGGATTTTATTATGTGGATAGATTTTATTATGTTTTAGTTTTCCTAAGTTGGATTGATTTAGTTTTCATAAAGATTTTTCTTAAATATCACTGAAACTTAGGAAATTATTTTAAAACTCTTCGATGGAATATTTCAACTAAATAAATCCAAAGTTTTAATCAATTACTACTATATAGATCAAAAGAATAAACTCTTGTGTTTTTAATCATGGATTTCAAATAAACTTCGATTTTCGATAAAGTCATTCTCTTAATCGTTTTGAAGATTTGATTTCCTACATTGTTGATGATTTGAATGCACGTTTAATTTGTGTGGCATGCCAAAATCTGGGCTTAATACATAGGCTGGATTTGGGGTGTTACATTTTATGGTATCAGAGCCCAATTTTAAAACTCGGCTGTGGTTCGGGTTCAACAATGATTTTTGTTTAAAAACTACTTAAATTTCTAGACTTTATGTTTTAAAGGTAGTATGGCACCATGAGCATTCGACACCAAGTCAAGTAAGTATTTGTTTATTAAATGTTTATTATTGTGATGAGACCTTAGGGACACTCTAAAACTTCTTGTTTTAGGTGTTGAAAATGATAGAGATCGAGACTATAGGATGCGATTGCGAAAACAACCCTATCTCTTATATCTCATAAAATATCGTTAATAAACATTGAAATAATATTCTGATTCATAAAACTTGTAATCAGATAAAAATCGAATTAGTCATTATGAGCGCAAGAGGACGTGGTCGTGGACGCGGTAGACGTGGTCGTGGTAAAGGACGAGGTGCTGCGTCTGAAGCACCGGGTCATTTACCAAAAATGGATGCACCTGTATCATTTGAGAGCGAGACTGGATCTCATGATCATGCGAATGAGGATAATGATTTGACTCAAGCAATGTTGCGAGTCTTAGAAAGAGTAGCTGGGGTTAGAACTAGGCCAGTAGCTCTCGGATCAATATCGGAATGACTCAAGTCTAGTGGTGCAGAAGTTTTTAGAGGTGTTTTCGGTGTAGCTCTAAATGTGGCAGAATATTGGCTTGAGGTTGTAGAACGAATTATGGATGATCTAGAGTGCACCATCAAGCAAAAACTGAGAGGGGCCGTATCTTTGCTAAGAGACGAGGCGTATCAATGGTGGCTTACTATTCGAGAAGGCACCGAGGCTGCATTGGTTACTTGGGATTTCTTTAAAGCTGCTTTCCAAGGGAAGTACGTCGGGACAAGTTATGTAGATGCTCGGAGGAAGGAATTCCTGAATTTGGTTCAAGGAAGTAAGATGGTGGCAGCTTACGAGGCAGAATTTCTTCGCTTAAGCCGTTATGCTCATACAATAGAGCCGACTGATCATGAGTGCTGTGTACGCTTTGAGGATGGGCTGAATGATGAGTTGCGGGTACTGATAGCCCCACAACAAGTATGAACTTTTACCTCGCTTGTAGAGAAAGCTAAGATAGCCGAAGAGGCTAAGAATTTAGAATGCCAGAATCGGGAAAAAGTCAGAGGAAAAAGGGATTTTAAGTACTCTGGTTCTTCTAAAAGGTTTCAAAAGAGGCCACGGAATGATGAGCCAGTTCAAGCTAGGGCACCTATGACTACCAATCAGAGTCGAGAATGTACCGATTGTGGAAGACGACATCCTGAAGAATGTTGGAGGAAAACTGGTGCCTGCTTTAAATGTGGTTCCAAGGATCACCAGTATAAGAATTGCCCTCGATGGACTGATTCGACTCAGGAAGCTCGTAACCCTGATGCTCAACCAGCTAGAGGTACTCAGCAGCCACCAAGAGGTCGTGGACCAGGTCGTGGTGGTAATGGTAACGGACGTGGACAGGGTGCACCGGGTCGAGGCAATGGTGTCAGAAGTAACACGGAGGCAAGACAACCAGGATTGGTCTATGCGGTTAGACGTCGTGAAGATGACGATGCACCTGATGTGATAATTGGTACGTTCTTCATCTCTGATGTACCTGTTATTGCTTTGATAGATATCGGTTCTACCCACTCGTATGTTACTAGTGCCATATCTAGAAACCTAAATATTAGATCTGAGATTATCGATAGAGAGATGACGATAATTAGTCCTTTAGGATAGTCGGTAATAGTGAATAAATTGTTTAGAGATGTGCCCTTGGAGATTCAAAGAGAGGTATTTCTAGCGGACTTGATGGAATTACGTTTTGACGAGTTTGATCTTATTTTGGGCATGGATTGGTTGGTGAAGCATCGAACACAAATGGATTGTGTTGAAAAGCAAATGACAATTAGAACTGTGGATGATGAGGAGGTAATAATGATAGGCGAGCGAAGAAACTTTTTGGCAAATGTGGTATCTGGTTTGAAGGCAGAAAAGGTGGTCCAGAAAGGGTATGGAGCATTCCTAGCCTTCATCAGTGCTTTGAATGCCAAGGATTTATCGGTAGAAGTTGTGAGAACGGTGAAAGAATTTTCAGATGTCTTTCCCGAAGAACTTTCGGTCTACCTCTAGATCGGAAAGTAGAGTTTGGCATTGAGCTTTTGCTCGGAACGCTCCGGTGTCCATTGCTCCTTATAGAATGGCACCAAAGGAGTTAAAGCTCAAATTCAAGAACTGCTAGATCGGGGATTTATTCGACCAAGTGTGTCTCTGTGGGGAGCACCGGTTTTGTTCGTCAAGAAGAAGGATGGGTCGATGCGTATGTGCATTGATTATAGGCAGTTGAATAAGTTGACGATCAAGAATAGGTATCCATTGCTGAGAATTGACGATCTATTTGATCAATTAAGAGGAGCTTCAGTCTTCTCCAAGATTGATTTGAGATTGGGCTATCATCAACTCAAGGTGAAAGAGGCAGATACTCATAAGACGGCATTCCGAACTCGCTATGGACATTATGAGTTTTTAGTGATGCCGTTTGGTTTGACTAATGCACCAGCTGCATTTATGGACATGATGAACTGAGTCTTTCAACCCTATTTAGACCGGTTCGTAGTAGTGTTCATAGATGACATCTTGGTATATTCGAGGAATGAAGAAGAGCATGACTCTCATTTGCTCACTATGTTGCAAATTCTGCGAGATAAGCAACTGTAATATCCCGAATTATGGCTTATGCATAATTGCTTAATTGAGTGTGGAAGCATGCCTTTGTATGTCTGAATGTGTATTTATGAATGTTGTGAACTTTAGAATAATAGGAAAATACTTTAGTAAATATTAAGTTTTTTTTAGTTTTAATAAGGGAGCTAAGCTTAGAAGGGCTTTAAGAGGAATTGTATGTGAAATATGACATATAATTGGGCTTGGAAAAGTGGCTTGGAGGTGCCACTTAAAGCCTTTGTAAATGACACCACAAGCTAGGGGTAGGTCTGGAGTTCGAGCAGCAAGGGAAGCAACATTTTGGTTTTTTTTTTTTTCGGCAAAAAGAGGGAGAGATGGACGGCACTAAGGAACTTAAGTAAGGAGTTTAAGCCTCTTTAAAATTCGGCAAAGCTAGGTGATAAACAATGGATTATTTTTATTAATTTTTGATAAGGTGAAAAGAGGAGAAAAATTTGGGATTTAATAAGGAGGAGAAGAGTTGGCCGGTCAAGGGGGTCTTAGGTGACAAATTCGGCTAGGTGTGTATAGGAGGGATAGCCGAATTTCATTTAGCCAATTTGCCTCTCTTTTGTTAACTCTTTTCTCTCCAAGTTAGCACTTGTATCTTCTTTCTTTTCTAATTGTTCTAGCCAAATTCCCCTTCTTCTTAGTTCACCATTGCCAAATTCTCAAGGGACTCTTTCCCCTCTTTTTTATTTTGACAAAATCGACAACACAAGTAGACCCTAGCCGATATCTCATTAAGCCTCAAGAGCCAAAAGTGTTGATACACATCTAGGCCATAGTCGATTAGTCTTCAAGTCTTCATAGCCAATCCTTGAGAGATTGCAAGCAAAGGTCTTTGTCGATTTCTTCAAGTAAGGGTAAGATCAAAATTGGTTTTCATTCTTTTCTCTTAGGCTTGTCGAAAACTAAGATCTAATCTCTACTATTGTTCTTTGTCAAACTACATAGGATCTTTCAGGATTTGTCTACCATTGTCGATTACAAAGGAAGAAGGATATTTCGGGACTTATAGGATCTAAGGTAAGGAAGATATTCGGCCATAGGCCACTTTTACCATGTTTACATGTTAGAAATTAATCTAACATGTGTCAAAGTGATTTCGACGAGATACCAAGGGGTAAATAGAAATTTGAGATTTCAAATCACAAGGTAAAGTATACATATATGCAATCGGCCAAGGCTTATTTTAGCACTAGATCTATTTTCTTACATGATTTAAAAGCCGAAAACTAATCTATGAAGGGATTTAATACCAGCCGATTACAAGGAAGGGAGTCTACAACATTCCGGGATTTAAGAATTTCAAGGTAAGTCCATATGTATATTAGGCCAAGGCCTTAATTGTTGATTAAGATCTATTTTTCGTTTAAAAAGGCCGAAACTAATTTGTTAAAGTGATTTAAAGCTTGGCCGAATACAAGAAGAGTATAGTGAAGATTTCGGGATTTGGCACCAAGGTAAGTTTTAGTGTACTAATCCTACTAGGATTTGGATTTATGGCCGAATGGCTCTTTACTAAGTATTAAATGATTGATTAAATGTAGAGATTTAAGATCTAAGGCATTAGATCAAGCTTTTCGGGATTTGGATTGGAAACCTTAAGCGAATCAGGTGTGTACCCCACACTATCTTTTAATAAGATTTATGGTAATATTTTAATATGAGCATGTTTATAAGAATGTGAATATGGCTAAAGTACCATGCTATGGTACGATGTACCTGTGTACGCTTTCCTACTCCTACTATGAGTATGATATAGTTTGTTATGCCATGAATGTGAATATGATAAGAATGTGAATTAAGGCATGATAATGCATAATGTGTATGTTATATGGGGGCATATGGGATATTATAAAAAGGGGAAGTGAATGTGGTGACCTAAGACCACGATATCTGAATGTGGTGACCTAAGACCACGATATCTGAATATGGTGTCTCATGACACAAAGTATGTATCTAGTGGCTATGCCACGAACTTTATAAGGGCGATGAGCACGTCGACTGCAGCGACTGCCTTCGATGGTGTGTAGCGGATGGAGGGTTGACTTAGTAGTCCCCACGGTGTGCAGGATGGTACGGGTGATGTGTAGCAGATAGCATATAGGCTTGGGTTCGGGAATGCATCATTAAATGTAAATTATGATATGTATGAATATGATTTGTTATGCCTGAATTTGTTAAGACTTAGTGTTTGTGTACACATTGAGTCTGTTTAACTCACCCTGTTGTGGGAACCTTTTTCAGGTGACGATCACGGGTCGGCAGGAGCTTAAGGTGGCCATGCATAGCAAGGAATTTATTTAATTTGGATTTTATTATTTTATTAAGTACTTCAATTTATTTTGGGATTGTTTGATGTAATAAGGCCCTAGTATGAACCATTTCATGCATGCATGCCATTTATTTCAGTACGATACAAAATTTACCAAATTTAAAGTTAAGTAAATTTTATTCCAAAATAAATCTATAAATGTTTTGTCACCTAAAATCAAGGGATTTCAAGTATAAAATTAACATGTTTCCAACTTGAGCCCAACCCAAAAACAATCTTTCTTTTAAAACACATCGTTTTTTTTCCAAAGTCACAAAAGAAGTTTGAACCGGTTTACATCGAGGAACATACCAGATCCGGTCAAGGCTCGTGGGCCGAGTTTGGGGTGTTTCAGCTTGGTATCAAAGCCCAGTTTTAAACTCTCAGCCTTGGGTTTAAGGCCCAAAACATTTTCAAAGTTAAGCCCAAAAGGAATTTTGTGAATTAAGCAGGTTTTTCTGGCATGGCCCACTAAGTCTCTGACCCGAAGTCCACCAGGTAAGTACCCCGATCTTTTGTGTGATTTATATTATGACTTGTAGAAGGGTAGAAATGTAATGGAACGTAGATTAGTATGATAAGTACTTGAACCCTAAGGCTAGTTACCCCAACAATTACATAAGACTTAAATGCCTAATTAAACAAACCTGTGGTTAAGTCGCCGAGTTAGGGTATGGAAATCATGGTACGCATGTCTAGGATTGGTTTCGGTGGGAGCTTGGTACTTAAGCAGTCCTAGTGACTCACCTCCTCTCACTCGAATCCTACCAGTGCGTAGCTTGGTTCACCCTAACCAAGAGGACTTATTCACTGCTAAACCCCTAACTAAAACCCGAAAGGGATTAGCCATATTTTTATGAAAACCCTAGGTTTATAATCACCAAATTACCCCTTGAATAGTAGCAAAAACTTATTTTGGAAAATTTTCAAAATATTTTCGATTTATAAAATTACTAAAATACCCCAAGTGGTAAAATTACAAAAATACCCTTGGTTTATGAAATTTCCAAATACCCACAATTCTTATCAAAATTTCATTACTTTATAAAATGTTCAAAAACCCTAATTTGCAAAATATCAAAATACCCTTATTTTAGAAAAATTACAAAATTACCCCTTTCCTCAAATTACCAGAATGACCCCCGATCTTCAAAAATTTCTACAACAACACTGATTTGGAAAATAAATTCTCAGAAATAACGTTCAAGTTTTGTAAATTCCAAAATATCCTTGATTTATTAAGATTTACAAATTTACCCGGGTTAATTACCAAAATACCCTCAGATTTCAAAATTTCCCAAAATACCCCCGAGAATGAAAAATTACCAGAATACCCTTTTGACAAAATCACCAAGGAACTTTATTTTGAAAAATTATGAAAATACCCCTATAGGACAAATTATGAAAATACCCCTGGGATAGAAACGGACAAAATGTCCGAAGAGTGAATGTGTATGGGAGATACTAAGGAATGGATGTGCTTTTCTGTGAATTAGGATAGAAAACTTGAAACCTTGAATGATCGAAAGAATCCCTACTAAACTCTTATCATTAAACTTCCTCGTGAATAATCAGTGAAACAATGGCTAATGCATAAAATTTCTTAATCAGATTAAAGCATGGTAGTAGAAATGAGCTCCAGGGGACGTGGTCACAATGTATGAGGACGCGGTTAAGGTAGAATGACTTTGTCAGAACCTGTTAGATCGGGTCAAGGATCTGAGAATGAGGTACCACCGCCACCACCACCAGCTGTTGGTGTTGAGTAGCAAGATCAGACGGGAGAAGATCTATATCGCAGTGTCTTCTTGCGAGTTCTTGAAATGGTGGTGGTCTTTGGAGGAATATGGAGCTCAAAATCTATACCGGCGACTCGAGCCAACGGAGTGAAGTGTTCCGTGGAGTATCCGTGTGGCACCCAAGATAAATGAATATTGGTTGGAAGCAATCGAGCGAATTATGGATGAGCTCGATCTGACCCCTGAGGAGAAGTTGAAAGGGATGGTGGCACTGCTACGTGATGAAGCGTATCAATGGTGGTTAACAGTTTGGGATGGTGCCACAGTTGAGGATTTAACCTGGAATATGTTAAGGCGGCATATCAGAAGAAGTATGTCACACACGTTATATTGATGAGCAGAGGAAGGCATTTCTAGGTCTGGTTCAAGGGAACAAGTCTGTAGCAGAGTACGAACTAAATTTTTGAGGCTGAGCCGGTATGCTCGAGGAGTAGTGGCTACAGAACATGAGCGGTGCGTCTGATTTGAGGACGGATTAAGGGATGACCTGAGATTATTAATCGCTCCACATCAGGAGCGGGAGTTTTTTGCATTAGTAAAAAAAGCCAAGGTAGCTGAAGGAATTAAGGACTCTGCAAGGCAAAACTCTGATCGGAATAGAAACAATAGAGGTTTTGGGTTGTCTGGAACATCTAGGAATGCTCAGAAAAGGCCTAGAGTTGATGGGCATGAGGTCGCTAAACCGGTAATCGGAGGGCAATATCGTACTTGTGGCGGTCGGGAAGAAACACTTAGGTGAATATTGGAAGAAGACAGGTGGATGTTTCAGATGTGGGTTAAAGGACCATATGATTAAGGACTGCCCGAGGAAATCGAATGGGAATCGGCTAGCAGCTCAGAATGGTAATCAGGCTGGTAGAGGTGAACAATGACCTCGGTAGGTCGTGGTCCGAATAATGTAAGAAATGGTACCGATAGAGGACGTGGAACATCGGGCCAAGGTGCTGCTAATACTGAGGCAAGACAGCTGGGTTTGGTTTATGTAGTTCGCCGTAGGGAGGATAAAGACGCGCCGGATGTCATATTCGATACGTTTCTTATTTTTGGAAAGCCCTATTATGCTTTGATTGATGTGGGCTTGACCCATTCTTATGTTGCCTGTAGTGTAGTTGAAACACTAGGCATAGCTTCTGAACCTTCTAGTAGGGAGATGACTGTAGTAAGCCCACTAGGTCAAACTGTAGTGGTGAATAAGGTCTTTCGAAGTGTACCTTTAGAAATTCAAGGCGTGGTATTTTCTGTCGACCTGATGGAACTTCCCTTTGGAGAGTTCGATCTCATACTTGGAATGGACTGGCTAGTGGACCATCGGGCTGTGTTGGACTGTGCAGCTATGCGAATGGAGTTAAGGACCCCAGAGGAAGAGGTGGTCATTATGATAGGAGAAAGAAGAAACTACTTGTCTAATGTAGTTTTGGCGCTAAAGGCTGAAAATATGGTTCGTAAAGGGTGCAAGGCATTTTTAGCCTTCGTAAGTGCGTTAGATGGAAAGGAAGAAGGTGTTAGTGGAGTTAGAAAGGTAAGGGATTTCGAAGATGTGTTTTCGGAGGACTTACCAGGAATACCCCTAGATAGGGAGGTGGAGTTTGGAATTGACTTGCTGCCGGGGGCAGCTCCTGTGTCAATTGCCCCTTATAGAATGGCACCAAAGGAGTTAGTGGAGCTCAAGGCTCAAATCCAAGAACTACTTGATCGTGGGTTTATCCGACCTAGTGTATCTCTATGGGGAGCACCAGTCCTATTTGTGAAGAAGAAGGATGAAACTATGCGTATGTGCATAGACTATCGTCAGTTGAATAAGCTGACCATCAAGAACAGGTATCCTTTGCCAAGGATTAATGACTTGTTCGATCAGCTTAAGGGGGCGGCAGTGTTCTCAAAGATTGACTTAAGGTCGGGATATCATCAGTTGAAGGTGAAGGAGGAAGATATCCATAAGACAGCCTTTAGAACAAGGTACGGCCACTATAAGTTTATGGTAATGCCGTTCGGGTTGACAAACGCCCCAGTCTTGTTCATAGATGTGATGAACCGGGTGTTTCAACCTTACTTGGATAGGTTCATCGTGGTGTTCATCGACGACATCCTCGTATACTCCAAGACTGAGGAGGAGCATGATGAGCATCTCCGGATTGTGTTGCAAGTATTGAGGGAGAAGAAGCTTTATGCCAAATTTAGCAAGTGTGAATTTTGGCTTAGGGAAGTTGCTTTCTTAGGGCATGTGGTGTCTGTCGAAGGAATAAGGGTGGATCCTAGAAAGATTAAAGCAATGTTGGATTGGAAACCACCTAAGTCGGTGGCGGAGATTCGTAGTTTCTTGGGATTGGCGGCTATTACGTAAGGTTTGCGAAGGGTTTTCGCCAATAGCCGTGCCTTTGACAAAGTTGTTGAGGAAGGAAGTACCCTTTGTATGGTCGGATAAGCGGCGAGAGCTTTGAAAAGCTTAAGAAGGTATTAACGAAAGCTCCGGTCTTGATTCAAAGGAGGCGGGAAAGGATTTTACTGTGTATTATGATGCTTCCCATACAGTTTTGGGTTGCGATTGATGCAAGATGGAAGGTAGTCGATATGCATCCGGCAGCTTGAGACCACATGAGGTGAACTACCCGACGCATGACTTGGAATTAGTAGCGGTGGTCTTCGCTCTTAAGGTATGGAGGCACTACCTTTATGGCGAAAAGTCGACGATCTACACAGACCACAAGAGCCTTAAGTATTTGCTGACTTAGAAGGAGTTAAACTTGAGGCAGCGAAGGTGGGTTAAATTGCTGAAGGACTATGACAGTTCGATAGAATATCACCCGGGCAAGGTGAATGTAGTGGCGGATGCCCTAAGTCAGAAAGTGGTATCGGATCTGAGGGCAATGTTCGCACACTTGAGTTTGTATGATGATAGAAGCCTGTTGGCAAAATTGCAAGTCAAGACGACGTGGTTGAATGAGGTGAAAGAGGGACAGTTGGTGGATGAGGACCTAAGTGCTAAGCTATAGCAAGTACAAAAGGGAGAGTTGAAAGATTATGGCATTAATGGCGAAGGAGTGCTGTGTTTCAAAAGCAAGGTCTGTATGCCTAAGGATAAGGAACTTAGGCGAAGGATTCTTCAGGAGTCGCATGGTAGCCCTTATGCTATGCATCCCGGAGACACTAAGTTGTCTGAGACTTAAGAGAACAGCTTTTGGTGGCACAGTCCAAGAAAGAAGTTACTGAACTCATTGGCAAGTGTTTGACATGTCAGCAAGTTAAGGCTGAACATCAAGTTTCGTCAGGATTGCTTCAACCGATAATGATTCCACAGTGGAAGTGGGAGAGAATTACCATGGAATTCGTTAGTGGGCTTCCCCTTACGCCTACTAAGAAGGACTCGGTATGGGTAATAGTGGACCGATTGACCAAGTCCGCGCACTTTATTTCGGTGAGAGTTGATTATTCTCTGCAAAAGTTGGCAAAGTTGTATGTGTCCGAAATTGTAAGGCTGCATGGTGTTCCTCTATCGATCATCTCAGATAGGGACCCAAGGTTTACTTCTCGGTTCTGGAAAGCGTTACATCAGGCTTTAGGCACTAAATTGGATTTCACTCTGCCTTTCATCCACAAATGAACGGGCAATCTAAACGGTAATCCAAGTTTTAGAGGACATGTTGAGGGGTCAGTGTGATGGATTTGAGAGGAAGTTGGGAGGAGTATTTGCCCTTAGCGTAGTTTGCCTACAACAACAGCCTATCGTGCAAGTATTCAAATGGCACCTTATGAAGTCTCAGATGGTCAAAAGTGTCGAACTCCTACATGTTAGACGGAATTGGGAGAACGACGAGTTTTGGGTCCAAAGATTGTGGCAGAATCCGAAGAGAAGGTTAGTGTAATTCGGGCACGCTTAAAGGAAGCATCCAATAGACAAAAGTCGACGCAGATCTCAAATGAAGAGATTGAATTTGATGTGGGAGACCAAGTATTTCTTAAGGTTTTGCCTTGGAAGAAGGTGATGAGATTTGGTCGAAAAGGAAGCTAAGCCCAATGTTTATAGGACCTATCGAGTGTTGAAGCGAGTTGGACCATGGCTTATCGCTTGGGTTGCCATCGGAGTTGAAGCGGATGCACGACGATTCCATGTGTCCATGCTATTATCGATCGATCCATCTCATGTAGTTCCAGCTTGAAGAGGTGGCGTAAGGCGATTTATCCTACGAGGAAGAGCCGATTGATTACGGAGCAAGATGTGAAAGTATTACGAGGAAGTCGGTTCCTAGTCAAAGTGTTGTGGGCGTAACCATGGACCGAAAGAAGCTTCTTGGGAGCCGGAAGAAGCAATGCGACGGTAATACCCTCACCTATTCTAGCCAGGTAATTTCAGGGATGAAATTATTTTAAGAGGGGTAGAACTGTAATATCCTGAATTATGGCTTATGCATAATTGCTTAATTGAGTGTGGAAGCACGCCTTTGTATGTATGAATGGGTATTTATGAATGTTGTGAACTTTAGAATAATAGGAAAATACTTTAGTAAATATTAAGTTTTTCTTAGTTTTAATAAGGGAGCTAAGCTTAGAAGGGCTTTAAGAGGAATTATATGTGAAATATGACATATAATTGGGCTTGGAAAAGTGGCTTGGGAGCGCCACTTAAAGCCTTTGTAAATGACGCCACAAGCTAGGGGTAAGTCTGCAGTTCGAGCAGCAAGGGAAGCAACATTTTAGTTTTTTTATTTTCAACAAAAAGAGGGAGAGATGGATGGCACTAAGGAACTTAAGTAAGGAGTTTAAGCCTCTTTAAAATTCGACAAAGCTAGGTGATAAACAATGGATTATTTTTATTAATTTTTGATAAGGTGATAAGAGGAGAAAAATTTGGGATTTGATAAGGAGAAGAGTTGGCCGGCCAAGGGGGTCTTAGGTGACAAATTCGGCTAGGTGTGTATAGGAGGGACAGCCAAATTTCATTTAGCCAATTTGCCACTCTTTTGTTAACTTTTTTCTCTCCAAGTTAGCACTTGTCTCTTCTTTCTTTTCTAATTGTTCTAGCCAATTCCCTTCTTCTTAGTTCACCATTGCCAATTCTCAAGGGACTCTTTCCCTCTCTTTTATTTTGACAAAATCGACAACACAAGTAGACCCTAGCCGATATCTCATTAAGCCTCAAGAGACGAAAGTGTTGATACACATCTAGGCCATAGCTGACTAGTCTTCAAGTCTTCATAGCCGAATCCTTGAGAGATTGCAAGCAAATGTGCTATCGATTTCTTCAAGTAAGGGTAAGTTCAAAATCGGTTTTCATTCTTTTTCTCTTAGGCTTGTCGAAAACTAAGATCTAATCTCTACTATTGTTCTTTGCCAAAACTACATAGGATCTTTCAGGATTTGTCTACCATTGTCGAGTACAAAGGGAGAAGGATATTTCGGGACTTATAGGATCTAAGGTAAGGAAGATATTCGGCCATAGACCACTTTTACCATGTTTACATGTTAGAAATTAATCTAACATATGTCAAAGTGATTTCGACATATACCAAGGGGGTAAATAGAAATTTCGGGATTTCAAATCACAAGGTAAAGTATACATATATGCAATCGAGCAAGGCTTATTTTAGCACTAGATCTATTTTCTTACATGATTTAAAAGCCAAAAACTAATCTATGAAGGGATTTAATACCAGCTGATTACAAGGAAGGGAGTCTACAACATTTCGGGATTTAAGAATTTCAAGGTAAGTCCATATGTACATTCGGCCAAGGCCTTAATTGTTGATTAAGATCTATTTTTCATTTAAAAAGGCCGAAACTAATTTGTTAAAGTGATTTAAAGCTTGGCCGAATACAAGAAGAGTATAGAGAAGATTTCGGGATTTGGCACCAAGGTAAGTTTTAGTGTACTAACCCTACTAGGATTTGGATTTATGGCCGAATGGCTCTTTACTAAGTATTAAATGATTGATTAAATGTAGAGATTTAAGATATAAGGCATTAGATCAAGCTTTTCGGATTTGGATTGGAAACCTTGTTTAATCGGTGTGTACCCACACTATCTTTTAATAAGATTTATGGAAATATTTTAATATGAGCATGTTTATAAGAATGTGAATATGGCTAAAGTACCATGCTATGGTACGATGTACCCAGGTATGTTTTCCTACTCCTACTATGAGTATGATATAGTTTGTTATGCCATGAATGTGAATATGATAAGAATGTGAATTAAGGCATGATAATGCATAATGTATGGTATATGGGGGCATATGGGATATTATAAAAAGGGGAAGTGAATGTGGTGACCTAAGACCACGATATCTGAATGTGGTGACCTAAGACCACGATATCTGAATATGGTGTCTCATGACACAAAGTATGTATCTAGTGGCTATGCCACGAACTTTATAAGGGCGATGAGCACGTCGACTGCAACGACTACCTTCGATGGTGTGTAGCAAATGGAGGGTTGACTTAGTAGTCCCCACGGTGTGCAGGATGGTACGGGTGATGTGTAGCGGATGGCATATAGGCTTGGGTTTGGGAATGCATCATTAAATGTAAATTATGATATGTATGAATATGATTTGTTATGCCTAAATTTGTTAAGACTTAGTGTTTGTGTACACATTGAGTCTGTTTGACTCACCCTGTTGTGGAAACTTTTTCAGGTGACGATTAGTAATAGACCGGGTCGGCAGGAGCTTAAGGTGGCCATGCACAGCAAGGAATTTATTTAATTTGGATTTTATTATTTTATTAAGTACTTCAATTTATTTTGGGATTGTTTGATGTAATAAGGCCCTAGTACAAACCATTTCATGCATGCATGCCATTTATTTCAGTATGATGCAAAATTTACCAAATTTAAAGTTAAGTAAATTTTATTCCAAAATAAATTTATAAATGTTTTGTCACCTAAAATCAAGGGATTTCAAGTATAAAATTGACATGTTTCCAACTCGAGCCCAACCCAAAAATAATCTTTCTTTCAAAACA
Source organism: Gossypium rotundifolium (assembly GCA_025506655.1). Taxonomy (NCBI): domain Eukaryota; kingdom Viridiplantae; phylum Streptophyta; class Magnoliopsida; order Malvales; family Malvaceae; genus Gossypium; species Gossypium rotundifolium. The sequence goes on along the minus strand of CP106729.1, from coordinate 67,911,945 downwards.
CATCATTTTTTTCCAAAGTCACAAAAGAAGTTTGAACCGGTTTACATTGAGGAACATACCAGATCCGGTCAAGGCTCGTGGGCCGAGTTTGGGGTGTTTTAGCAACTATATGCCAAATTCAGTAAGTGTGAATTTTGGTTGAAGGAAGTGACTTTCTTGGGTCATGTAGTGTCAGCTGAAGGGATAAGAGTTGATCCTCGAAAGATAAAGGTTGTGTTGGATTGGAAACCGTCGAAGTCAGTAGCTGAGATTCGGAGTTTCTTAGGTTTTGCTGGTTATTATAGACACTTTGTTGAGGGGTTTTCGTTGGTTGCTGCACCCTTAACTAAGCTGTTGTGAAAGGAAGTACCGTATGTGTGGACCGATAAACAACAAGGAAGTTTCGAGAAACTGAAGAAGATTCTAACAGAAGCGCCAGTACTGATTCAACCTAAGGCCGAAAAAGAGTTTACCGTTTATTGTGATGTGTCACACACAGGTTTAGGATGTGTACTGATGCAAAGTGGAAAAGTAGTAGCTTATGCTTCTCGACAATTGAGGCCACATGAAATCAACTATCCTACTCATGATTTGGAGTTGGATGCGGTGGTGTTTGCATTAAAGATTTAGAGGCATTATCTCTACAGTGAGAAGTAAATCATTTATACGGACCATAAGAGTCTTAAGTATCTCCTTACCCAAAAGGAGTTGAATTTAAGACAATGAAGATGGGTAGAGTTGTTAAAGGATTATGATTTCTCAATCAAATACCATCCTGGAAAGGCTAACATTGTGGCAAATGCGATGAGTCGAAAGGTTGTATCGGAGTTAAAAGTAATGTTTGCTCATCTCAGTTTGTTTGAGGATGGTAGTCTGCTAGCGGAACTTCAGGTGAAGCCTCTGTGGTTGGAGCAAATCAAGGAAAGGCAATTATCCGATGAAAAGTTGGGTCCTTTAATACTACAAGCTGAAAGTGGTAAAATAGGGGATTTTGGTTTGAACAAGGATGGTATACTGTGTTTTCGTGGAAAGGTTTGTATGCCTAAGGATTAGGATTTGAGACAAATGATTCTTCTATAGGTGCATAGTAACCCTTATGCTATGCACCCCGGAGGAAATAAGATGTATCGGGATCTCCGTGAACAGTATTGGTAGCCAAAGTTAAAGCGGGAAGTTACTTATTTAGTGGGAAAGTGTTTGACTTGTCAGCAAGTAAAGGAGGAACATCAATTACCATCGGGTTTATTGCAACCGGTAAAGATTCCTCTATGGAAATGGGATCGGATAACGATGGATTTTGTTAGTGGGTTACCCTTAAAACCTACTAAGAAAGATTCTCATGCAGGTGGTAGTAGATCGATTAACAAAGATCGCCATTTTCTACCAATTGCATTTGGATTACTCGTTGCAGAAGTTGGCTAAATTGTATGTATCTGAAATTGTGAGGTTGTATGGGGTACCAGTGTCTATCATATCGGACAGGGATCCTAGATTTATATAATGATTTTGGAAAGCTTTACATGAGGCTTTGGGAACAAAGTTAAACTTCAATACGGCTTTTCATCCTCGGTCGGATGGACAGTCAGAAAGAGTGATTCAGATTTTGGAAGACATGTTATGAGGATGTGTGATCGACTTCAGAGGTAGTTGGGAGGATTTTCTACCATTGGCAGAGTTCGCGTATAATAACAGTTTCCAATCTAGTATCCAAATGGCGCCCTGTGAAGCGTTATATGGTCGTAGGTGTCGTACTCCTATTTGTTGGACTGAATTAGGGGAACGACAGTTGTTGGGTCTTGAACTGATATCTGAGACGGAAGAAAAAGTAAAGGTGATTCGAGCGCGATTAAAGGAAGCTTCAGATAGACAAAAGTTGTATGCGGATCTAAAGCGTAAAGATATTGAGTTTGCGGTGGGAGATCAGGTCTTTTTGAAAGTCTCACCATGGAAGAAGATTTTCAGATTCAGAAGGAAAGGCAAGTTGAGCCCTAGGTTCATTGGACTGCACTGCATGTTGAAGCGTGTAGGACCGGGGCTTATCAACTTGATTTACCTCCTGAGTTGAGTCGATTCATAGTGTCTTCCACGCTTCTATGCTAAGACACTATAGATCAGATTTGTCGCACATAGTACCGGTAGAAGAAGTGGAATTAAGGCCAGATTTTTCTTTTGAGGAAGAACCAGTGAAAATCTTAGATCGCGATGTTAAGATGTTAAGAAAGAAGACTGTGCCGTTGGTTAAGGTTCTTTAGCGTAATCACGGAGCGGAGGAAGCTACGTGGGAGCCTGAGGATACAATTTGACAACAATATCCTCATCTTTTTTAGCCAAGTAAATTTCGAGGACAAAATTTTCTTTAAGGAGGGTAGAGTTGTAACATCCAAAAATTTGAGTATTGATATGATGCATGTTTTGGTGCTTAACTTGTGTATAATTAAAATTTTGCATGATTAGTTTTGTCTTGAGAAGACTTGAGAATTATTCAGAATTAGAATAAATTTTAGTAAGGGAGTACTTAATTGAAGTGGATCAAGTGACTTTGAGGTTTAAGTAAATTTAAGTGTCAAAAACTAGCATAAGATGAGCTAGTAGCAAGATGGTGTTGGCGCATGTATGTTTACTTGAGGGAAAAGGTTCGAACCCTTAGATGTGCATTGACTTTTGTTTTTATTTTGTTTCCTCTTTCAATGTGTCGGTCATGGATAGGATAAAGATGAGTTGGATAACATTTTTGGCAAGAAGACCAAAGGAAAAAGGTAAGTAAAAGTTTAAGGAAAAGAATCTCATGATTTAAGGTGATAGGGGGACAAAAGGCATGAATCAAGGGCTTTGTTTTGGTAACTTTGGATGGCCAATTGTCCATGAACATGGACGGCAAAGGGGGATAAAGAGGATGGCCGAATTTTGGTGATTGGTTTGGTAGGATTAGGTGCTTGATGAGCACACTTTTCCATTTACCAATTGGTGTTTTAGCAAATTTTCTCTCCAATTTTTTCCTCTCCCTAGCCGAATGTACCATGAGCATTGAGAAAACAATTGTTGCTTTTGCCATTTCTTCTTTTTGACCATTTCGATCTTAATTTGGTCACTCTTTCTAAAACTTTTCTCTTATCTTTGTGACCGAAACCATCTAGCCATCAAAGACCATTTCTTTTCTCTTTGTTTCTCTTGAAAGGCTTAATGCACAATTGTCCCTAAACTCTCTCTTTTCTCTTCTCCCTATTCTCTTTTCCTCTCCATTTTACTTATCATTCAAACACATATTTTTCTTTCATCTATCTTCTATGGCCGAATGTTTGTGATCATCATAGCTGAATCTTCCATTCTTCATAACATCTATTTTCAATCATTTTCTTCTATTCAAACTTTGGATCATCGGTAAGTATCATTTCTTTGTTTTTTTCTTTTGTTATTTGGTCACTATGGCCGAATGTTAGAATGTCTTTGGAAGAGACTTTTTACCCGATTAACCAATCATTTATTCAAACGTTTTCTTTCGTTATTCTTAGTGAAATAATGGAAGGGTCGAATCATCATGTTTTCGGAGAGATCTTGAAGTTCATTTAAGATTTGATAATAACGTACAAAGGATTCTCTTGAGATCATTCGGAATATTAAGGTAAGCCGAATTCACTCTTTTAAGTCTTTAGTCTTAAGATTTTCTATATATTGTTAGGACTAATGATTCTTTGTCTTTGAAGACAATCAAGATAGGGACGAAAAGGGTTGTTAATAGTGTTTGGAAGAGGGGTGGTTCCATTATTCCCTCTAAATTCAAGAGAAGGACTGTTTCAAGAATCCGAGACATTCCACCGGGTTGTGGACCCTCATCCGACGAAAAATCAATTATTCAAAGTCGTACGTACCCCCGAGCCATTGTTTACTTGTGGTTCTGAACCTTTGATCAGAAAGAAATCGCGAATAATTGTTGTTCGAGATTCCGAGGGTAAGGATCTAGATCATTAATCATTAGAATAGTTTCATATTAAATATTAGTGTTCTAATCCATCGTGATGTGTGTTTAGATATCGACGAGCGGGAAAGTGTAGTTCTCACCGTAATCAGGTGTGTAACTTCACACTTATCTCTTGGGTTATACTATATCGTAAGTGTTATAATAAAAATCATAAATCTGGTGAAATTGAAAAATACATTATACTAATTCTTTTATGTGAATCCATGAAACCGAAATTGAGGTTGTGGAAAATTATGGATTTGCCCTTAATGGGTTATTTTGTGAAAGAAAGTGATATTTTTGGGCCATGTGAATAATTTGATTAATTGGCCAAATGTGGAAATTGTGAAAAGGCCTCATATGTTAAATGGGTCGAATTACGAAATGTCCCGATGGACCAAATTACGAAATGTCCCGATGGATCGAATTACAAAAATACCCTTTATTGGGCCAAATTAAAATATGTGGTTTTATGCACCAAATTGAAATATGTCGTTTTATTGGGCCAAATTGAAATATGTGGTTTTATTGGGCCAAATTGAAATATATTGCTTTATGGGCCAAAAGTGATATTAATATATGAGCTAAAATGTGATATGAGATGAAATGGGCCAAATTGCTATTTTGACTAATGGGCCAAATTGATAAATTGTAATATGGGTTTCTATAAAAATTTACCTTACAAATATTTTGTTATGCATATACATGATTGCATGGGTTGGGATAATTGATGAAGAGAAGAAAGGCCTGATGCCAAAAATCTAGATCGGTGACTCTGTTACGATGGCCTGTTGCCCAAAAATCTAGATTGGTGGTTCTACCACAACTATTTAAATGGCCTGTTGCCAAATATTATAATTGGCTTAAAGCCTACTACTGGTGTGTTGGCGGGGTGGGTTAACTTGATCCCCACAGGTGTAATGGTTGGTACGGGTGGTGTGTAGCGTATGGAAATTAGGGTTGGTAGGGAATTGCATATCACATGTATTATTATTTTCATATACTTGATCTATAAATATTTACATTTACAAAATGGGCTCAGGCCCAATTATATGTTTATATGGTTTTGGCCCAGTGAATCTCGTAAGTGGGTTACACATTGAGTTATAAGTAACTCACCTCATTTTTTTACCCATCTCAGGTAATAATAATTGATGGAGACTTGGGTCGGAGATGACTTCGTGTGGAGGCTATACAACAAATGGTGGTTTATAAAACCTTAAAACTTCTTTAATAATTTTTATTAAGTACTATTTTAATGGCGATGTAATAGGCCTCTTTAATTATGGATTTTATTATGTGGATGGATTTTATTATGTTTTAGTTTTCCTAAGTTGGATTGATTTAGTTTTCATAAAGGTTTTTCTTAAATATCACTGAAACTTAGGAAATTATTTTAAAACTCTTCGATGGAATATTTCGACTAAATAAATCCAAAGTTTTAATCAATTACTACTATATAGATCAAAAGAATAAACTATTGTGTTTTTAATCATGGATTTCAAATAAACTTCAATTTTCGATAAAGTCATTCTCTTAATCATTTTGAAGATTTGATTTCCTACATTGTTGATGATTTGAATGCACGTTTAATTTGTGTGGCATGCCAAAATCTGGGCTTAATGAATAGGCCGGGTTTGGGGTGTTACAGCACAATTAAGCATCAATCTAGGCATCAAAGGCAACCAAAAACATACCAAATGGTCATCCTATTTAACTCATTCAAGCACTTCAAACATACCAACTTATATGCCATTTAGCTCAACTTATTCACAAACATTTCTAAGCATAAATCATCCACAATTCACCCCTAAAATATGACATCTACTCATCAATATTTTACCAACTTTGCATCAACAAGCTTACCATTATTTTGTCCATTTTACTAGCCATCCAACCATACCAAAACTAAGCATCATAAGAAATGGTTACTCATTCATAAGACAACCATTTATCTAGCCATATCACATGGCTATGTACATAACCCAAACATATTCCAAAACAACTAGCCTATACATGCCATATTCAACTATATACACATTCAAAAAAATAACAAAGTAAGATTGGGTAGTGTGATGACGATCTCACATCTAACTCTTTAAATATTTGCATATTTCTCACTTGTACACAAACCACTTACCTTTCATACACATACATAGTGTACGATTTAAACATACCTGAATTGAGTTCACATTTCACATAGTCATTCATTTCTCAGGATTGCCCGTTGAACCAAATGCTCGGAATAGTCGTACAAGGCCAATGTCTCAGACGTGGTCTTACATGTAACCAAATATCGATGCCACTGTCCCTAGAAAGGGTCTTACACGAATCAAATACGATGCTAATGTCCTAGACATGTTCTTACACGTAAATTTCAAATCAATGCCAACGTCCCAGACGTGGTCTTACCCAATATCACATATCAGAAACATATGTCATGACATATAAAATCCTATCTATTCCTAGGTTCGTACGGGACGTTTTAGACTTTGTCAACTTGTTGATACTTCCTCGCATTTCATATACAAATCATCTCGAGCATATTCATCGCAATCCAAATTTAATAGATGCATAAATAAAGCAATTCTAATGCATTCATTTGTATATCGACTTACCTCGATTTGGATAAACAAACGGATTTAACTATTCAGTCACTTTGGACTTTCCGCAGTCTAAATTCGTTTACTTCGGTTCTTGATCCATACATATTCAAATTTAATCCAATTATTCACCAAATCATTCAATTCAATCCAAAAACACATATTTAGGGTAATTTACAAATTATCCCTCATATTTTTATATTTTGACATTTTAGTCTCTATTTCATAAAATCACAAAATACACAAAATCTCTATATACCCATGCTCAGCTGAATGTTCACTATGATCATACCAATCCATACATTTCATTTTTTTACAATTTAGTCCTTCAAAATATTATTTTCTCAATTAGGTGCAAATTACTCAAATTCATCAAAAATTCAAAGACAAAACATGTTAATCTAACACATATGTTTCATAATTCATCTTCAAACATCACAAAACTCATGTGTTCAGCAATGGCATATTTCAAAATCATCATCAATTCACAAAATTAAAGCATGGGTTTTGAAGAACACAAAGCAACGATTATAAAAATGTAGAAATTATCAAAATCGAACAAAAACTAACCTTGAATCAAGCTCTTCAATGGCTGAATATTCAAAGGCTTTTAACCTATTTTTCTTTTCTTGTTTTTCGGTGGAAGAACACATAAAAATGACCACCATTTAAGCTTTGTTTTTATTACAATCACATTACTAATTCTTTTACAATATTAACCTTTTAATATAACATATATATCATGTACATTTCATGACCTTACCGTCCATTAGCTAATATAATGGCTAATTTTCATCTTAAGGACTTCCTCTTTAAAAAGACACATCAATTCGACCATTATTCAAAAGAAGACTACTTTTACATTTTATGCGATTTAGTCTTTTTCTCAAATTAAGCACACAAATGAAAAAATTAATGCACAGAAATTTCGCACATGCTTAATCATATATTGCATACACAAAAAATAATATTAAAATATTTTTTGAATCAGATTTGTGGTCTCAAAACCACTATTCCAACTAGGGTCAAAACTGGACTATTACAATTCAAACCAATCTTTCAATGCATGAATCTACTTGCTCATGTGCATATATATATATGGACATAATTAAACCAAAAGCAACACATATGTACACATCCACAAACCATACATGTAACACCCCAAACCCGGTCAACACACCACGACCGAATCTGGCATGTCACAGGGAGAAAACGTTTGAATGAAACAAGTTTCCCGATTTATTTTTATTGAAAACTCTTTTATCATTTTAAGGTTTAGCAAACCCTATACAAAGTGATATTGAAAATGTTTTTATGTTGCTTTAGAATCCAGAGAACTCATGCTTGAAAATCCGTTTGTTGTTACTAGTTTTTAAGAATTACACGATAATTAGTGAGATTAGCATAGTCAAGTTTAGAACCATTTGCATAGGATAATTAAAATATAATCAAGAAATAAAAACCCAAAATAATACTTAGCGGCCTTATTACAAAACCAAAACCAAATTTAAGTAAATAAATAAAACCAAAATAGTAATTTAAAGTTAAAACCCAAAATTAACATGCATGGCCGCCTCGAGTCCTCTCCGACTCCATATCTGCAATCTACACCTCATCTGCAAAATATAAGGGAAGGGGTGAGTCACCGAGACTCAGTGTATAAATCCCTAGCCCGATAGTGCAAGCACTTACGTAAATCATCAGTATAACATGCAAATCATGCAAACCCCATAACCTAACCATCCAATCTCCTTTATCTACCCCGTGTGGTCAAAACCATCGTGGTCAAAACCATCGTGACCACATATATATATATATCGGTGTGGTCAAAATCACTCGTGACCATAGTCACAAATCAAGTGATGGGGCCAACCCATCGCGTGGTCAAAACCAATCGATGACAATCCGTAATTAATCATGTGGGCCAACCCATCGTGGTACCAAACCACCGGACGAGTCACAATATCCATATGTGGTCAAAACCAATGGTGGTCAAAACCACCGACTTAGTCACAAATTATAATATCAAAGACGGGCCAACCCGTAGTGTGGTCAAAACCACCGTGACACCAAATAATTCTTCCCTCCTCTCAACAATCCCACCATCATGACCATAACATTCGTGGCATAATAACACATGATGATGCAAATAACACATGGCATAATATTAAACAATGATAGCATATAACGAGATCCATAATCAGGGGACTTACCTGGAGTCCATGCTCATGCCCACAAGGCATAACTACCGATTTTAATGGCTATAACAGTAACACAATAAACATATCATACTAACAAAGTGTGTAAGCGTTACACACCTGACTATTTGCAAATCTAGCGAAATCCCAAAACTATGATCTATTCCCAAACCAATAGAACTCGTAGATCCCTAAATGTTTGCCTCCTCCCTTCTTGTATTCGGCCAACACCTTGTCAATGAACAAAAGCCTATTCGGCTTATCTAGAAATCCTGAAGGATAAAATGATGCACAATAAGACCCTTACCAAGATCGATTACACCCGAGCCTTTAGGCTTAAATCGCAAGCCAACAAATCCCAGAGATCTACTGAACACGGCTACCCTCCTTCCTACAATTGGTTAGACACATCATTAGGAATCCAAAAGCCATTCGGTTTTAGCATGAATCTCAGAAATCAAAAGAGATTGTCACTCCCTTACCTTAGTCGACAAATCCCAAAGATCTAGAAGATTTAGATCCAATCCATGATCCAAACGAAACCCAAGAACCTACACGTTGGCGTCACCCCTTCCTTAACATAAGAGATCCCCTCGGCTCTTAAAAAAATTCAGCCCTAGCACCAAAGATGAGGGAATCGACAACCAGAAGAGATAGAGAGGAAAAAGAGATGAAGTAACGAAGACTTACCACACCAAGGGTTGAGGTTCGACTATGAGAACCAAAGAAGAGATAGGTTTCAGCACTTAAGATGATGAAGAGAAATGCAAGAAGAGAAGAACTTATGAGCAGAGTATTCGGCCAATCACTTTGAAGAAACAAGAAGAGAACTCAGGGTTTTTGGCTTTTCAAAACAATGGAAAGATGAAGAAGAAAGTTGAGTAGGAATGAATGGATTCGACAGAGGGAAATGAAAGTGATTTCGTCACAAGGAGATTGGAAGAAGAAAGATGTCGAATGGAGGTGAGAATGTTGGTTTCGGCTTTTTACTGAAACAACAAGAGTGGTTCGGACAACAAGTAGCAAAGGCCGAATGAAAGAGGTCACCTAGAAGAGGTTTTGGTTTTGACACTAAACAAAGAAAAGAGAAAGACTCCCAAAGCTAGCCGATTTAGCTATTTCCCCAAAGCACATTCGGCCACCCCCCAAAGAACCCAAAATCGATTGCACTCCTCCTCCCCACAGTCCAACTTTCGGCCAACACCTTCAAATGAGTTTGATAAGATTCAAGCTCCTAAATTTCCTCACGCTTTATCTATTTGACTCCTTCCATCCTTATCCTCCAGAGTCCACCCTGAGCACATCACTTCCTCAGCTTAGCGTCAAAATAATAAGCAGAAAATGAGATTTCTACTGCTCGAACCTGAGCTCCCCCTTCTGCTGCTCGAACCTGAGCTCCCTCTTCCCTGCATGTGGCGTCACCTTCTTGGTACCCTAGTGGCGCCTCCTTTGCCACTAGACCACTTACTTTCTTTGTGTCTTAACACACCAAGAATATCTTTTAACCCCTAACTTCCTTAGCTCCATATTCCTAAGTGCCAAAACAAAAATTTTATCCATGACTCAGGCCTAACCCGAGGTCATGCCTAGGCCCCAAAACACCCTAAACTAGCACAATAAGCATATTGTCACATGCAAACACACAAAATACAGAGACCCTGATTTAAGGATGTTACAATTCTACCCCCTTAAAAATAATTTTGGCCTCGAAATTACCTGGTCAGAAGAGTTGAGGGTATTGCTGCCGCATCACACCCTATAGTTCCCACGTGTCCTCTTCCGTACCATGGTTCCGCCACAACACTTTCACCAAGGGAACTGACTTTCTACACAAGACCTTGACATCCCGATCCAAAATCTATACTGGTTCCTCCTCGAAAGACAAGTCCGAGCTCACCTCAATCTTCGCAACCGACACAATATGTGACGGATCTGATCGATAGCGCCTAAGCATAAAAACATGAAAGACGTTGTGAATCTGACTCAATTCTACTGGCAACTCGAGCTGATAAGCTACCGGTCCCACTCGCTTCAACGACCCGATAAACCTAGGGCTTAGCTTCCCTTTTCGCCTAAATCTCAGTACTTTCTTCCACGGTGATACCTTCAGGAAGACCTTGTCACCCACCGTATACTCTATATCTCTGTGTTTAAGATCGGTAAAGACTTACGCTTTGTCGGCGCTTCTTTAAGATGAGCCCAATCACCTTAACCTTATCCTCGGTTACCACCAACTCTAGACCCAATATCGCCATTCAACCAATTCATCCAACACGTTAGAGTACGACATTTTCGTCCATACAGTGCCTCATATGGTGCCATATGTATACTCGCTTGATAACTATTGTTATAAGCGAACTCCGCCAATGGTAAATACTCCTCCCAACTATTGCTGAAATCCAGAACATAGCCCCTTAACATGTCTTCTAAAATCTAAATTACTCTCAAGATCATCCATCAGATTACGAATGAAATGCCGTGCTAAAATCCAACCGCGTACCTAACGCCTAATGCAATGCTTTCCAAAACCTTGACGTGAATCTGGATCCCTATCTGAGATAATTGACACTGGCACTCTATACAACCTTACTATCTCGACCACATACAACTTGGCTAACTTATGGAGTGAATAATCAACCCGTACTGGTATGAAATGAGCCGATTTAGTTAGACGATCCACAATCACCCAAACTGAGTCCTTCTTGCTAGACGTAAGGGGTAGCCCACTGACAAAGTCCATGGTAATCCTTTCCCACTTCCATCGTGAAATCTTTCTGGTACCGCATCAGCCCTAATAAAGAATCGATGCTCGACTTTAACTTGCTAGCACGTCAAACACTTGCCCACAAACTCAGTTACTTCCCATTTAAGACGTGGCCACCAGAACTATTCCCTCAAATCACGATACATCTTGCTACCTATAGGATGCATAGCGTATGGGCTGCTATGTGCATCCCAAAGAATCCTTTGCCTCAACTCGACGTCCTTCGGCATACAAGCTCTCCCTTAAAAACACAACACTCCATCGTTGGTCAAGCTGTAACCTTCCAAATCACTACTCTGTACTTGAAACCTCCGAGTATTCAAACCCTCATCCACTAACTGTTTCTCTTTAATCTGCTCAACCCAAGTTGGCTTAACCCGTAATTCTGCCAAAAGACTCCCATCGTCATACAAACTAAGGTGAGCAAACATCGCTCGCAAGTTCGCTACCACCTTACGGCTCAACGCATCAGCCACTACGTTAGCCTTACCCAGATGGTACTCAATCGAGCAGTCGTAGTCCTTCAACAACTCAATCCACCTTCGCTGCCTCAAATTTAAATCCTTCTGAGTCAAAAGATACTTTAGACTCTTGTGATCTGTGTAAACTATCAACTTTTCCCCATATAAATAGTGCCTCCAAATCTTCAAGGCAAAAACCACTGCAGCCAACTCTAGGTCATACGTTGGGTAGTTACCCTCATGCGGTCTCGACTATCGAGATGCTACGCCACTACTTTCCCTTCCTGCATCAGCACACATCCCAAGCCAATATGTGATGTATCACAGTAGACCGTAAATACCTTTCCTGCCTCAGGCTGAACCAGAACTAGAGCTTCCGTCAGAATCTTCCTCAACTTGTCGAAACTTTCTTGTTGTTTCTCTGACCACACAAATGGAACTCCTTTCCTCAATAACTTGGTCAACGGTGTCGCGATCAAAGAAAATCCTTTCATAAATCTCCGGTAATACCCCGGACCTAGAAAACTCTGAATCTCCACAACCGACTTAGGCAGTTTCTAGTCCAACACTGCCTTAATCTTGTGAGGGTCCACTCTAATCCCTTCAGCTGACACTACGTGACCTAAGAAAGTCACCTCCCTAAGCTAGAACTCGCACTTCATCAACTTGGCAAATAACTACTTTTCCTCGAATTTGCAAAGACTACCCGCAAGTGCGTATTATGATCCTCCTCAGTCCTTGAGTACACCAATATGTCGTCTATAAATACCACGACAAACTGGTCCAAGTACTGCTGGAACACCCGATTCATCAAGTCCATGATTGCTACCGGTGCATTAGTCAACCCGAACGGCATCACTAGAAACTCGTAATGCCCATACCGAGTATGAAATGTCGTCTTATGAACATCAGCCTCCTTCACTTTGAGTTAATGATACCTCGACCTAAGATCTATCTTTGAGAAAATCGATGCACCCTTGAGTTGATCAAACAAGTCGTCAATCCTGGGCAATGGATACTTGTGTTTGATCGTCAACTTGTTTAGCTGGCGGTAGTCTATGCACATCCGCATTGTACCGCTTTCTTCTTAACAAAGAGCACAGCGCCCCCAAGGAGATATACTCGGTCGGATGAAACCTCATCCAGCAATTCTGAATTTGAGCCTTGACTCCACCAATTCCTTTGGTGCCATTCTATACGGGCAATAGACATTGGCGTAGTTCCGTAATGTGTCTATTCGAATTCAACTCGCGATCGAGGCAACCTCGAAAGTTCCTCCGAATACATCAAGAATTCCCTACGGTTCAGACACTCTCTATAGCTGCATCATTGGCTCCAAAAGCACAAACATGCACCATGAATGCCTCACAACCCTTCCTTACCATTTTCTCCGCCTTCAGTGCAGAGACCACATTGGATAAGTAATCTCTTCTATTATCTATCATCACCACCTCCCCACCTTTCACTGTCCTCAACACCATGCACTTAGCCGCACAATCCAAACAGGCCTGGTACTTCACCAGCCAATCCATCCCGAGAATCAGATCGAACTCTCCAAATGGCAGTTCCATCAAATCAGCCAAAAACACGACCCCTTGAAGTTCTAGGGGTGCATCCCTATATAGTTTACTTACTTCTACAGAGTGACCTAGAGGGCTTATCACTGTCATCTTCCTAGAAGTAATCTCAGAGTTTAAATTCATAGTTTCCACTATGCTACGAGCTACATATGAGTGCATCAAACCCACATCTATCAAAGCATTATAAGGTAGTCCAAAGATTAAGAACGTACCGGTTATGACGTCCGATGTGTCGCCCTCATCTTGATGCCTCACTGCATAAACCAATCCAGGCTGTTTCATCTCTGCCCAGTACTCCACGGCCTCTACCAGAGCCATTACCTCCCCTGGCTACACTACGGCCCCTCTGTGGCTGCTAACCATCCCTTCTAATTTGTGTACGATTCTGATCCCCAGACTGTAACCTAGCTGACCTCTGTGGATAATCCCTCACTCGGTGCTCCATTAATCCACACTCAAAACATCCTCTGTTTCCAGTCCAATATTCTCCCGTGTGAGACTTCCCACATCGAGCACATCGTGGTGGCCACTGAGTATTAGCAGCTGTAGGCCTAGCAGCTTAATTCGGCCCACTATATCTACTCCGTTTCTGCTGATTCTCGGTAGATCCAGATGATCTAGAATTCTTTTTATTCCAACCCTTGTCCTGATTCTGTCTTACCGACTGTTTCACTTCCTCAGCAACTTTGGCCTTTTCCACTAAGACCGCAAACTCTCTTTCCTGCTGTGGAGCAATTAGCAATCTCAGGTCATCCCTCAATCCATCTTCAAACTTGACACATCGCTCATGCTCCGTAGCTATGATGCCTCGAGCATACTGACTCAACTTTAAGAATTCCATCTCGTACTTCGATACAGACTTACACCCCTAAACCAACCCCAAAAATACCTTCCTCTGCGTATCAATATAACTGGTCCCAACATACTTCTTCTGATAAGCCGCCTTGAAATAATCCCAAGTGAGATCATCCGCTGCAGCCCCATCCCAAGCCGTGAGCCACCACTAGTATGACTCATCTCGGAGAAGTGACACTACCCCTTTCAGTTTCTCCTCAACCGTCAGATCCAAATCGTCCATGATTCGTTCCGTCGCCTCCAACCAATACTCAGCCGTATTGGGCGCCACACCAGATACACCTCGGAATACCTCAATTCCATTGGTTTGGAGTCATTCAGATACAGATTTTTGAGCTCTCGTACCTCCACCTGCTTCAGCCACTCTCTCAAGCACTCACAGCATCATCCCCCGTCTAATCCTGGTACTCAACACCAGTAGGTGGTGGTGGTGGTCTCATTCTCGACCCTTGACCAAACCTAATCGGTTACGATACGGCCATTACGCCTCTACCACGCCCTCGCACATTACGACCACGTCCCCTAGAACTCATGACTATGCTCACGCCTTAATCTGCTTTAAAAATTTTATGCATTAGTTTCTGTTCCACTAATTACCCACGAACAAGTTTTATGTAAAGAAGTTTAGTAGTAGTTCTTTCGATCATTACAAAGTTTTCGTTTCAAGTCTTCTACCCTAATTCATAGAATCACATTCGTTCTTCAATAACGTCCTCCACCCACACTCACCACTTATAAGGGTATTCTAGTCATTTCACTACCCAGGGGTATTTTGTAATTTAACCTATTGGGGTATTTTAGTAATAAATCAGGGTTAATTCAAAAACCTTTACAAATCATAGGTATTTCAAAATTTTAAAAATCGGGGTATTTTGGTAATTTTGTGAACCAGGGGTATTTTCGTAATTTTCCAAAATATGGTTCCAAGTGATTTTACGAAATAAGGGTATTTTAGAAATTTTCAATTCGAGGGTACTTCAGCAATTTTTCATACCGAGGGTATTTCGATAATTTTATCAGTCAGGGGTAATTTGGTCAATTTGCAAATCAGGGTATTTTGGTCATTTCAAAACCAAGGTTAAATTTGAGGGTTGTACAAAACAAGGTGGCTAGTCCCTTTTGGGTTTTAGTTATTGAATTTAGCCTGTGAATAAGTCGTCTCGGTTAGAGTGAACCGTCACTACGCACAAGGTAGGATTCGAGTGAAGAGGAGGTGAGTCACTAAGACTGCTTAAATACCAAGCTCCCCCTGAATCCATTCCTAGACATACGCACAACGATTGCCACACCCTTAACTCAGCGACGTACTCACAGGTTTGTTTAGTTGATCTTTAAGTCTTATGTAATTTTGCGTTGGAGTAGGCTATTTCTAGAGTTCAACAACTCCTAATCTTCTAATCTATGATCCCGAAATACCCATTTCTTCCCCATACAATCCACACAATGGTTAGGGATACTTACCTGGGCGGATTGGTGCTGGAGACTCGGTGCCATCTGTTCAAACCATATACATTTCCCACAAAACTTTTCAAAACCCTACTTTTAAACTTTTTGGGCCTCGAGCCCATAGCCGAGCTTTTGAACCTTTCTCTGATACCAAAATTGTAACACCCCAAACCCGGTCAACACACCACGACTCGAATCTGGCATGTCACAGGGAGAAAACGTTTGAATGAAACAAGTTTCCCGATTTATTTTTATTGAAAACTCTTTTATCATTTTAAGGTTTAGCAAACCCTATACAAAGTGATATTGAAAATGTTTTTATGTTGCTTTAGAATCCAGAGAACTCATGCTTGAAAATCCGTTTGTTGTTACTAGTTTTAAAGAATCACACGATAATTATTAAAACCGAGTGAGATGAGCATAGTCAAGTTTAGAACCATTTGCATAGGATAATTAAAATATAATCAAGAAATAAAAACCCGAAATAATACTTAGCGGCCCTATTACAAAACCAAAACCAAATTTAAGTAAATAAATAAAACTGAAATAATAATTTAAAGTCAAAACCCAAAATTAGCATGTATGGCCGCCTCGAGCCCTCCCCGGTTCCATATCTGCAATCTACTCCTCATCTGCAAAATATAAGGGAAGGGGCAAGTCACTGAGACTCAGTGTATAAATCCCCAGCCCGATAGTGCAAGCACTTACGCAAATCATCAGTATATCATGCAAATCATGCAAACCCCATAACCTAACCATCCAATCTCCTTTATCTACCCCACGTGTGGTCAAAACCACCGTGTGACCGTAGCCACAAATATATATATCGGTGTGGTCAAAACCATCGGTGACCGTAGTCACAAATCAAGTGATGGGGCCAACCCATCGCGTGGTCAAAACCACTGATGACAATCCCATAATTAATCATGTGGGGCCAACCCACTGTGGTACCAAACCACTGGGACGAGTCACAATATCCATATGTGGTCAAAACCACTGGTGGTCAAAACCACTGGGACTTAGTCACAAATTATAATATCAAAGATGGGGCCAACCCGTCGTGTGCTCAAAACCACTGGTGATAGTCCAAATAATTCTTCCCCCTCCTCTCAACAATCCCACCATCATGACCATAACATTTGTGGCATAATAACACATGATGATGCAAATAACACATGGCATAACATTAAACAATGATAGCATATAACGAGATCCATAATCAGGGGACTTACCCGGAGTCCATGCTCATGCCCACAAGGCATAACTACCGATTTCAATGGCTATAACAATAACACAATAAACATATCATACTAATGAAGTGTGTAAGTGTTACACACCTGACTATTTACGAATCTAGCGAAATCCCGAAACTATGATCTATTCCCAAACCAATAGAACCCAAAAATCCTGAAACATTTGCCCCCTCCCTTCCTGTATTCGGCCAACACCTTGTCAATGAACAAAAGCCCATTCGGCTTATCTAGAAATCTCGAAGGATGAAATAACGCACAATAAGACCCTTACCAAGATCGATTACACCTGAGCCTTTAGGCTTAAATCGCAAGCCAACAAATCTCAGAGATCTACTGAATACGGCTACCCTCCTTCCTACAATCGATTAGACACATCATTAGGAATCCAAAAGCCATTCGGCTTTAGCATGAATCCCAAAAATGTCACTCCCTTACCTTAGTCGACAAATCCCGAAGATCTAGAAGATCTAGATCCAAGCCACGGTCCAAATAAAACCCGAGAACCTACACGTTGGTGTCACCCCTTCCTTAACTCAAAAGATCCCCTCGGCTCTTAAAAAAATTCAGCCCTAGCACCAAAGATGAGGGAATCAAAACCAGAAGAGATAGAGAGGAAAAAGAGATGAAGTAATGAAGACTTACCGCACCAAGGGTTGAGTTTCAGCTATGGGAACCAAAGAAGAGATAGGTTTCGGCACTTAAGATGATAAAGAGAAACGCAAGAAGGGAAGAACTTATGAGCAAAGTATTCGGCCAATCACTTTGAAGGAATAAGAAAAGAACTCAGGGTTTTCGGCTTTTCAAAATAATGGAAAGTTGAAGAAAAAAGTGGAGTAGGAATGAATGGATTCGACAGAGGGAAATGAAAGTGATTTCAGCACAAGGAGATTGGAAGAAGAAAGATGTCAAATGGAGGTGAGAATATTGGTTTCGACTTTTTACTGAAACAACAAGAGTGGTTCGGCCAACAAGTAGCAAAGGCCGAATGAAAGAGGTTACCTAGAAGAGGTTTCAGTTTTGGCACTAAACAAATAAAAGAGAAAGACTCCTAAATCTAGTCGATTTAGCTATTTCCCCAAATCACATTCGGCCACCCTCCAAAGAACCCAAAACTTATTGCACTCCTTCCCACAGTCCAACTTTCAGCCAACACCTTCAAATGAGTTTGATAAGATTCAAGCTCCTAAATTTCCCCACCTTCATCTATTTGACTTTTTCCATCCTTATCCTCCATAGTCCACCCTGAGCACACCACTTCCTCAGCTTGGCATCAAAATAATAAGCAGAAAATGAGATTTCTGCTGCTCGAACCCGACCCCCTTCCCTACATGTAGCGTCACCTTCTTGGTACCCTAGTAGCACCTCCTTTACCACTAGACCACTTACTTTCTTTGTGTCATAACACACCAAGAATATCTTTTAACCCCTAACTTCCTTAGCTCCTTATTCCTAAGTGCCAAAACAAAAATTTTAGCCATGACTCAGGCCTAACCCGAGGTCATGCCTAGGCCCCAAAACACCCTAAACTAGCACAGTAAGCATATCATCACAACACACAAAATGCAGAGACCCCGATTTAAGGATGTTACAATACATAACCAAAGTTTTAAACAACATCATTATAAGTAAATGAACTTAGAAACTCCTAGTACATTTCATTTATAACCCAAAATCAAAATGATCAAAACTTTTATTGATTCAATAAACAGATAGTGTGAACTCTAACTTAAACTTCCAATTGATCGTAACTTTTGATGATCTACAAAGAAAGAATGCAATGGACGTAAGCAAATCAATGCTTATTAAGCTCATATCAAAACTTAAACTTAAACTTACCGAATAGGAATCCATTTAAATAGTTCATGCTTAATTTCAATAACTAGCTCATGAATTCTTGCATTTCCTATACACACTACAAATCTCGTAAGTTAGTGAGTTCACAATATGAAAATTGTAACCACATCATAACATGAAAAATTTATAAGTAACTCATATAATGCTTAATTCATCCATCATATGTTCATTTGGCATTTCATCTTTCAATTCAATTATTCAAGACAAAAAAGCTCCATTCACATGTCTAATTCCATATAACCATTTCATATGTCCTTTTCATTTATACATTTAGCACCCGATGAACTAAATGAAATAAAGTCGGATACGCGGGAATGATGCTCACACAAGTTGTAACTATATATCCTTACACAAGCTGTAAAATAGGCTTGCTCATATGAGTTGTAGGTCAGAATGTTAGGCAACATGATGTTGCTCACACGAGCTGTGGAGAATTCACAGTAAATGCAAGACCTTAACCATCGGTAGAACATCTAAGATCAACAACCGAAATGGTAAATACCCCTAATGACATATCATTTGTAACCTAAGTATTCACGAGGTTCCTACGAGCCACATTACACATTCAATTCATTTAAATTTATTCATTTGAAACCATTACAAGCACATATCCATATAGTTCTCATTTTTCATACATAATTATCAATTTAACTAATACGACAATTTAGTCCAGTTCAGTAATTACCATATATCAATCAAGTAACTCATTCACAACATGTATGACAGTAAATAATCAACAAAAATAATAATTAACTAGATTAATCAACATATGAACTTACCTATTCAAAAACAATTACAAATATAAAATCGAAGACCATTCCGTTATCTTCACTATTCCACAATTTATGTCTTGTTGATTTGTTTCTTGATATAAATAATAGTTTTAACTCAATTAACCACTTACAACAACTTAAACAATTGAATTATTCATTTAAGCCCTTTTACTCATGTTTTACAAAACTTCTGTAACATCCTAAAAATGTAGTATCGATATGTTGCATAATTTTGGTGCGTAGTTAGTGAATGATTTAATTTGTGTGTTTAATATAGTCTTGAGAAGGATCGGGATTTATTCAAATTAGAATAAATTTTAGTAAGGAGTACTTTATTGAAATGGAACAAGTGACCCTGATGTTTAAGGAAATTAAGTGGTAAAAGGTAGCATAATTGAGCTATTGGTTAAGTGGTTATGCGCTACATGCATGGTCATGAGGGGAGAGGTTCAAATCCCCTAGCATGCATTTTGTGAATATTAATTTTTGCTCATTCCTAGCAAGTGTCGGCCAAGCATCAAATTTTTGGTAAGTTAGACTTTTATTTTAAGGTATGATGGCTAATGGATATGGTAAGAGTGAACTTAAGGTAGAGAATCATGAGAATATGGTATGTAGGGGGAACACAAGGCATGAAACAAGGGTAATGCGTTGGAAACTTTTGGGTGGCTAAAACTTTGACTTTTGGCCAATGTGCTTGGATGATTTTGGGGCTAGAAGGGGGTTGGCCGAATTTTGGTAAAGATTAGGAGCTAGTTGGCCATAATGCTTTAGCAAATTAGTGCATTTTCCTTTTCTCTTCACAACTTTTCTCCTTAGCCGATTGTGTCTTGTGCATTAGGTAAATTTTGTTTTGGTCATTTCATCTTGACCAAATTGATACCGTCTTTCATTTTTCCCAAGTTTCTCCTCTTTGTGCCGAAACCATACCATCTTGAAAGGTCATATTCTTTTCTTTCTTTTTGGTCGAATATACACCAACCCCAAGATCATTTATTTGTCCATCTTCCATTATTGAAATTTTCACATAAACACTTTCTTTTTTTTTTTTTTCTTTTCTTTGTTCTTGTAAAGAACTCTTAACATCACTATTTCTTTTCCAAAATCTTCTACCATGGCCGAATGTTAATAACCATCCTCATAGCCAAAATTTCCATTTCTCAAACATTTCTACTCAATCATTTTTCTTTGCATTGCTTTGTATAATCGGTAAGAACCTTCTTCGATTCTTTATTTCTCTTCTTTTCTTTAGCCGAATATACATATTAGTTTGGGGGGTCTTTTGACCAAAATAGCATTCTCTATCCCTTCCTCTTAGACAATCTTTTCGTCTTTATAGTGATAAAGTGAAGGCTGAAACTCGGAGTATTCTTAATCATCGTGAATCACTAGGATTCGATCCAAAGTGTTAAGGTAAGGGTTTCTATCAAGGACTCCCATATTACTCGTTATTTCATCAAGATGGGTTACTAATCGATTTTAACTTAGGGATGTTATCGGTAGATTTTCATCACGTGAACGCGAAGATATTTTTATGGTAAGCCAATTTCGCCATTAAAACCAATAGTCTTAAATTCCTATATATTAGTTGGACTAATAATCTTTTGTCTATGGAGGCAAACAAGATAGGGTCAAAAAGAGTGGTGAATAGTGCTTGAAGAGGGGCAATTTTGCTATTCCCTCTAGATTCAAGCGAAGGCTTGTTTCGGTAATCTGGGATTTTCCACCGGGTTGTGGACCCTCATCCGAGGAGAATCGATTATTCGAAGTTGTTCGTAGTTCAGAGCCATTAGCTGTTTGGGATTTCCCATCGGTTTGTGAACCATCAACTGGGGAGATCCAACAAATAGTTGTTATTCAAGATTCTGAGGGTAAAGATCTAGATCGCTTATCTTTGGTATATATTTATATTAAGTATTAGTGTTCTAATTAAGCGTGACACGTATTTAGGTATCGACGAGCGGGAAAGTTAAGTTCTCACCGTAATCAGGCGTGTAATTTTACACTTATCTCATGGGTTAGATGTTATACCATTATTAAGCATTAGACTAATAATCGCAAAGTTGGTAAAATAAAAAATATGGTTTATTAACACTTTAGTGTAAGTGCATGAAATCGGTATTAAATTCGTGAAAGTTACAAAATCACCCTTAATGGGCTAATATGATAAAAAGTGATATATGGACCTCATGTGTTAATGGACCGTATCGATAGATTGCTTAATGGGCCGTTTTGATATATTGCTATATGGGCCGATTTGGTATATTGCTTAATAGGCTAAATTGTGAAATGGGCCAAATTGTGAAATGGGACAAATTGTGAAATAGGCCAAATTTTGTAATGGGCCAAATTTTAATATGGGCCTGATGTTAAAATTATCATATGAATAAAATTATTGTGCATTGTATATACATGATTGCATGGGTTGGGATATTTTGATGAAGAGAAGAAGGCTTCGTGCCCAGTTTAAATGGCTTAATGCCTGCGTATTAATGGCCACTGGCCTGTGAAATATTGAATTAAATGGCTTAATGCCTATGATTGGTGTGTTAGCGGGGTGGGTTGACTCGATCCCAACAGGTGTGCTGATTGGTACAGGTGGTGTGTAGCGGATGGAAATTTAGGCTTGGTTAGGAATTGCATTTCACATGCATTTTTAATTACTAAATTGTTATATTCGTAAATGGGCTCAAGCCCAATTAAATGCTTTAATGGTTTGGCCCAGTGGACTTGGTAAGTGAGTTATACACTGAGTTATAAGAAACTCACCCTATTTTTCTTACCCTTCTCAGGTAATGATAAATGATAGAGGCTTGGGCCGGGGATGACTTCGCGGGGCCATACTTCAAATGATGGTTTTTATGAACTATGAACTACTCTTTAGTATTTTTCATTAATTGATTTTTCAGTTGCGATGTAATAAGGCATCTGGTATAATTTTTATGGATTTTAAATACTAAAAGGGGACTATTTTAATTTTATAAATGTTTTCTTTAAATTGTGTATAAAAGGGTTTTTCTTAAATATCACTAAACTCGTAAAAATTTCTGTGAAAACTCTTTTATGAATTTTGTTTTCAAAATCCCTTTTGAATTCTTTTAAATTTCTTTAAAAATTTAACCAATTATTTCTCTGAGATCAAATTATAAACTCTTATGTTCTAAAATCATAGATTTCAAATTAACCTCGGTATTTGATAAGCTCCATCTCTAAAATAGTTTTGAAGATCTGTTTTCTTTAAATCATTAGATGACTAGATGTATGTTCGATTTGTGTGGCATACCAAGTCTGGTCTTAACGCATAGATCGGGTTTGGGGTGTTACATTTAATGGTATCAGAGCCAGTTTCAAAACTCGGCTGTGGTTTGGGTTCAACAACGATTTTTATTTAAATTGTTTCAAATTTATAGCATTTATGTTTTAAAGGTAGTATGGCACCACGAGTATCTAGCACCAAGCCAAGTAAGTATTCATATACTGAATGATTATTATTGTGACTTGATCATAGGAGCACTCTAAAACTTCTAGTTTTAGGTGTTGAAACTATAGAGATCAAGACTATAGGATATGATTGTGAAAATAACTCTATCTCTTATATCTCATAAAATATCGTTAATAAAAACTAAAATAGTATTCTGATTCATAAAACTTGTAATCAAATTAAACTGAAATAGTCAATATGAGCACTAGAGGATGTGGACGTGGACGTGGACACGGTAGACATAGTCATGGTAGAGGACAAGGTGCTAGGGTTGCGTCTGAAGCGCCGGGTCTTATGTCGAAAATAGACACACCTGCGTCACCCGGAGAGTGAGACTTGATCACACGACCACATGAGTGAGGACATTGCTTTGACTCAGGCAATGTTGCGAGTCTTAGAAAGGGTTGCTGGAGCTAGAACTGGGCCAGCAGCTCGTGGATCAATATCGAAATGACTTAAATCAAGTGGTGCTGAGGTTTTTAGAGGTGCCTCCGATGTAGCTCCGAATGTAGCGGAGTATTGGCTCGAGACAGTGGAGCGAATCATGGATGATTTGGAGTGCACCACCGAGCAAAACCGAAGGAGCTGTGTCCTTGTTGAGGGACGAGGCGTATCAATGGTGGCTTACTGTTCGAGAAGGCATTGAGGCTGTATTTGTTACTTGGGATTTCTTCAAAGCTGCTTTCCAAGGGAAGTATGTCAGGACAAGTTATGTGGATGCCCGGAGGAAGGAATTCCTGAATCTGGTTCAAGAAAATAAGACGGTGGCAACTTACGAGGCAGAATTTCTACGCTTGAGTCGTTATGCTCGGACAATAGTGCCAACTAGTCATGAGCACTGTGTACGTTTTAAGGATGGACTGAATGATGAGTTGCGGGTACTGATAGCCCTACAATAAGTAAGGACTTTTGCCACGCTTGTAGAGAAAGCCACGATAGCTGAAGAGGCTAAGAACTCAGAACGCCAGAACCGGGAAAGAGTCAGATGTAAGAGGGACTTTAAGAACTCGGGTTCTTCTAAAAGGTTCCAAAAGAGGCCTCAAAATGATTATCCAGCTCAAGCTAGAGCACCTGTGGCTACCAATCAGAGTCGAGACTGTGCTGATTGTGGGAAACAACACTCCGAGGAATGCTGGAAGAGAACTGGTGGTTGTTTTAAATGTGGTTCCAAGGATCACCAGTATAGGAATTGCCCTCGATGGACTATTCTAACTCAGGAAGCTCGTAACCCTGATGCACAGCCAGCCAGAGGCACTCAACAGCCACTGAGAGGCCGTGGACCAAGTCATGGTGGTAATGGGGCTGGACGTGGTCAAGGTGCACCGGATGTAGGTAATGGCTTCAGAGGTAACGCGGAGGCAAGACAGTCGGGGTTGGTCTATGCGGTCAGGAGTCGTGAATATGGCGATGCATCTGATGTGATAACTGGTACATTCTTCATCTTTGATATACCTATTACTGCTTTGATAGATATCGGGTCTACCCACTCATATGTTGCTAGCACCATATTTGGAAACCTGAATATTAGATCTGAGATTACCGATAGAGAGATGACGATAATTAGTCCTTTAGGACAGTCTGTAATTTTGAATAAATTGTATAGAGATATGCCTTTGGAAATTCAAAGAGGAATATTTTTAGCAGATTTCGTGGAATTGCCCTTCGGCGAGTTCGATCTTATTTTGGGCATGGATTGGTCGGTGAAGCACCTGGTGCAATTGGATTGTGCTGCAAAACGGATGTCAATCAGGACTTTGGATGATAAGGAAGTAGTAATGATAGGCGAACGAAGAAACTTTTTGGCGAATGGGGTATCTACTTTAAAGGTAGAAAAGTTGGTGCGGAAAGGGTATGGAGCGTTCCTAGCTTTCATTAGTGCTTTGGATGCCAAAGAATTATCAGTGAAAGGTGTGAGAACGGTGAAAGAATTTCTAGATGTCTTTCCCGAAAAGAATTTCCAAATGTCTTTCCCGAAAAACTTCCGGGTCTACCTCCAGATCGGGAAGTGGAATTTCGCATTGAGCTTATGCCCAAAACGGCTCCAGTGTCCATTGCTCCTTATAGAATGGCATCGAAGGCGTTTGCGGAGCTTAAAGCTTAAATTCAAGAATTGTTGGATTGGGGATTTATTCAACCGAGTGTGTCTCCGTGGGGGGCACCGATTTTGTTCGTCAAGAAGAAGGATGGGTCAGTGCGTATGTGCATTGATTATAGGCAGTTGAATAAATTGACGACCAAGAATAGGTATCCATTACCGAGAATCGATGACCTGTTTGATCAATTGAGAGAAGCTTCAATTTTCTCCAAGATTGATTTGAGATCGGGTTATCATCAACTTAAGGTTAAGGAGGCAGATATTCATAAGACGGTATTCCGAACTTGTTATGGGCATTATGAGTTTTTGGTGATGCCATTTGCTTTGACCAATGCACTAGCTGCATTTATGGACATGATGAACCGAGTCTTTCAACCCTACTTAGACCGGTTCGTGGTGGTGTTCATAGATGATATCTTGGTATATTCGAGGAATGAAGAAGATCATGACTCACATTTGCGCATAGTATTGCAAATACTGCGAGATAAGCAACTTTATGCCAAATTCAATAAGTGCGAATTTTGGTTGAAGGAAGTGACTTTCTTGGGTCATGTGGTGCCAGCCAAAGGAATAAGAGTTGATCCTCGAAAGGTTGAGGCTTTGTTGGAATGGAAACCATCGAAGTCAGTGGCTGAGATTTGGAGTTTCTTGGGTTTGGCTGGATATTATAGACATTTTTTTGAGGGGTTTTTATTGATTGCTGCACCCCTAACTAAGGTATTGCGAAAAGGAGTATCGTATGTGTAGACCGATAAACAACAAAAGAGTTTTGAGAAACTGAAGAAGATTTTGACAGAAGCGCCAGTACTAATTCAACCTGAGGCTGGAAAAGAGTTTATCGTTTACTGTGATGCATCACACATGGGTTTAAGATGTGTGCTGATGCAAGGTGGAAAAGTGGTGGCTTATGCTTCTCGTTAGTTAAGGCCGCACGAAGTTAATTACCCTACTCATGACTTAGAGTTGGCTGCGGTGGTGTTTGCTTTAAAGATTTGGAGGCACTATCTCTATGGTGAGAAGTCTATCATTTATACGGACCATAAGAGTCTTAAGTACCTCTTTACCCAAAATGAGTTAAACTTGAAGCAACGGAGATGGGTGGAGCTGTTAAAGGATTATGACCTCTTGATCGAGTACCATCCTAAAAAGGCTAACGTGGTGGTAGACGCGTTGAGTCATAAGGTAGTATCAGAGTTAAGAGTAATGTTTGCTCATCTCAGTTTGTATGAGAATGGTAGTCTGCTAGCAAAACTTCAGCTGAAGCCTTTGTGGTTAGAACGAACCAAGGAAAAGGACTTATCAGATGAAAATTTAGGTCCGTTAATGCAACAAGCTGAAAGTGGTGCGATAGGGGATTTTGGAATGAACATGGATGGAGTACTATGCTTTCGTGGAGGAGTTTGTATGCCTATGGATTCAGATTTGAGACAAATGATTCTGCGAGAGGCACATAGTAGCCCTTATGCTATGCACCCCGAAGGTAATAAGATGTATCGAGATCTCCGTGAACAGTATTGGTGACTAGGGTTGAAGCGAGAGGTTACTGATTTAGTGGGTAAGTGTCTGACTTGTCAACATGTGAAAGCGGAACATCAATTACCGTCAGGCCTTTTGCAATCGGTGAAGATTCCTCTATGGAAATAGGGAGCGAATAACAATGGATTTTGTTAGTGGGTTACCTTTAACACCTACTAAGAAAGATTTTGTTTGGGTGGTAGTAGATCGATTGACGAAGACTACTCATTTTCTACCAGTTCGTACGGATTACTCGCTGCAGAAGTTCGCTAAGCTGTATGTATCTGAGATCGTGAGGTTGCATGGGGTACCAGTGTCTATCATATCGGACAGGGACCCCAGGTTTACATCGCGATTTTAGAAAGCTTTTCATGAGGCTTTGGGAACAAAGTTAGCTTTTCATCCTCAGTCAGATGGTCAGATAGAAAGAGTAATTCAGATTTTGGAAGACATGTTAAGGGGTTGTGTAATTGACTTCAGAGGTAGTTGGGAGGATTTCCTACCGTTGGTAGAGTTTGCTTACAATAACAGTTACCAATCCAGTATCCAAATGGCGCCTATGAAGCGTTATACGGTCGTAGGTGTCGTACCGCTACTTGTTGGACTGAATTGGGGAACGACAGTTGTTGGGTCCTAAATTGGTATCTGAGACGGAGGAAAAGGTAAAGGTGATTTGAGCACGGTTAAAGGAAGCTTCGAATAGACAAAAGTCGTATGTAGAGCTGAAGCATAAGGATATTGAGTTTGCGGTGGGAGATCAGGTCTTTCTGAAAGTCTCACCTTGGAAGAAAATTTTTAGATTTGGAAGGAAGGACAGGTTGAGCCCTAGGTTCATTGGACCGTACCGTGTGTTGAAGCGTGTAGGACTAGTGGCCTATCAGCTTGAATTACCTCCGGAGTTGAGTTAGATTCATAGTGTCTTCAATGTTTCTATGCTGAGGCGTTATAGATCAGATCCATCTCACATAGTACTGGTAGAAGAAGTGGAGTTAAGGCCAGACTTGTCTTTCGAGGAGGAACCAGTGAAAATCTTAGACCATGGTGTTAAGGTGCTGAGAAAGAAGACTGTGCCGTTGGTTAAGTTTCTATGGCGTAATCACAAAGCGAACGAAGCTACATGGAAGCCTGAGAATGCAATTCAGCAACAATATCCTCACCTCTTTTAACTAGGTAAATTTCGAGGACGAAATTTTCTTTAAGTGGGTAGAATTGTAACATCCTAAAAATGTAGTATCGATATGTTGCATAATTTTGGTGCGTAGTTAGTGAATGATTTAATTTGTGTGTTTAATATAGTCTTGAGGAGGCTCAGGATTTATTCGGAATTAGAATAAATTTTAGTAAGGAGTACTTTATTGAAGTGGAACAAGTGACCTTGATGTTTAAGGAAATTAAGTGGTAAAAGATAGCATAATTGAGCTATTGGTTAAGTGGTTATGCGCTACATGCATGGTCTTGAGGGGAGAGGTTCGAATCCCCTATCATGCATTTTGTGAATATTAATTTTTCTCCTTCCTAGCAAGTGTCAGCCAAGCATCAAATTTTTGGTAAGTTAGACTTTTATTTTAAGGTATGATGGCTAATGGATATGGTAAGAGTGAACTTAAGGTAGGGAATCATGAGAATATGGTATGTAGGGGGAACACAAGGCATGAAACAAGGGTAATGCTTTGGAAACTTTTGGGTGGCTAAAACTTTGACTTTTGGCCAATCTACTTGGACGATTTTGGGGCTAGAAGGGGATTGGCTGAATTTTGGTAAGGATTAGGAGCTAGTTGGCCATAATGCTTTAGCAAATTAGTGCATTTTCCTTTTCTCTTCACAACTTTTCTCCCTAGTCGGTTATGTCTTGTGCATTAGGTAAATTTTGTTTTGGTAATTTCATCTTGACCAAATTGATACCGTCTTTCATTTTTCCCAAGTTTCTCCTCTTTGTGCCGAAACCATACCATCTGAAAGGTCATATTTTTTTCTTTCTTTTTGGTCGAATATACACCAACCCTAAGATCATTTCTTTGTCCATCTTCCATTATTGAAAATTTCACATAAACACTTTCTTTTTTTTTTTTTCTCTTTTCTTTCTTCTTGTAAAGAACTCTTAACATCACTATTTCTTTTCCAAAATCTTCTACCATGGCTGAATGTTAATAACCATACTCATAGCCGAAATTTCCATTTCTCAAACATTTCTACTCAATCATTTTTCTTTGCATTGCTTTGTATAATCGGTAAGAACCTTTTTCGATTCTTTATTTCTCTTCTTTTCTTTAGCTAAATATACATATTAGTTTGGGGGGTCTTTTGACCAAAAATAGCATTCTCTATCCCTTCCTCTTAGATAATCTTTTTGTCTTTATAGTGATAAAGTGAAGGCCAAAACTCGGAGTATTCTTAATCATCGTGAATCG
Source organism: Gossypium rotundifolium (assembly GCA_025506655.1). NCBI lineage: Eukaryota > Viridiplantae > Streptophyta > Magnoliopsida > Malvales > Malvaceae > Gossypium > Gossypium rotundifolium. Next base: position 67,882,725 of record CP106729.1, on the reverse strand, counting down.
CTAGGATTTGATCCAAAGTGTTAAGGTAAGGGTTTCTATCAAGGACTCCCATATTACTCGTTATTTCATCAAGATGGGTTACTAATCAATTTTATCTTAGGGACGTTATAGCTCGATTTCCATCCCGTGAATGCGAAGATATTTTTATGGTAAACCGATTTCGCCCTTAAAACCAATAGTCTTAAATTTCGATATATTAGTTGGACTAATAATCTTTTGTCTATGGAGGCAAACAAGATAGGGTCGAAAAGAGGGGCGGTTTCGCTATTCCCTCTAGATTCAAGCGAAGGCCTGTTTCAGCAATCCAAGATTTTCCATCGGGATGTGGACCCTCATCCGAGGAGAATCGATTATTCAAAGTTGTTCGTAGTTCGAGCCATTAGCTGTACGGGATTTCCCATCGATTTGTGAATCGTCAACCGAGGAGATCCGACAAATAGTTGTTATTCGAGATTCTGAGGGTAAAGATCTAGATTGCTTATCTTTGGTATAGATTTATATTAAGTATTAGTGTTCTAATCAAGTGTGACACGTATTTAGGTATCGACGAGCGGGAAAGTTTAGTTCTCACCGTAATCAGGTATGTAATTTCATACTTATCTCATAGGTTAGATGTTATACCATTATTAAGCATTAGACTAATAATCGCTAAGTTGGTAAAATTGGAAAATATGGTTTATTAACACTTTAGTGTAAGTGCATGAAATCGGTATTAAAATTGTGAAATTTATGAAATCGCCCTTAATGGGATAATATGATAAAAAGTGATATATGGACCTCATGTGTTAATGGGCCGTATCGATAGATTGCTTAATGGGCCGTTTTGATAGATTGCTATATGGGCCGATTTGTTATATTGCTTAGTAGGCTAAATTGTGAAATGGGCCAAATTGTGAAATAGGCCAAATTGTGAAATGGGCCAAATTGTGAAATAGGCCAAATTGTGTAATGGGCCAAATTGTGTAATGGGCCAAATTGTGAAATAGGCCAAATTGTGAAATGAGCCAAATTGTGAAATAGGCCAAATTGTGTAATGGGCCAAATTTTAATATCGGCCTGATGTTAAAATTATCATATGAATAAAATTGTTGTGCATTGTATATACATGATTGCATGGGTTGGGATATTTTGATGAAGAGAAGAAGGCTTCGTGCCCAGTTTAAATGGCTTAATGCCTGCGTATTAATGGCCACTAGCCAACAAAATATTGTATTAAGTGGATTAATACCTTCATATTAATGGCCACTGGCTTGCGAATCATTGAATTAAATGGCTTAATGCTGCGATTGGTGTGTTGGCGGGGTGGGTTGACTTGATCCCCACAGGTGTGCTGGTTGGTACGGGTGGTGTGTAGCGGATGGAAATTTAGGCTTGGTTGAGAATTGCATTTCACATGCATTTTTAATAACTAAATTGTTATATTCGTAAATGGGCTCAAGCCCAATTAAATGCTTTAATGGTTTGGCCCAGTGGACTTGGTATGTGAGTTACACACTGAGTTCTATGAAACTCACCCTGTTTTTCTTACCCTTCTCAGGTAATGATAATTGATGGAGGCTTGGGCGGGGATGACTTCAGAGGGCCATACTTCAAATGATGGTTTTATGAACTTTGAACTACTCTTTAGTATTTTCTTGAATTAATTTTTCGGTTGTGATGTAATAAGGCCTCTGTATAATTTTTATGGATTTTTATTTGTGGATGGATTTTAATATGTTTTAAATACTAAAGGGACTATTTTAATTTTATAAATGTTTTCTTTAAATTGTGTATAAAAGGGGTTTTCTTAAATATCACTAAACTCGTAAAAATTTACATGAAAACTCTTTTATGAATTTTGTTTTCAAAATCCCTTTTGAATTCTTTTAAAATTCTTTAAAAATTTAACCAATTATTTCTCTAAGATCAAATTATAAACTCTTATGTTCTAAAATCATAGATTTCAAATTAACCTCGATCTTTGATAGACTCCATCTCCAAAATAGTTTTGAAGATCTGTTTTCTTTAAATCATTAGATGACTAGATGTATGTTCGATTTGTGTGGCATACCAAGTCTAGTCTTAACGCATAGATCGGGTTTGGGGTGTTACAATTTCACACTTTATGCAATTTTGTCCTTAAACCCAAAACTTTCAATTTAATTACATTTAACCCCAAACTATGCTAATTGAATTTTTCATAGTCCTCATACAGCCCATATGTAACAGCTCGTTTTTAGTCAAATCGAAACAGTGGTTTTGGGACCACAAATCTAAAGTCAAAATATTTATTTTATTATTATTTTTTAATATTTACAACATGATATCAAGCATGTGTGAAAGTTTTGTTAATTAATTTTATCGTTTGGTTGGTTAATTCGATAAAAAGGACTAAATCGCGTAAAGCGTAAAACTTGAGTTCTAATAGCTAAAGGTGTCTAATAGCTATAGAACCTTACAGTTAAGGTCCTTATGTGGTAATTAGACCATTATTCATTTGAGTGGATATATATGGACATATTAACATACGTATTAGTGGTTTATTATAAAGGATAAATTTGTAATTAGTAATATAAGTTAATTAATTTAAAACAAAGCCATTTTCATCCACCATTGTCATCTCTTTCACCGATTTTTATAGGATAAAAACCATGGGAGCATGTTAGGGCATTCGGCCAAGCTAATCATCTTGCATTGGTATGATTTTTCGTCCCGTTATGTTTTTGTGATCGTTGCAACTAGTATTAACTAGCCCAAGGACTAATTTGCAAAATTATTAAATATTTTGAATGATGCTATTGATGAATATGTATGAGTTTTGATGTTTAATGATAGATTATGAATATTTGATGTTAGTTAAACAAGTTTTGTGAAGTGATTTTTGGTGAAAATGCAAATTAGGGGCTAAATTATGAAATGTTGAAAATTTGTGCTTGAAATGTGAAATAAATGAAAGTTTTGGACTACTAGGGACCTATATATAATTCAGCCAAGCATGGGTTTTGTTGAATTGTGTGAATTTTGTGTATTTGTGAAATAGGGACTAAATTGATTAAATGTGAAAGTTTAGGGGCTAATGTATAAAAATGCCCAAACGTGTATTTTTGGATTAATTGAATGAGTAGATGAATAAAAAAGTTAATTTTGAATTCATATAGATCATGAAAGAAAGAATTCGAATTTAGATCGGGGGAAAAGCAAGGTTATCGAGTAGTCTACCCGATCCATCAATTTTGAATACGAGGTAAGTTCGTATGTGATGATTACATTATAAATGTATGTTAAAATGCCTTAATATTGCATAAATAGTTAAAACGAGATTATGGATAATGTATGAATTGTGAAAACGACTTTAAGGATGCATTCGATGATAGAAATGAAAAGTGTGAAAGCCCGGTTGAACCTTAAGAATAGTTTTGGATACTATTGACATGTCAGTAAGTGATAAGTCGAGTTGGCTTCGAGCAATTAGCACTTTGGGTGCGTATTTTACCGATTTGGCTTTGAGCCATCATATCGGATGATTTGGCTTCGGGCTATGATAATAGTTCTTCGGATAAGTTACCTTGATTTGGCTATGGGCATGGTATAGGTACTTATCGTATGAGACTCCTGAGTATCTGATTTCTATTCTTAATGGTTCAACAGGTAAACAAATGATGTGGTTGAGAAAGAGGTTAGTACGAAACGATACAGGTACATACAGAACCTATTCGAGTATTAAATAGTGAAAGTTCGATGAGTTTGTATTTTATCATGTTTTGAGACATGAGAAAGGTTTGTAGTTAATGTGTATATGTTTTTGTCATGTGCAATTGGTTTATTTGCATTTATTTGATGAAATAAGTTATTCACACACAAGCTGACTAAGCTATGAAGCTTACTTTGTGTTATTTTCTATGTCAAGGCTAGCTCGGATCTAGGAGTCATCGAGAACATCATCTCACTATCAAACATCTAAGTTGGTACTTTTGAATTATACATTTATGGTATATGGCATGTATAGGTTAGATGTGGTATTTTGGTTGTGATTATAGCCATGAAATATTGCTTGTAAATGTATATGTTTTTGTTTGTATATATAGCCATGAGTAATGGCTTATTTTGGTATGTTTGGTATGAATGTTGTAATATCTAGGATTTATGGCTTATGCATTTTTGCTTAAGTATGTGTGAAAGCATGTCTATGTGTTGTGAATTATGTGGCATGAGTTTTGGAAACTTTAAACTATAGTGAATGCCTTAGAAATTATTCGATTTTAAGTTTAAAAGAGGGAGCTAAGCCTAAGAGGCCTTAAGAAAATTAGTAGGGGAAATAAGACACGAAAATGGACTTGTTTAAGTGGCATGAAGGCGCCATTTAGGGCCTCAGAGTGTGACGCCACAAGCAAGGGGAAAGGGCCTAGGTTCGAGTCACAAGAGGAGCAAATAGGAGTTTTATTTTGCAGCAAGGAGGAGAGGAAGTGGACGGCACAAGGACACTTCAAGATGAAGTGTAGATCAACTTAGAAACTTAAAGGTTCAGCTAAGGTAGAGTGAAAAAGGGGATTGAGTGGAGAGTGGAAGAGTGGGCCGGCCAAGGGACTCTTTTGATGGTATTTTCGACAAAAAGGGGAGAAGTGAGGCCATTCTCAATTCTTTTCTTTTTCTCTTTTTCCTCTGCCAAATTCTCTAGTGAATCTCCTATGTTCTCTTTTATTTTGTCAAAATCGAATATTCCTTTCTCAAAATCCACCATTGTTGATTCTCTCTAAGTCTCATACACTCTCTTCTCTTTTCCTTTTTATTCTCCAGAAGCCAAATCTCAAGGTACCCTAGCCGAATTCTTCATAGCTTCAAAAGCCAAAACTTGTTGATCACTACTTAGCCTTCATAGCCGCACATCTCTGTGGATTCAAGTAAGGGTGTTACCGATTCCAACATTAAGGGTAAGGATTTTATTGTCATCGTTTTATTTCTTTTCTTAAAGCCGAAATCAAAATTCTAATGCCATTTATGTCTCTTGGCTGAAACTATAAAGGAGGTTTCGGGATTTGTCTGTAGTGGACTATAAGGAGGAGATCTTCGGGATTTCAATATCTAAGGTAAGGCATGTATTTGGCCAAGTTCCATTCATTATGATTAAATGTTAGAATTGGATCTAACATGTGCCATAGTGATTTCAACAGATACCCCAATCAAGTAGCAATTTTAGGATTCAGATCCACAAGGTAGGTGCTTAAGATATTTGGCCAAGGCCCTATTTAGTGACTTAGATCTATTTCTTATTTATTCAAAAGCCGAGAACAAATCTGTGAAGTGATTTAGTGCTAGCCGATTGAAAGGAGGAAAACACTACAAAGTTTTGAGATTTGATTAGTAATCAAATCGGCAACAAGGTAAGATTGGTTGCGATAATCCTTCGAGATTTGATCATTTGGCCGAATATAGGAACTTGAGATCTAGAGGATTAGATCGGGACTTTCGAGATTTCAGTGAACTCGCTAAGTAAACCAGGTGTGTACCCTACACTAACTTTTAATAGATTTACAGCATCAATTTAATATATGTGTTTCTAATGATGTGAAATGTGGCCAAAGGTACCATGCAATGGTACAAAGTACTCAGGTACGTAACCTTAACATTATGTTGATAAATATTTGGAATATGGCACATATGTGAATATTGATAAGAATGTGAAATAAGGCATAAGGCATGATGTTGCATGATTTGTATGACATGGGGCATATGGGAAATTGTTTAAAGGGGAAGTGATTTGGTGGTTTTATACCACAATATCCGAATGTGGTGACTCATGTCACAAAATCCGAATGAGGTGACTTATGTCACAAATAATTATCTGGTGGCTATGCCACAATATATATAAGGGCGATGAGCATGTCGTCTGCAGCGGCTGCCTTCAATGATGTGTAGCGGATGGAGGGTTGACTTAGTAGTCCCCACGGAGTGATGGTTGGTACGGGTGATGTGTAGCGGATGGTTATCTAGGTTTGGGTTCGGGTTTGCATCATTGATTATATGTGTTTTATATGTGTGATTTGAAATGCCTAAATTGATTGAGGGTTTGTGTTTGGTGGTTACACATTGAGTCTGTTTGACTCACCTCGTTGTGGGATCTTTTTTAGGTGACACTCAGTAATGGACCGGGTCAGCAGGAGCTCAGTGGTGGCCATGCTCAGCTGAGAGACTATTTTATTTTTTATTAGTTTTTAATATTTAAGTTTTGGATTTATTTCGGAATTCCTTTGATGTAATAAGGCCACTAGTATGAAACTGTTTGTGCATGCATTTTAAAATTATTGTAGTAGGATATGATTTTTATCAAATTAAAGTTTAAGTAAATTTTCTTAAAAATAAATGTTAAATGTTTTGACACCTAATCAACACCATTTTAAATTTGAACCCAACACCAAATCAAGTGATCTTCAAAAACACACAAAATTTTGGCAAAGTTCAAATAAGTTTTGAATGGTTTTTCTCAAGGAACATACCAGATCCGGTCAAGGCTCGTGTGTCGAGTTTGGGGTGTTTCAGTTTGGTATCAGAGCCCGGTTCAAAACTCGGCCTTGAGGGCTTTAGGGCCCAAAACGTTTTCTTTCTTTTGAAATGGGATTTTTCTAAGAAATAAGCAGGTTTTCTGGCATGGCACCTGAGTCTCCTACCAAGTCCACTGTAAGTACCCTAACTCCTCTATGACTTGTATGGGGGAAATCATAGGGACGTAGATTAGTAGATTAGGAAATATTAAACCCTAGGATTAGTCTACTTCAACACCAAGTTACATAAAACTTAAAGTCTAACCAAACAAACTCATGTCTAAGTCATTGAGTTAAAGGTGTGGCAACCGCTGTATGCATGTCTAGGATTGAATTCAGTGGGAGCTTGGTATTTAAGCAGTCCTAGTGGCTCACCTCCTCACCTCTCGAATCCTACCTAGTGCGTAGTGACGGTTCACCTTAGCCAAGAGGACTCAAACACAGGCTAAACCCAATAATTAAAACCCAAAAGGGACCATCACCTTGTTTTGTGAAACTCAAAATTCAAACCATAATTTTAAAATTCCAAGTACCCTCATTTTAAAAAAAATGAAATGACCAAAATACCCTTGATTTGCAAATTGACCAAATTACCCCTAACCTGTACAAATGACCAAAATACCCTCAGTGTGGAAAGTTACCAAAGTGCCCTCAAATTAAAATTTCTAAAAATACCCTTGTTTTGAAAAGTCACCAGGAACCATATATTGTGAAAAATTACCGAAATGACCCTGGCTTGTAAAATTACAAAAATACCCCTAGTGTATAAAATTACCATTTTACCCTTGAAATTTTCTTATCAAGTATTTCAATTTTGAAAAAAAAAAGCTATATACCAAAGAAAAAAATTTTACTTTATGAAATTTTCAAATACCCTAATTTGGAAAATTACCAAAATACCCCTATAGGATAAAATTATGAAAATACCCCTGGGTAGTGGAAAACAACAAACAATGACAACTACAACATTTTTCTGTAATGAATGCAAGTTCATGAATGTGATTGAATGAATGAATTGAGACTGTATGTGTATGAAATCGAAAGAACTACTCCTTAGAACTATTGAACATAAGACTGTTCGTGATAAATCAGTGGAACAAAAACTAATTTATAAAATTCTTTAACCAGATAAATGCGATTCAGAAGTATGAACTCTAGGGGACGTGGTCGTAATGTGCATGGCCATCGTAGAGGTCGAATGACCGTGTCGAACCCATTAGGTCAGGACAAGGGTCCGAAAATGAGATGCCACCACCACTAGCCACTGATGTGGAATATCAGGATCAGACGGGGGATGATGCAGTATCACAGGCGATGTTGCGAGTTTTGGAAAGGGTGGCTGGAGCAGGCAGAAGCATGGGAGCTCGAAAGTCGGTACCTGAGCGACTTCGAGCTAATGGAGTTGAGTTTTTTCGTGGAGTATTCGGTGTGGCACCCAATACGATTGAGTATTGGTTGGAAGCGACGGAGTAGATTATGGACGACTTGGACCTAACTGCCGAGGAGAAATTGAAAGGGGTAGTGTCGCTACTCCGTGATGAGTCATACCAATGGTGGGTCATAGTTCGAGAAGGTGCTGTCGCAGACAATCTTACTTGGGAATATTTCAAGGCGGTATATCAGAAGAAGTACATTGGAACTAGTTATGTTGATACGCAGAAGAAGGCATTTCTGAGGCTGGTTCAAGGAAATAAGTTTGTAGCGGAATACGAGGCAGAATTCCTAAGGCTGAGCCATTATGCTTGAGGTATTGTGTCGACGGAGCATGAGCGTTGTGTCCGGTTTGAGGACGAACTAAGAGATGACCTGAGGTTGCTAATAGCTCCACAGCAAGAGCGAGAGTTTTCCGTGTTGGTGGAGAAGGCTAAGGTGGCCAAAGGGATTAAGGACTCGGTAAGACAAAATACGGACCAGAATAGGCAGAAGAGAGGCTTTGGATTATCAAGGTCATCAGGGGATACCAAAAAGAGGCCTAGAGTTGATGGGCCACGAGGTCAACAAGCTACTACGGGAGGGCAGTATCGTACTTGTGCCCAATGTGGGAAGATGCATTTAGGGGAGTGTTGGAAGAAGACGGGAGGATGCTTTAAGTGTGGGTCCAAGGACCACATGATTAAGGATTGTCCTATGAGAATAAAAGGGGGTCGACCAGTAAGCCAAGGTCCTAACCAAGCTGGAAGAGGAGGACAGCGGCCACCACGAGGCCGTGGTTCGACTGGCAGAGGTAATGGTGCTAGTAGATGATGGGAAACACTGGGCCGAGGTGTTGGTAACACGGAGGCAAGACAACCAGGTTTAGTGTATGCAGTTCGTCGAAGGGAAGACAGAGACGCACCGGGCGTCATAACCGGTACGTTTCTTATGTTTGGCAAGCCTTACTTTGCTTTGATTGATGTTGGCTCTACCCACTCTTATGTTGCATGTAGAGTAGTTAAAACTCTAGGAATAGCCTCTGAACTTTCTAGTAGGGAGATGACTGTAGTAAGCCCATTAGGTCAAACTGTAGTGGTGAACATGATATTTTGGAAAGTACCTCTAGAGACTCAGGGAGTGATATTCCCTGCCGACTTAATGGAACTACCCTTCAGAGAATTTGATCTTATTCTTGGCATGGACTGGTTAGTGGAGCATCGGGCTGTATTGGATTGTGCAGCTAAACGAATGGAGTTAAGAACTCTAGAGGATAAGGCGATAATTATGATAGAGAAAGAAGAAACTACTTGTCTAACGTAGTTTCGGCATTAAAGGCTGATAAGATGGTTCAGAAAGGGTGCAAGGTATTTTTGGCTTTCGTTAGTGCTTTGGATGCGAAAGAAGGGGGAGTTAGTGGAGTTAGAATCGTAAGGGAGTATGTGGATGTTTTTTCGGAGGAGTTACCTGGAATACCATCGGATAGGGAAGTGGAGTTTGGAATTGACTTGCTATCGGGTACAGCTTCTGTGTTAATTGCCCCGTACAGAATGGCACCAAAGGAGTTGGTTGAGCTCAAGGCTCATATCCAAGAGTTTCTTGACCGTGGGTTTATCCGACCCAGTGCGTCTCCATGGGAAGCACCGGTCTTGTTTGTGAAGAAGAAGGATGGAACTATGTGCATGTGCATAGATTATCGTCAGTTGAATAGGCTGACCATCAAGAACAAGTACACTTTGCCAAGAATAGACGACTTGTTTGATCAGCTTAAGGGGGCCGCGGTATTCTCGAAGATAGATCTAAGGTCAGGATATCATCAGCTTAAGGTGAAGGAGGCTGATATCCATAAGACAGCTTTTCGAACAAGGTACGGGCATTATGAGTTCTTGGTAATGTCGTTTGGATTGACAAATGCCCTAGCCGTGTTCATGGACATGATGAACCGGGTTTTTCAACCCTATTTGGACCGATTCATTGTTGTGTTCATAGACGATATATTGGTGTATTCGAAGTCTGAGGAAGAACATGATGAGCATCTCCGGATAGTGTTGTAAGTGTTAAGAGAAAAAGCTATATGCCAAGTTCAGCAAGTGTGAATTTTGGCTAAAGGAGGTTACATTTTTAGGACATGTGGTATCTGATGAAGGAATAAGGGTGGATCCTCGGAAGATTAAGGCAGTTTTGGATTGGAAACCCCCTAAGTTTGTGGCAAAAGTTCGGAGTTTCTTGGGATTGGTAGGCTACTACAGAAGGTTTGTAGAAGGATTCTCGTCGTTAGCTGCACCTTTGACAAAGTTACTAAGGAAGGAGGTACCTTTCATATGGACTGATAAGCAACAGGAGAGCTTTGAGAAGCTTAAGAGAGTCTTGACTGAAGCTCCAATTTTGATTCAGCCTGAGGCAGGGAAGGATTTTGTAGTGTACTGTGATGCTTCCCATACAGGATTGGGAGGTTTCCTTATGCAAGACGGGAAGGTAGTTGCTTATGTGTCTCAACAACTAAGGCCACACGAGGTTAACTACCCGACGCATGACTTGGAATTGGCAGCAGTGGTCTTTACTCTTAAGGTATGGAGGCACTACTTATATGGAGAAAAATCAGTGATCTACATGGACCAAAAGAGCCTTAAGTATCTGCTGACTCAGAAAGAGTTGAACCTGAGACAGCGAAGGAGGGTGGAATTATTGAAGGATTACGATTGTTCCATACAGTATCACCCGGGCAAGGCGAATATAGTGGTAGATGCTCTAAGTTGGAAAGTGGTGTCAGGTCTAAGGGCGATGTTTGCGCATCTGAGCTTGTATGAGGATGAAAGTCTACTGGCAGAGTTGCAAGTTAAGCCGACGTGGTTGAATGAGGTGAAAGAGAGTTAGTTGATGGATGATGATCTAAGTGCTAAGCTACGGCAAGTATAGAGTGGGGAGTTGAAGGATTATGGTGTTAACGGTGATAGAGTATTGTGTTTTAAGGGTAAGGTCTGTATGCCGAAGAACGAGGAGTTAAGGCGGTGAATTCTTCAGGAATCGCCTAGTAGTCCTTGTGCTATGCATCCTGCAGGCAGTAAGATGTATAAAGATCTAAGGGAACAGTTTTGGTGGCCTGGTCTTAAGCGAGAAGTTACCGAATTTGTAGGGAAGTGGTTAACGTGTTAGCAAGTCAAGGCTGAACACCAAGTTCCACCAAGGTTGCTTCAGCCAAAACAGATTCCACAGTGGAAGTGGGAGAGAATCACCATGGACTTCGTTAGTGGGCTTCCCCATACGCCTACTAAGAAGGACTCGGTATGGGTGATAGTGAATCGATTAACAAAGTCCGTGCATTTCATTCCAGTGCGGGTTGACTATTCTCTCCAGAGGTTAGTAAAGTTATATGTGGCAGAAATTGTGAGGTTGCATGGAGTGCCTGTGTCAATCATTTCAGATAGGGATCCAAGGTTTATGTCTCGGTTTTGGAAAGCACTACATCAGGCTTTAAGTACCAGATTGGACTTTAGTATGGCAATTTCATCCACAGTCGGACGGGCAGTCTGAGCGAGTGATTCAAGTGTTGGAGGATATGCTGAAGGGATGTGTGATAGACTTTAGAGGAAGTTGGAAAGAGTATTTGCCTTTAGCGGAATTTGCGTACAATAACAGCTATCAAGCAAGTATTCGGATGGCACCGTATGAAGCACTGTATGGACGAAAGTGCCGCACTCCTACATGATGGACGGAAATGGGAGAATGTCAGATTTTGGGTCTAAAATTGTTGCAGAATCGAAGGAAAAGGTTAAGGTAATTTAGACACAGTTAAAGGAGGTATCTGACAGGCAGAAGTCGTATGCCGATCTCAAATGGAAGGACATAGAATTTGCTGTAGAAGATCAAGTGTTTCTCAAAGTTTCACCTTGGAAGAAGGTGATGAGATTTGATCGAAAAGGGAAGCTAAGCCCAAGGTTTATAGGACCTTATCGGATGTTGAAGCGAATTGGACCGGTGGCATACCAGTTGGAGTTACCTTCGGAGTTGCAGCAGATGCACGACCTATTCCATGTTTTGATGCTACGTCGATACCGATCGGATCCATCTCATGTAGTTTTGATTGAAGTGGTGGAGCTGAGACCAGATTTGTCTTTTAAGAAAGAGCCGATTCAGATTCTGGAACGAGATGTGAAGGTGCTTCAGAGGAAGTCGATCCCACTAGTCAAAGTGTTATGGCGTAACCATGGATCGAAGAAAGCTTCTTGGGAGCCAGAAGAATCAATGCGACAGCAATACCCCCACCTATTCTAGCCAGGTTTCGAGGTCGAAATTATTTTAAGGGGGTAAAACTATAATATCTGGGATTTATGGCTTATGCATTTTTGCTTAAGTATGTGTAAAAGCATGTCTATGTGTTCTGAATTGTGTGGCATGAATTTTGAAAACTTTAAAGTGTAGTGAATGCCTTAGAAATTATTCGATTTTAAGTTTAAAACAGGGAGCTAAGCCTAAGAGGCCTTAAGAAAATTAGTAGGTGAAATAAGACACAAAAATGGGCTTGTTTAAGTGGCATGAATGCGCCACTTAGGGCCTCAGAGTGTGACACCACAAGCAAGGGGAAAGGGCTTAGGTTCGAGTCATAAGAGGGCAAATAAGAGTTTTATTTTGCAGCAAGGAGGAGAGGAAGTGGACGGCACAAGGACACTTCAAGATGAAGTGTAGATCAAGTTAGAAAATTAAAGATTCAGCTAAGGTAGAGTGAAAAAGGGGATTGAGTGAAGAGAGGAAGAGTTGGCCGGCCAAGGACTCTTTTGATGGTATTTTCGGCAAAAAGGGGAGAACTGAGGCCATTCTTAATTCTTTTCTTGTTCTCTTTTTCCTTTGCCGAATTCTCTAGTGAATCTCCTATGTTCTCTTTTATTTTGTCAAAACCAAATATTCCTTTCTCAAAATCCACCATTGCCGATTCTCTTTAAGTCTCATACACTCTCTTCTCTTTTCTTTTTTATTCTCCAAAAGCCGAATCTCAAGGTACCCTAGCCGATTTCTTTATAGCTTCAAAAGCCGAAACTTGTTGATCACTACTTAGCCTTCATAGCCGCACATCTCTGTGGATTCAAGTAAGGGTGTTGCTGATTCCAATATTAAGGGTAAGGATTTTATTGTCATCATTTTATTTCTTTTCTTAAAGTGAAATCAAAATTCTAATGCCATTTATGTCTCTTGGCCGAAACTATAAATGAGGTTTCGAGATTTGTCTGTAGTGGACTATAAGGAGGAGATCTTCGGGATTTCAATATCTAAGGTAAGGCATATATTCGGCCAAGGGCCATTCATTATGATTAAATGTTAGAATTGGATCTAACATGTGCCATAGTGATTTCAATAGATACCCCAATCAAGTAGCAATTTTGGGATTCAGATCCACAAGGTGGGTGCTTAAGATATTCGGCCAAGGCCCTATTTAGTGACTTAGATCTATTTCTTATTTATTCAAAAGTCAAGAACTAATCTGTGAAGTGATTTAGTTCTAGCCGATTGAAAGGAGGAAACATTACAAAGTTTTGGGATTTGATTAGTAATCAAATCGGCAACAAGGTAAGGTTGCTTGCGATAATCCTTCGGGATTTGATCATTTGGTTGAATGGCCTATAGCTAAAATGGTTAGTGTTGGCTGAATATAGTAACTTGAGATCTAGAGGATTAGATCGGGACTTTTGGGATTTCAGTGAACTCGCTAAGTAAACAGGTGTGTACCCTACACTAACTTTTAATATATTTACGGCATCAATTTAATATATGTGTTTATAATGATGTGAAATGTGGCCAAAGGTACCATGCAATGGTACAAAGTACTCAGGTACGTAACCTTAACATTATGTTGATAAATATTTGGAATATGGCACATATGTGAATATTGATAAGAATGTGAAATAAGGCATAAGGCATGATGTTGCATGATTTGTATGACATGGGGCATATGGGAAATTGTTTAAAGGGGAAGTGATCTGGTGGTTTTATACCACAATATCCAAATGTGGTGACTCATGTCACAAAATCCGAATGTGGTGACTTATGTCACAAATAATTATCTGGTGGCTATGCCACAATATATATAAGGGCGATGAGCATGTCGTCTGCAGCGGCTGCCTTCGATGATGTGTAGCGGATGGAGGGTCGACTTAGTAGTCCCCACGGTGTGATGGTTGGTACGGGTGATGTATAGCAGATGGTTATCTAGGTTTGGGTTTGGGTTTGCATCATTGATTATATGTGTTTTATATGTGTGATTTGAAATGCCTAAATTGATTGAGGGTTTGTGTTTGGTGGTTACACATTGAGTCTATTTGACTCACCTCGTTGTCGAATCTTTTTCAGGTGACACTCAGTAATGGACCGGATTAGCAGGAGCTCAGTGGTGGCCATGCTCAATTGAGAGACTATTTTATTTTTTATTAGTTTTTAATATTTAAGTTTTGGATTTATTTCGGGATTCCTTTGATGTAATAAGGCCACTAGTATGAAACTGTTTGTGCATTGATTTTAAAATTATTGTAGTAGGATACGATTTTTATCAAATTAAAGTTTAAGTAACTTTTTTTAAAAATAAATGTTAAATGTTTTGACACCTAATCAACACCGTTTTAAATTTGAACCCAACACCAAATCAAGTGATCTTCAAAAACACACAAAATTTTGGCAAAGTTCAAATAAGTTTTGAATGGTTTTTCTCAAGGAACATACCAGATCCGGTCAAGGCTCGTGGGCCGGGTTTGGGGTGTTTCAAATGTGGTTATGGTTTTATAGTTGCTCAAATCATTAATTAATTTTTGGAGTATAAATGCTTGAGAAATGCCTTGATGAGGTATGATTTTAGATGTTGTGTTGGTTATTTATAGGGTAAGTTATGTATGTGTGAATTATGGTAAATAAACCATATTGTTTAATATTGTTTTGGCATGTATTTGGCTAAGTAAATGGTAGTGATTTGAGAATTGGAATAGATGAAATTATAATGGTATGAATTGTGCATTTCATTGATGATTTTGGCTGCCTAATTGTATGATGAAATGGTACCATTTTGCCTTATGAATGTATATTGAAGTTGGGGTGGCAAATTGGCCTTGCAAATGGCCTATTATTGTCCACACGGGCGTGTGTCTCAGCCGTGTGTAACACACGGCCATGTTACATGGCTGTGTGTCCCTTGGTGTTGAAATTGAATTGAAGTCAGTATGCTCTACACGGTCTCACACAGCGTGTGACTGGTCATGTGGTACAAGTCAGTATACCCCCTAATTGGCACATGGCCTATGTAACAGCCCGTTTTTGGGTCAGATCGGAACAGTGGTTTTGGGACCACAAATCCAAAGGTAAAATATTTATTTTATTATTTTAATAAGGTCTACAACATGATAGATTAATTACGTGAAAGTTTCGTAAATAAATTTTACCGTTTAAACGATTAATTCGGCAAAAAGGACTAAATCGTGTAAAAGTGTTGTTCTATTAGCTAAAAGTGTTTATTAGCTATGGTTTTTAAAATAGGGGTCCTCAAATGGTAATTAAACCATTTGAAATGTGAGTGGACATTTATGGACATTATTATGCTTGTTTTAATGGTTTTATTATAAGGTCAATATAATAAACTAATGATTAATAATAGATTAAATGAAACAAAACAAATGCTAGCCTATTTTATCTTCTTCTAGCCAAATATTAAGGAAAGAAAATAGCCATGGAAGCTCTTCAAGTTTCGGCAATTGCATGGTTATTTAGTAAGTGATTTTTTACTCGATTTTTAATAATTTCTACGTTTTTGAAATCGTTGCAAATTTATCTAACTAGCACGTATCTCTGATTTCAAAACTATTAAAGTATTTGAATGTTGCCATTGTTGAATGCATGAGTATTTTGTTAGTTTATGATGGAAAATAAATCATTGTTGTTAGATGTACAAGTTTTGTAAAGTGAATTTTGATAAAAATGTCAAAAAGGGATTAAATTGAGAAAATGTAAAATTATGTGGGTAAAAGTGTGAATAAATTGAAATTATGGGCTGCTAGTAACATATAGAAAATTTGGCTAAACATGGGCTGGTGATTAATTACATGAATTGGCAATTTTGTGTAATAGGGACCAAATTGTAAAAATGTGAAACATTATGGGCAAATATGTAATTTTTTAGAATGTGTAAATTGTGCTAAATTGATTGAAATGAGGATTTAATAAGTAAATTTTGATATTATATAGATTGAGATAAACGAGAATTGGATCTAGGATGGGGGAAAACAAAGTATTGGATTAGTCGACCTAATTCGTCGTTACAGCGAACGAGGTAAGTTCGTATAATTAGAATTAAACTTTTAAATACTTGTATTTATTTGAAATATATGTATATAATTGAGGTATTGATATACTTGGAATATGAGTGCCTAATTGGTATAGATTGATGGTTACCGAGCCCCGTTTGAATCGTATAAATTCATAGGATACGAGTGACATGTCACTATGGTTACCGTTTTGGTTGAGCTACTGCATTTGTCGCGGGCTCATCACAGCTTGTATGAGCTTACCAATATATCAGCTCGTAAGAGCTTATTGTTTTCAGCTCATAAGAGCTTACTGTTTTCAGCTCTTTAGAGCTTACTGTTTCAGCTCAATAGAGCTTACTGTCCATCAGCTCAGGAGGAGTTTACTGATCATAGCTCAAAAGGGAAGAAATGATAATGAATTGACGGGTTACTTATGTATATCACCTGAGTATCCTTTGAAGTTCTAATGGGTTCAACGGGCATAAATTTTGTTATTGGTTATGTGAAAAAGCTGTGTTATACAAATGAATTACTATTATGTGGATGAAGTACTGTTTAGACGAATGAGTTACTATTATCGAATGAATTACTATTTATATGATTGAAAGTGAAATATTACAAATGATGTGCATGATATATGAATTTGATATAATACATTGATGTATGAAATTGAGATAAAGGTTGATTATATGCACTTATGAGACTAACATATTGATGAATGTTTGTGTACAGGCATTTGGCAAGTGAATTTGATATACTTTGTTTATTTGTTTGATTATGTATAAATGTAAGTTAAATTCTAAATTATACGGGCTTACTAAGCTATAAAGCTTACTCTATTTCTTTTCCATGTTTTATAAAGGTTCGGTAGCTCACTTGATTCGGATAAAGTCAGAGATAAGCATCACACTATCCATTTGCCGATTGGTACCTTTAACTTTGTGGATATATGTAAATATGACATGTATAGGCTAGTTTTAAATATGATAATTATGGTTACTTGATATAGTAATTTTGGTACATTTTGTGGTTTAACTTAAAGCCTTGTTATTTGGTTTAACTTGGTATAATGTTTTTATTGTGTATAACTATTCAAATTTGGTTGATGATATTGGCTGCCTATTGTGATGAAATGATACCATTTGGCCTTGTATAGGTACATTGAAATTGGGCTGGCAAATTGGCCTGCAAATGACCTATTTTTGTCCACACGGGCAAAAACACGGACATGGGTCTCAGCCGTGTGTGACACACGGTCACGTTACACGGTCGTCTGTCCCCTGGTGTTGAATTTGAATTGAAGTTAGTATGCTCCACACGGTCTCACACACAGTGTATGACTGGTCATGTGGTACAAGTTAGTATACCCCCTAAAAGGCACACGGGCGTGTATGGCCACTTCGAAGGGCACACAAGCATGTGGTCGGCCGAGTGGCCCAAGTTAGTATGTATGCCCTGTTTCCACACGGCCTGAGACATGGGCGTTCTCGAGCCGTGTGAGGCACACGGCCTGTTTACACGGGCGTGTGACCCCTGTATGTTTAAAAATTTTCTAATTTTTCAAAATTTTCATATGTTATCGGTTTAGTCCCGAACCAGTTCTAAAGCATGTTTAAGGCCTCGTAGGCCCTTATAAGGGACAATGTGTTTGTGACTCAAAGATATTTGAGTATGAATGCATAAATGCATGAGTTATGTATGTTAAATGATGTGTATTGATTGGTAATATCTCGCAACCCTATTCTAGTGACAGATACAGGTTAGGCGTGTTATATTTATTAGTATCAGAGCTACGGTTTAGTAGATTCTAGGACTAGCATAGCATACGTGAGTCTATCTGTACATGCCATATAGAATCTATGATAGTGTGTTATCTCCTTACTCTGACAAAAATTGTTTTAATTAGACATATATGCTTTCCAATCGAGCTAATTCCGATAGTGCAGAAAGTAGTACCCAAATATTCGAGTGAAAATCTATTTATGATGGGTTGAAATTCATAAAGGTATGAATAAAAGTTCATAATATTATGTTATTGATGAATGTTATGTTATGTGCATGTATATGTGAGAGTTAAATTTGAGGCTTTACAACCCTGACCCCCTTATCAGTATAGTGTTATAATGAAATCCGTAAGATTTAGATTGAATAAGCTCACAAGTGTGGAATTACAGAGTTCCGTGATTGAAGGATTAATACTATGGTCAGATAAGAGAATGATTCAACAGTGAAGATAGTAGTAGAAAAGATATTGAATTGTTTTGAAGGCTATTTGGATTATGCAAAGTCACTATTAAAGAAGAAATTGACTTCAATGAAACAAAATATTCAGGTATGATAACTAAATAATGTACTAATTGGAAGTTCTACTTAATTGATTTCTGTTAGTGATGGGATAAAGAAGAATCAATAATGGCAGAATTAGACAGTAGAATAATGTTTGAATTGTAAAGATATCTGAGTAAAGTAGTTTAGTTGAATAGCTTATAATGATCTCTTATGGGTATTCTATGTGATCAATTATTCTCAGAGGTATATGTGGCTAATTATTTTCAAATGAAACTCTTATCATATGAGAACACTGGTTAAACATACTAATAGACGAAAGCATTATTGGTCTATTTGGGTTATGAGCGGCATTGCTCTATCTTTCCCTGGTATTATATTCCATTGTGTTGATAGAAAAGTCGACGGTAAATTATGTATGATGCTAGTATTCTGTTTCCACTGGTTATTGTTTTGTTGAATATACATGAAGATTATATTGCTTCTATCACAGTTGATTTCAGTGCTTATGAGTGATGTTTTCTTTTGGAATTTCTCTGGGATATCATTGAGATCTTTATCATTCTATATGGGTTGTAATTTTCAGAAATTCTATAGTTTCATACCTTGAGACTTCACTACCTCAGTTTTATTCTGATTCTATGTGATTATCTGGAAGAGATATTCTTTTGACGGAGATGAATATATATCTGTTATGATTATAATTTCTAGTTTGATCATGGGAGTACAGTGGAATTGTCATTAGATTTATAGAGATGATGTTTCTACATTTTTTTCCTGTTGAAACCATATTTGATTTACTTCTGTGTTCAAAATGCATTATTAACAGCTGGGATATTATCTATTTATACGGGTGAAATGTCGGTCTTATTATGGTATTATGATTTTATCTGACGGAGGTGGCTTCAGTATAGTACAACGTTTCGATGATTAAGAGTTGAGATAGCTTTATTATATAATCCTTCTATTTTTCTTGAAAGGGGATTGACATCGGCAAAAGCATAGACGATAAAAGATCAAGTTCAAATATGTATAATAGTTATCACTTTCAGGTAAATCTTGATATATATCAATGAGTAAAGACAGAATGTTATGTCATATTCGAGTTATGCAGTTTTTTTTAAGAAGATCTTTGACTAATATCTTAAAGATATTACGATAAATTGTATGCCTGAGTTGTCTTGAGAATAATAAGAAAGGTTTTCTTTGAAAAGTTATTGTTTAACAGCCAAGATCGATTTAATTATTTAGTTTGATTGGGTTATTTATTTGAAAGGTTAATTGAGTTATATGTGTTTGAGTTTATCCCTGGGTCCGAAAATAAATTTTGTGCGTATACAGGTAAATAGATGGATAGTCTGAATGAAAATTTCATATTTTAGATGATATTATACATAATTATATCTATCGGAACGGTTCTATTTGAGAAATATTATTGTAAATTTAAGTTGTCTCGATTGTTGAAGTTTGAAAACATTGTTAACTGAAGCATCAGTTTTGGTTCAGTCTGAATCGGGTAAAGAGTTTATGATTTTTAGTCATGCGTCATTGAATGGTTTGGAGTGTGTTTTAGTTCAAGAATGTATAGTGATCGCTTATGCTTCCATACAGTTAAAGTTACATGAAAAGAGTTATTAGACGCACAAATTAGAGATGGTTGACATTGTAATTGCATTGAATAGTTAGCTGTAACACCCCTAACCCATATCCGTCATCGGATTAGGGTTACAAGGTATTACTAGACATAGCACAGATCAGGACAGACATTTACTACCTTTCTTGTTTCATAACTCAATCACATCAATACACATACTTTTTTATATTTAATAACAATATCACACAACTTATAAATCAAAACACATTCAAATAATTATTATACATATAGTTCACTTAACCAACTAAAGCTCAATCATGCTTCACTACTTAAAATTCATAAGCAAATCATGCTTTAAAATTTTAAACATGACAATATCAATTATTTATCCACATATTCGAAATAACTAATGTGCAACAAAGCCATGTTAAATGAACTTAATACAAATATGGTTCGAACTATATGACTTCAACAGTATTGGCATTTGCTTCCTGAATACATGTTCAAACATATATCCTAACATTTCATGCATTGAATGAATTTCAATACAATTATCTCATAGTCTAACTGTTAATCATATCATTTTATAAATTTACGTACATGCACTTATTAAAAACATAACAACCATATTACTTGGCCTAGTTTTTATTTTGTTCTTATTCATATATCTTGCATTAACTAATATAATACCATGACCGAACATATTATATACAATTACTTAAGTCACGAATAATGCACCATATTTAACCACCAATAATAGATTAATGATATACATAATCTACTAGCATATTATATGCACATACATCTGATTTAAATATGTAATCACCATTACAATGATATTCGAATAATAGTAATTACTAAAAACCCTTTTTGCTTAATTGGATACCTACTTTTAGTAGATTTAACAAATCATAACATAAAACTTAATGACCAAGATCATAAGTAACATACACAATTATTTAACCTTTCAAAGAACCAAAAACATGCATACTTTCCATTTACAAGCTTGCGTATATGTGTACACAATTGAGCCATTTTCGAATGTCCATATTTCACTATCACTACCAAGCTAGTCATTACATATTTGGTATTGTATATCATCCAACTCATAGTATATTTATATAATGCTATAAACCAAATATCATGCTTATCATTTTTGGCCATCTCCTTAGCCTAATATACATATACACTTAAATTATCATTTCTAAACCAAATTACCCATTTAAAACATGTCATTTCAACTCAATAATAAAACCACAAATCTTAATCCAATACACACTCGAATATATAATCATTCTTTTACCCCATAAGCCGAAATATAGATAGTTTCCAACATTTATATCCGTATTTCAATTTATATGTCATAACCCAAACTCACTTAAATACCAAATCAAAACATACCACACATATCATATATATATATATATATATATATATATATACACATAACCAAAATCACTTAAACATAACATTATTTATCTTACTAAAATACATCAAACATACCTCATTTACCTCATTGCCGAAACACATGAATAAAACACCACCATATATAAATATGCCATACCATGTGATTACTATCCATATAAGATTAAACCATGACCAAAATAAACTTAAGCCATAATTAAACCAAAATCGAATACAAGCAAGGAAATTAAGCCATTTTCGCATGGCTTTTATACATACACTTTCGAATTAAACTAACTCCAAAGCTAGCCTATACATGCCATAGTTTCAAGGAAATTTTAGCTTATAAATTACTGAAGTTAGTCGATAGTGTGATATACTTTGCTGACGATTCCCGAGCTCGTAACTTGACTCCAAAATCTATAAAACTCATAGTAAGCTATTTAAGCTTAGTAAGTCATAAGCAAAAGAAACATAAATTCATATACACAATTTATTCAAAGTAAATAATGATAAATTATCAAAATCTCATACATTTTTTAACTTAAATTTCAATGTCAATATCAAATCATGTATACTCTATACCAACTTTCCTTTGATCAAATACTCATTTATGTATATTAACATATTTTGTATTTATTTTATGCAATATATTAACATCACAAGGTCGAATATGTATATAATCACATAAACTTGCACAAATTCACATTATCATGTATCATTATATCAATAATTCAATCAATAATTCAATCATTCAACTTACCTTACTTTCATAACTTAGCATATGTACATACCTGGACCTCTTATTTGATTTCACATTCGGTCTTCACTTAACATTGCCCGTTGAACCGTTCAAAATTAAAAAGGATACGCGAATAATCAGACAGCTCGTACAACGCCAATGTCCCAGAAGTGGTCTTACATGTAATCACATATCGATGCCACTGTCCCAGACAAGGTATTACATGAATTTAATACGATGCCAATGTCCCAGACATGGTCTTACACATAAACACAAGTCGAAGCCAATGTCCCAGACATGGTCTTACACAAAAACACATATCGAAATCCTATGTCATGACATATGTATCCTAACTATTCCTAGGGTTCGTACGGACTTTTGGACAACGTATCTCGATCGAATCAAACTCGTAACTTATCTTCCAAGCTTAATCACAATCGTCCAATGCAATTATATATTCTTAAAATTAAATTCAACATATAACAAATATATATTTCCAATTTAACAACATTTATATGCTTATAGACTTACCCTGGATGTTGTCGGACGATTTAATCAATTATTTGGCTACTTTCGATTTACCTCGATCTAATTCTGTTTTTTTCTGTTCTTGATCTAAATAAATTCAAATTTAACTAATTTAAACACACATTCATTCAATTTTCAAAAATACATAAATGGGCAAATTACCATTTGCCCCTAACATTTCACACTTTTTACAATTTAGTCCCTATTGCATAAAACACAAAATACACAAAATTTACATATATCATGCTAGGACCGAATATTCATAAGCTCCATACAAGTCTGTATATTTCATTTATTTCACATTTTAGTCCCTCAAAAATTTATTTTTACAATTAAGCCCTAATTACTCAAATTCATTAAAAATTCAAAGACAAAACATATTAATCTAACACATATATTTCATAATTCATCATCTAACATCATAAAACTCATAAAATCATCAATGACAAAACACAAAATCAGCATCAAATTCAAAAATTAAGACATGGGCTTTGAAGATAACTTAGCAACGATCTCAAAAACGTAAAAATTATCAAAAACTGAAACAAAAACTAACCTTAATCAAGATGAACAAGTGTTGAAACCTAGCTTGTTCTTTTATTTTTCTTTTCTTTCACATTCGGCTAGTTGAAAAAGATGAGAATGGCTTTTAATATTTGTTTTGTTTTGTTATAATGATTTTGTTAACTTAATTACTAAATTAACCTTTTAATTAATATATAAAATATATATAACAAGGTCATTCTTGTCCATTTCTGTCCACTAACCTTAATAGTGGTCTAATTTCCTATTAAGGACTTTATTTTATAAAGACATTAGAAATTTAGCATTTACATATTAATTAGCCACTTTTACATTTTATGCAATTAAGTCCTTTTTCTCAAATTAAGCACACAAACAATAAAATTAATTCACGAAACTTTCTCACATATAAATTCACACATAATAAACATAGAAAATAATATTAAAAATATTTTTCAGACTCGGATTTGTGGTCCCGAAATCACTGTTTCGATTAGGGTCAAAATCGGGCTGTTACATTAGCGACATTAATTGTTTGGTGAGTAATGTAATCTATTTGATGACTGGAAGAGTCACTACAGCAAAACAGACTTTTAGCGGCATTTTTTTAGGCCTATAGTGGCGCTTATTTGCGGCATTTTGATAAGCGCCACAAAAAACACCGCTATAGCTAACGCCGCAAAATATATCGAAAAACACCGCTATAGAACATGATCTTTAGCGGCGATTTTCCCACAAACGCCGCTATAGAACATGACCTTTAACGGCGCTTTTCCCACAAATGCCGCTATAGAACAAGACCTTTAGCGGCATTTTTCCCCGCAAACGCCGCTATAAAATAAGACCTTTAGTGGCACTTTTCCCGCAAACGCCTCTATAGAACAAGACCTTTAGCGACGCTTTTCCCACAAACGCCGCTATAGAACATGACCTTTAGCGGCGCTTTTCCACAAACACTGCTATAGAATAGACCTTTAGCGGCACTTTTTCCACAAACGCCGCTATAGAACAGACCTTTAGCAGCGCTTTTCTTAAAAACATCACTATAGAACATACCTTTAGCGGTGCTTTTCTCACAAATGCCGCTAAAAAAAATGACTTTTAAAAAATATTTTAATTAAATAATATTTATTTCTATGAGAAATATTATATTATGTTTTATTTTTGAAATTTAAAATTTAAACTATATACTTTTAAGGATAAATAAAAAATATTAATTAAATTAAATTTTCTATTAAAATTTTAACTTTAAAACTAAATATAAAAATTAATGAATTTAAATTTAGAATTTAAATATTATGTTTAAATAAATGTGCAATCTACCTCATTGATCGATCTATATTAACTCGGCCAATTATAAAAGAAGCTACAAAACACGTAATAATTAACAATCATGGTTAAAGAACCTAGTACACAAGGTAGCTACAAAACCCTGATTCAATAACACCAAATTCAAATTCTGACTAAGATAAATGACCATGGAATGCAACATTAAATAACATTCCACTTGAAGAAGTGCTAAGCATTGGCTTTTCTAGCTTAAAGAGATTGAATCCTCTGCTACACCTTCAATATCTAAAGGACGCAAAACCAAATGATCAGATAAACCAACAAACTTGTTAAACAACAGAGATGTTAAAAATAAAAAATATATATAGCCATTAAGGCTAAAAAAATATAACAAACAATTATATATATAATTAAAATGTACCTTAGACAAACCAGTTAGGCCATCCTTTGATTTTCGAATAATTAAAATGTGCATAGGAGCCTAGGGAGCTATGTCCCTAAAAGCTAAGACCTACAAAAAAAAAAAAAGGCAAACAAACATAATGTTAGCGCAAATGAATGTCAAATAAACTTAAACCTAGCAGAAAAGAATTAACATATTAACCTAAAGAAATAGCAAGAATATATTCGTGTGAACCTGCCCCCAAATAGATAAATAAAACTAGGTCATTCTCGCATGCAACTGATGAGGTGAATGCCTCATTCATACAAAAAAAATAATAAAAATTAACATTCGCAAATAGAAATCAAACTAAGAGGTTAAAAAGATAAAACTTTCAACTTCAAATTATTGTTTTGCAAATAGAAACTATAATCATAGCTGAAGATTTTCATGCTTCTCTCATTAAAACATTTCATATTTTGTTATCATGTTTCACTTAATGTTGATCAAATATCATATATCAGCTAGTGTTAACAGAAAGGACAACACATAATTTTTTATTGTCAGCTATTTAACTGCTCAACATGCCAAATGCCCAAGCTAGCCTGACTAGAAGCTACAGAGAAATGAAAGGGCCTAACCTTGAGCCTAACACAAAACTAAAGGCTATTTCTTAGCAAAGTAACATGAGAAAACATTGATCACTATTTGGAGATCAACCAAATTGACTAGAAAAATGTAACGCCCCAATTTTTGCTTAATTTTGGCTTTTGTAATTTTAACATGAATGAGTGTCTGGTTCAGTGGATATGTGTTCTGGGTGTGTGTGGAAGGTCCAAATCTCAAGTCCCAACTTGGGTAAATTTTGGTATTTTTATGAATAAAGCCCAAACTCTAGTGAATAGGCTTATAAATTAAAGTGTATGAGTAATCAACAGAATGGGCCTACTGGTCTGGTGGCTAGGTGGAGTGTTGGTTGGTGGGAGGTTGTAAGTTCGAATCTCTACTTAGGTAAGGGGAGTTTATTTTTGCTGGAATTGGTGAGGAAGAGTTTGAGTTGGTTTCAAAAGCTGAGTAGTGGGGAGTTAGATGGAAAAAAGTAAGGGAAGTTGGGATAGGGGTTATCAGATTTTTTGCAATTTCGATTTCCTCCCTCACCTTTTCAAAATTTTTTTAGACGTTTTCTTCTCCCTTTTGATGATTTCCCTTCTCCTTCCTTTGACATTTCTTTTATTTTTGATTCTCCATATTACTGGCAATTTTTGCAGTTAATCATTGCTCTTGCGTTCGAGGCTCTTTTTCTTCTGATAAGTGATCTCTTTTTGGCATTCTTCTTGTGATTTGGGGGCTAGCAACGTTAGTTTATGGTAGTAAGCAATGCATCATGTGTTTAGGAGAAGATTAAGGTGTTAGGGTTTCCCAGTCGACACTTCAAAATTACGGATTAACGTTGCTCATCCCAAGGTAAGATGTTAGTCTATTTAAGTAGGTTGTCCATCACTTTTGGTTCAATTTAATGTCATTCTAAGTGTTTAATTCTGGGTTCGTGTGGTTAATTTTAGGTATTGGAGTGCTCGGGAGTCTTTTGCAACGAAACAGTACCAAGTGTGTACTCGAAAATACAGAAAATGAGGTTTCAACGAAAGCTGAAAACCATTATGTGGACGCCACTCAAGCGTGTGGTCGTCTGAGTGGTAGGCCGTGTGCGAGACTGTGAATAATCACACGATCGTGTGACCGATGATCCAGGCCGTGCACGAGCAACACGGCCATGTGATGGCTGGGCAAGACCGTGTACGACACACGGGCTCGACCAATTAGGCCATGTAGGCCACACGAGCGTGTGGGATTCTGGGCCAGGCTGTGTGGGCCACACGGGCGTGTGGGCCCACACGGGCAGGCCACATGGGTGTGTGAGCCCATTTTTTTGGAAAACTTTATAAGGTTGCACGGGTTGCCCAAGTCGACTGTGGACCTACCGTAGGGTCGGTAAGCAATGCTTAGACCCTTAAATAAATGGTTGATCTGACTATTTGATTTTTGTACTAAGCATGTATACTGATCTGAATGTATGAACTACTATCTACATATTAGCATGACATTTTATATATGTTGCATTGCATTGGGGTGGGATTGATGATATTCGGAAGAAGTATCTGAAAGGCTTTTAAGCCTGTTATCTGGCAGCTCAGCTGTAAATTTTTTATTATGTACCGCTTTCGGTACAACCTAGTGTGTAGGGCTGGGTGGGTCGATTTTATCCCCACATGGTGTGTAGGGTTGGACGGAGTTGGCGTGTAGAGGCTGGTGGGTAGGATTCTGCTATTCTATTTTGATCTGCATATTATGTCTAAAATGGGCTAAGGCCCGAGAATATGTCTGATTCTGTATTTGAGTAGGCTAAAGTCCACACCGTTTCTGTAATGGGCTCAGACCCGAACTGTGAATATATGTCTGTATCTAATATTCTGTGTGTATGTTTTATGTGGGGATTACACACTGAGTTTGCAAAAACTCACCCTTTTCTATTTAATCTGTTTAGGTAATCCCCAACAGTAGACAGATTGGTGCAGCAGAGGACTCAGCGGTGACCACGGTTTTGGACACTCATTTACGATTTATTTTTTCACCATGATTTGGTTATATTTGGGGTAAATTTTATGTAATAAGGCCATTCGGATTTTTTGTTTTAAACTTGGGATTATTGTTTTATAAGCTACTAGTAGTAGGACAAAATGCGAGTTTTCAAAATAAACAAAGGTTTTATCAGAATACGTACGACCTTGTAAATCATTTTAAATAATTCCGCAACGTATAATGTGTAACATCCAAAAATTTGAGTATTGATATGATGCATGTTTTGGTGCTTAACTTGTTTATAATTAAAATTTTGCATGATTAGTTTAGTCTTGAGAAGACTTGAGAATTATTCAGAATTAGAATAAATTTTAGTAAGGGATACTTAATTGAAGTGGATCAAGTGACTTTGAGGTTTAAGTAAATTTAAGTGTCAAAAACTAGCATAAGATGAGCTAGTAGCAAGGTGGTGTTGGCGCATGTATGTTTGCTTGAGGGCAAAGGTTCGAACCCTTAGATGTGCATTGAATTTTGTTTTTATTTTGTTTCCTCTTTCAATGTGTCGGTCATGGATAGGGATAAAGATGAGTTGGATAACATTTTTGGCAAGAAGACCAAAGGAAAAAGTTAAGTAAAAGTTTAAGGAAAAGAATCTCATGATTTAAGGTGATAGGAGGACAAAAGGCATGAATCAAGGGCTTTGTTTTGGTAACTTTGGATGGCCAATTGTCCATGAACATGGACGGCAAGGGGGCTAAGGGGGATGGCCAAATTTTGGTGATTGGTTTGGTAGGATTAGGTGCTTGATGAGCACACTTTTTCATTACCAATTGGTGTTTTAGCAAATTTTCTCTCCAATTTTCCATCTCCCTAGCCGAATGTACCATGAGCATTGAGAAAACAATTGTTGCTTTTGCCATTTCTTCTTTTTGACCATTTCGATCTTAATTTGGTCACTCTCTCTAAAACTTTTCTCTTTTCTTTGTGACTGAACCCATCTAGCCATCAAAGACCATTTCTTTTCTCTTTGTTTCTCTTCATTGCTGAATGCACAATTGTCCCTAAACACTCTCTTTTCTCTTCTCCCTATTCTCTTTTCCTCTCCATTTTACTTATCATTCAAGCACATATTGTTCTTTCATCTATCTTCTATGGCAGAATGTTTGTGATCATCATAGCCGAATCTTCCATTCTTCATAACATCTATTTTCAATCATTTTCTTCTATTCAAACTTTGGATCATCGGTAAGTATCATTTCTTTGTCTTTTCTTTTGTTATTTGGTCACTATGGCTGAATGTTAGAATGTCTTTGGAAGAGACTTTTTAACTGATTAACCAATCATTTATTCAAATGTTTTCTTTCGTTATTCTTAGTGAAATAATGGAAGGGTCAAATCATCATCTTTTCAGAGAGATCTTGAAGTTCATTTAAGATTTGATAATAACGTACAAAGGATTCTCTTGAGATCATTCGAATTATTAACGTAAGTCGAATTCACTCTTTTAAGTCACTAGTCTTAAGATTTTTGATATATTGTTAGGACTAATGATTCTTTGTCTTTGAAGACAATCAAGATAGGGACGAAAGGGGTTGTTAATAGTGTTCGGAAGAGGGGTGGTTCCATTATTCCCCTAAATTCAAGAGAAGGACTATTTTGGGAATTCGAGACTTTCCACCGGGTTGTGGACCCTCATCCGACGAAAATTAATTATTCAAAGTCGTACGTACCCCTGAGCCATTGTTTACCCGTGGTTCTAAACCTTTGATCGGAGAGAAATCGCAAATAATTGTTGTTCGAGATTCTGAGGGTAAGGATCTAGATCGTTAATCATTAGAATAGTTTCATATTAAATATTAGTGTTCTAATCCATTGTGATGTGTGTTTAGATATCGACGAGCAGGAAAGTGTAGTTCTCACCATAATCAGGTGTGTAACTTCACACTTATTTCTTGGGTTATACTATATCGTAAGCGTTATAATAAAAATCGTAAATCCGGTGAAATTGAAAAATACATTATACTAATTCTTTTATGTGAATGCATGAAACCAAAATCGAGGTTGTGGAAAATTATGGATTTGCCCTTAATGGGTTATTTTAAGAAAGAAAGTGATATTTTTCGGCCATGTGAATAATTTGATTAATTGGCCAAGTGTGGAAATTGTGAAAAGGCCTCATATGTTAAATGGGCCGAATTACGAAATGTCCCGATGGACCGAATTACGAAATGTCCCAATGGACCGAATTACAAAAATACCCTTTATTGGGCCAAATTGAAATATGTGGTTTTATGGGCCAAATTGAAATATGTCGTTTTATTGGGCCAAATTGAAATATGTGGTTTTATGGGCCAAATTGAAAGATGTCATTTTATTGGGCCAAATTAAAATATGTGGTTTTATTGGGCCAAATTGAAATATATTGCTTTATGGGCCAAAAGTGATATTAATATATGAGCTAAAATGTGATATGAGATGAAATGGGCCAAATTGCTATTTTGACTAATGGGCCAAATTGATAAATTGTAATATGGGTTTTTATAAAAAATTTACCTTACAAATATTTTGTTATGCATATACATGATTGCATGGGATGGGATAATTGATGAAGAGAAGGAAAGCCCGATGCCAAAAATCTAGATCGGTGACTCTGTCACGATGGCCTATTGCGCAAAAATCTAGATCGGTGGTTCTACCATAACTATTTAAATGGCCTGTTGCCACAATTATTATAATTGGCTTAAAGCCTACTACTGGTGTGTTGGCGGAGTGGGTTGACTTGATCCTCACAGGTGTGATGGTTGGTACGGGTGGTGTGTAGCGGATGGAAATTAGGTTTGGTTGGGAATTGCATATCGCATGCATTATTATTTTCATATACTTGATCTATAAATATTTAAATTTGCAAAATGGGCTCAGGCCCAATTATATGTTTATATGGTTTTGGCCCAGTGAATCCGGTAAGTGGGTTACACATTGAGTTCTAAGTCACTCACCCCATTTTTTTTTACCCCTCTCAGGTAATAAGAATTGATGGAGACTTGGGGCGGAGATGACTTCGTGTAGAGGCTATACTACAAATGGTGGTTTATAAAACCTTAAAACTTCTTTAATAATTTTTATTAAGTACTATTTTAATGGGGATGTAACAAGGCCTCTTTAATTATGGATTTTATTATGTGGATGGATTTTATTATGTTTTAGTTTTCCTAAGTTGGATTGATTTAGTTTTCATAAAGGTTTTTCTTAAATATCACTGAAACTTAGGAAATTATTTTAAAACTCTTCAATGGAATATTTCGACTAAATAAATCCAAAGTTTTAATCAATTACTACTATATAGATCAAAAGAATAAACTCTTGTGTTTTTAATCATGTATTTCAAATAAACTTTGATTTTCGATAAAGTCATTCTCTTAATCGTTTTGAAGATTTGATTTCCTACATTGTTGATGATTTGAATGCACGTTTAATTTGTGTGGCATGCCAAAATCTAGGCTTAATGCATAGGCCGAGTTTGGGGTGTTACATTTTATGGTATCAGAGCCAAGTTTTAAAACTCGGCTGTGGTTTAGGTTCAACAATGATTTTTGTTTAAAAACTACTTAAATTTCTAGACTTTATGTTTTAAAGGTAGTATAGCACCACGAGCATCCGGCACCAAGTCAAGTAAGTATTTATTTATTAAATGTTTATTATTGTGATGAGACCTTAGGAACACTCTAGAACTTCTAGTTTTAGGTGTTGAAAATGATAGAGATCGAGACTATAGGATGTGATTGTGAAAACAACCCTATCTCTTATATCTCATAAAATATCGTTAATAAACATTGTAATAATATTCTGATTCATAAAACTTGTAATCAGATTAAAATTGAATTAGTCATTATGAGCACAAGAGGACGTGGTCGTGGACGCGGTAGACGTGGTCGTGGTAGAGGATGAGGTGTTGCGTCTAAAGCACCGGGTCATATACCGAAAATAGATGCACCTGCGTCATTTGAGAGCAAGACTGGATCTCATGATCATGCGAATGAGGATAATGCTTTGACTCAAGCAATGTTACGAGTCTTAGAAAGAGTAGCTAGGGCTAGAACTGGGCCATGGCTCGTGGATCAATATCAAACGACTCAAGTCTAGTGGTGCAGAAGTTTTTAGAGGTGTTTTCAGTGTAGCTCCGAATGTGGCAGAATATTGGCTTGAGGCTGTAGAATGAATTATGGATGATCTGGAGTGCACCGTCGAGCAGAAACTGAGAGGAGCCATATCTTTGCTAAGAGACAAGGCGTATCAATGGTGGCTTACTGTTCGAGAAGGCACCGAGGCTGCATTGGTTACTTGGGATTTCTTTCAAGCTGCTTTCCAAGGGAAGTATGCTGGGACAAGTTATATAGATGCTCGGAGGAAGGAGTTCTTGAATTTGGTTCAAGGAAGTAAGACGGTGGCAGCTTACGAGGCAGAATTTCTTCGCTTGAGTCGTTATGCTCGTACAATAGTGCCGACTGATCATGAGTGTTGTGTACGCTTTGAGGATGGGCTGAATGATGAGTTGGGGTACTGATAGCCCCACAACAAGTACGGACTTTTACCTTGCTTGTAGAGAAAGCTAAGATAGCCGAAGAGGCTAAGAATTTAGAATGCCAGAACCAAGAAAAAGTCAGAGGAAAGAGGGATTTTAAGTACTCTAGTTCTTCTAAAAGATTTCAAAAGAGGTCACGGAATGATGAGCCAGTTCAAGCTAGGGCACCTATGACTACCAATTAGAGTCGAGAATGTGCCGATTGTGGAAGATGACATCCCAGAGAATGTTGGAGGAAAATTGGTGCCTACTTTAAATGTGGTTCGAAGGATCATCGGTATAAGAATTGCCCTCGACGGACTGATTTGACTCAGGAAGCTCGTAACCCTGATGCTCAACCAGCTAGAGGTACTCAGCAGCCACCAAGAGGTCGTGGGCCAGGTCATGGTGGTAATGGTAACAGACGTGGACAGGATGCACTGGGTCGAGGTAATGGTGTTAAAAGTAACACGGAGGCAAGACAGCCAGGATTGGTCTATGCGGTTAGACGTCGTGAAGACAGTGATGCACCTGATGTGATAACTGGTACGTTCTTCATCTCTGATGTACCTGTTACTGCTTTGATAAATATCGGGTCTACCCACTCGTATGTTGCTAGTGCCATATCTGGAAACCTAAATATTAGATCTAAGATTATCGATAGAGAGATGACGGTAATTAGTCCTTTAGGATAGTCGATAATAATGAATAAATTATTTAGAGATGTGTCCTTGGAGATTCAAAGAGAGGTATTTCTAGCGGACTTGATGGAATTACCTTTCGGTGAGTTTGATCTTATTTTGGGCATGGATTGGTTGGTGAAGCATCGGGCGCAAATGAATTGTGCCAAAAAGCGAATGACAATTAGGACTGTGGATGATGAGGAGGTAATAATGATAGGCAAGCGAAGAAACTTTTTGGCAAATGTGGTATCTGCTTTGAAGGCAAAAAAGTTGGTGTGGAAAGGGTATGGAGCTTTCCTAGCCTTCATCAATTCATTGGATGCCAAGAATTTATTAGTAGAAGGTGTGAGAAAGGTGAAAGAATTTTCAGATGTCTTTCCCAAAGAACTTCTAGGTCTACCTCTAGATCGGGAAGTAGAGTTTGGCATTGAGCTTTTGCCCGAATAGCTCCAGTGTCCATTGCTCCTTATAGAATAGTGCCGAAGGAGTTAGCGGAGCTTAAAGCTCAAATTCAAGAGCTGCTAGATTGAGGATTTATTCGACCAAGTGTGTCTCCGTAGGGAGCACCAGTTTTGTTCGTCAAGAAGAAGGATGGGTCGATGCGTATGTGCATTGATTATAGGTAGTTGAATAAGTTGACGATCAAGAATAGGTATCCATTACTGAGAATTGACAATCTATTTGATCAATTAAGAGGAGCTTCAGTCTTCTCCAAGATTGATATGAGATCGGGTTATCATCAACTCAAGGTGAAAGAGGCAGATATTCATAAGACGGTATTCCGAACTCGCTATGGACATTATGAGTTTTTAGTGATGCCGTTTGGTTTGACTAATGCACCAGCTACATTTATGGACATGATGAACCGAGTCTTTCAACCCTATTTAGACCGGTTCGTAGTAGTGTTCATGGATGACATCTTGGTAGATTTGAGGAATGAAGAAGAGCATGACTCTCATTTGCGCACTGTGTTGCAAATTTTGCGAGATAAACAACTATATGCCAAATTCAGTAAGTGTGAATTTTGGTTGAAGGAAGTGACTTTCTTGGGTCATGTAGTGTCATTGAAGGGATAAGAGTTGATCCTCGAAAGATAGAGGCTGTGTTGGATTGGAAACCGCCGAAGTCAGTAGTTGAGATTCAGAGTTTCTTAGGTTTGGCTGGTTATTATAGACGCTTTGTTGAGGGGTTTTTGTTGATTACTGCACCTCTAACTAAGCTATTACGAAAGGAAGTACCATATGTGTGGACCGATAAACAACAAGGAAGTTTCGAGAAACTAAGAAGATTCTAACAGAAATGCTAATACTAATTCAACTTGAGGCCGAAAAAGAGTTTACCGTTTATTGTGATGCATCACACACGGGTTTAGGATGTGTACTGATGCAAAGTGGAAAAGTGGTAGCTTATGCTACTCGATAATTGAGGCCACATGAAGTCAACTATCTTACTCATGATTTGGAGTTGGCTACGGTGGTGTTTGCATTAAAGATTTGGAGGCATTATCTCTACGGTGAGAAGTCAATCATTTATACGGACCATAAGAGTCTTAAGCATCTCCTTACCCAAAAGGAGTTGAATTTAAGACGATGAAGATGGGTAGAGCTGTTAAAGGATTATGATTTCTCAATCGAATACCATCCTGAAAAGGCTAACGATGTGGCAGACGCGTTGAGTCGAAAGGTTGTATCGGAGTTAAGAGCAATGTTTACTCATTTCAGTTTGTTTGAGGATGGCAGTCTGCTAGCGGAACTTCAAGTGAAGCCTCTGTGGTTGGAGCAAATCAAGGAAAAGCAATTATCCGATGAAAAGTTGGGTCCTTTAATACTACAAGCTGAAAGTGGTATAATAGGGGATTTTGGTTTGAGCAAGGATGGTGTACTGTGTTTTTGTGGAAGGGTTTGTATGCCTAAGAATTCGGATTTGAGACACATGATTCTTCTAGAGGCGCATAGTACCCCTTATGCTATGCACCTTAGAGGAAATAAGATATATCAGGATCTCTGTGAATAGTATTGGTGGCCAAAGTTAAAGCGGGAAGTTACTGATTTAGTGGGAAAGTGTTTGACTTGTCACCAAGTGAAGGCGAAACATCAATTACCATTGGGTTTACTACAACCGGTAAAGATTCTTCTATGGAAATGGGAGCGGATAACGATGGATTTTGTTAATGGGTTACCCTTAACACCTACTAAGAAAGATTCTGTCTGGGTGGTAGTAGATCGATTAACAAAGACTGCTCATTTTCTACCAGTTTGTACGGATTACTCGTTGCAGAAGTTGGCTAAACTGTATGTATCTGAAATCGTGAGGTTGCATGGGGTACCAATGTCTATCATATCGGATAGGGATCCTAGATTTACATCACGATTTTGGAAAGCTTTACATGAGGCTTTGAGAACAAAGTTAAACTTCAGTACGGCTTTTCATCCTCAATCAGATGGACAGTCAGAAAGAGTGATTCAGATTTTGGAAGACATGTTACGAGGATGTGTGATCGACTTCAGAGGTAGTTGGGAGGATTTTCTACCATTGGCAGAGTTCGCGTATAATAACAGTTACCAATCCAGTATCCAAATGGTGCCTTATGAAGCGTTATATAGTCGTAGGTGTCGTACTCCTACTTGTTGGACTGAATTAGGGGAACAACAGTTGTTGGGTCCTGAACTAATATTTGAGACAGAAGAAAAAGTAAAGGTGATTCGAGCGCGATTAAAGGAAACTTCGGATAGACAAAAGTCATACGCGGATCTGAAGCGTAAAGATATTGAGTTTGCGGTGGGAGATCAGGTCTTTTTGAAAGTTTCACCGTGGAAAAAGATTTTCAGATTTGGAAGGAATGGCAAGTTGAGCCCTAGGTTCATTGGACCGTACCGTGTGTTGAAGTGTGTAGGACCAGTGGCTTATCAACTTGATTTACCTCCGGAGTTGAGTCAGATTCATAGTGTCTTCCATGTTTCTATGCTAAGATGCTATAGATTGGATCCATCGCACATAGTACTGGTAGAAGAAGTGGAATTAAGGGCCGATTTGTCTTTCGAGGAAGAACCAGTGAAAATCTTAGATCGCGATGTTAAGATGTTAAGAAAGAAGATTGTGCCGTTTGTTAAGGTTCTTTGGCGTAATCACGGAGTGGAGGAAGCTATGTGGGAGCCTAAGGATACAATTCGACAACAATATCCTCATCTCTTTTAGCCAGGTAAATTTTGAGGATGAAATTTTCTTTAAGGAGGGTAGAGTTGTAACATCCAAAAATTTGAGTATTGATATGATGCATGTTTTGGTGCTTAACTTGTGTATAATTAAAATTTTGCATGATTAGTTTAGTCTTGAGAAGACTTGAGAATTATTCGAAATTAGAATAAATTTTAGTAAGGGAGTACTTAATTGAAATGGATCAAGTGACTTTGAAGTTTAAGTAAATTTAAGTGTCAAAAACTAGCATAGGATGAGCTAGTAGCAAGGTGGTGTTGGCGCATGTATGTTTGCTTGAGGGAAAAGGTTCGAACCCTTCGATGTGCATTGAGTTTTGTTTTTATTTTGTTTCCTCTTTCAATGTGTCGGTCATGGATAGGGATAAAGATGAGTTGGATAACATTTTTGGCAAGAAGACCAAAGGAAAAAGTTAAGTAAAAGTTTAAGGAAAAGAATCTCAAGATTTACGGTGATAGGGGAACAAAAGGCATGAATCAAGGGCTTTGTTTTGGTAACTTTGGATGGCCAATTGTCCATGAACATGGACGGCAAAGGGGGCGAAGGGGGATGGCCGGATTTTGGTGATTGGTTTGGTAGGATTAGGTGCTTGATGAGCACACTTTTTCATTTACCAATTGGTGTTTACCAAATTTTCTCTCCAATTTTTCCCTCTTCCTAGCCGAATGTACCATGAGCATTAAGAAAACAATTGTTGCTTTTGCCATTTCTTCTTTTTGACCATTTCGATCTTAATTTGGTCACTCTCTCTAAAACTTTTCTCTTTTCTTTGTGACCGAAACCATCTAGCCATCAAAGACCATTTCTTTTCTCTTTGTTTCTCTTTATTGCCGAATGCACAATTGTCCCTAAACTCTCTCTTTTCTCTTCTCCCTATTCTCTTTTCCTCTCCATTTTACTTATCATTCAAACACATATTTTTCTTTCATCTATCTTCTATGGCCCAATGTTTGTGATCATCATAGTCGAATCTTCCATTCTTCATAACATCTATTTTCAATCATTTTCTTCTATTCAAACTTTGGATCATCGGTAAGTATCATTTCTTTATCTTTTCTTTTGTTATTTGGTTACTATGGCCAAATGTTAGAATGTCTTTGGAAGAGACTTTTTAACCGATTAACCAATCATTTATTCAAACGTTTTCTTTCGTTATTCTTAGTGAAATAATGGAAGGGTCGAATCATCATCTTTTCAAAGAGATCTTGAAGTTCATTTAAGATTTGATAATAACATACAAAGGATTCTCTTGAGATCATTCGGAATATTAAGGTAAGCCGAATTCACTCTTTTAAGTCATTAGTCTTAATATTCTCGATATATTGTTAGGACTAATGATTCTTTGTCTTTGAAGACAATCAAGATAGGGACGAAAAAGGTTGTTAATAGTGTTCGAAAGAGGGGTGGTTCCATTATTCCCCCTAAATTCAAGAGAAGGACTGTTTCGGGAATTTGAGATTTTCCATTGGTTGTGGACCTCATCCGTGAAAATCAATTATTCAAGTCGTCGTACCCCCGAGACATTGTTTACTCGTGGTTCTGAAACTTTGATCAGAGAGAAATCGCAAATAATTGTTGTTCGAGATTCCGAGGGTAAGGATCTAGATTGTTAATCATTAGAATAGTTTCATATCAAATATTAGTGTTCTAATCCATCGTGATGTGTGTTTAGATATCGATGAGCGGAAAGTGTAGTTCTCACCATAATTAGGTGTGTAACTTCACACTTATCTCTTAGGTTATACTATATCGTAAGCGTTATAATAAAAATCGTAAATCTGGTGAAATTGAAAAATACGTTATACTAATTCTTTTATGTGAATGTATGAAACCGAAATCGAGGTTGTGGAAAATTACAGATTTGCCCTTAATGGGTTATTTTGTGAAATAAAGTGATATTTTTGGGCCATGTGAATAATTTGATTAATTGGCCAAGTGTGGAAATTGTGAAAAGGCCTCATATGTTAAATGGGCCGAATTACGAAATGTCCCGATGGACCGAGTTATGAAAATATCCTTTATTGAGCCAAATTGAAATATGTGGTTTTATGGGCCAAATTGAAATATGTCGTTTTATTGGGCCAAATTGAAATATGTGATTGTGTGGGCCAAATTGAAATATGTCATTTTATTGGGCCAAATTGAAATATGTGGTTTTTTGGGCCAAATTGAAATATATTGCTTTATGGGCCAAAAGTGATATTAATATATGAGCTAAAATGTGATATGAGATGAAATGGGCCAAATTGCTATTTTGACTAATGGGCCAAATTGATAAATTGTAATATGGGTTTTATAAAATTTACTTTACAAATATTTTGTTATGCATATACATGATTGCATGGGTTGGGATAATTGATGAAGAGAAGAAAGGCTGATTCAAAAATCTAGATCTATGACTCATCACGATGGCTGCTGCCCAAAAATCTAGATCGGTGGTTCTACCACAACTATTTAAATGGCATATTGCCACAAATATTATAAATGGCCTGTTGCCACAATTATTATAATTGGCTTAAAGCCTACTACTGGTGTGTTGGCCGGGTGAGTTGACTTGATCCCCACAGTGTGTTGGTTGGTACGGGTGGTGTGTAGCAGATGGAAATTAGGTTTGGTTGGGAGTTGCATATCACATGCATTATTATTTTCATATACTTAATCTATAAATATTTACATTTGCAAAATGGGCTCAGGCCCAATTATATGTTTATATGGTTTTGGCCTAGTGAATCCGGTAAGTGGGTTACATATTGAGTTCTAAGTAACTCACCCCATTTTTTTTTACCCCTCTCAGGTAATAATAATTGATGGAGACTTGGGTCGAAGATGACTTCGTGTGGAGGCTATACTACAAATGGTGGTTTATAAAACCTTAAAACTTCTTTAATAATTTTTATTAAGTACTATTTTAATGGCGATGTAATAAGGCCTCTTTAATTATGAATTTTATTATGTGAATGGATTTTATTATGTTTTAGTTTTCCTAAGTTGGATTGATTTAGTTTTCATAAAGGTTTTTCTTAAATATCACTGAAACTTAGGAAATTATTTTAAAACTCTTCGATGAAATATTTTGACTAAATAAATCCAAAGTTTTAATCAATTACTACTATATAGATCAAAAGAATAAACTCTTGTGTTTTTAATCATGGATTTCAAATAAACTTCGATTTTCGATAAAGTCATTCTCTTAATCGTTTTGAAGATTTGATTTCCTACATTGTTGATGATTTGAATGCACGTTTAATTTGTGTGGCATGCCAAAATCCGGGCTTAATGCATAGGCCGGGTTTGGGGTGTTACATAATGTTTTGAAAATGGATAACGAATAAATACACATCACGTTTTGACGATAACCGAAGATACCTAAAAATGGTTTTAATGCATTTACGATTTCTAAAAACATTATCATGTGACACCGTCAGATTTGGCCATAACGTCCAGGCCGAGTTTGAGGTGTTACAAAAAATTTAAAACCCTAACCCAAAACTGACACAAAATTTGATCAAAGATTATTCAAACTCAAGGAACCTTTCCAATTGCTACATAATTGTAAGCAACAAACTAAAATGAAAAAGAAAGTTACAAAAACTATGAACAAATGAAAGAAGATAAGATTCACTTGATAGTTCCAAATTAAGTAGTTCCTGAAGAGTCCAAGACTTAGTACGATAACAAACTGTTGATAACCTTCTCATCCAGGTCCATATGGAATTAATCACAATTCTAAAAAAATATTTGTAAAATATACCAAAGAGCTTAAGTTATGAACTAGCATCTCCAAATTCCATCTAAAAATAATCAATGAAATACTGTGCAGAGACCAAAATATCGATTATATGTTTTTACTTATAAAATGGATACAAAAAATGTATACATTGAATACTAAGATGCTAAAATAATTCATACCATCATTTACCAACAATAATAACATTTGAAGAAAATAACAATTAAGGTCAAATTTTGAAACAACCCAAACCCGACCCACAATCCCCGACCGGATCTGACATGTTCCTTCAAAAACTTAGCTTTATCTTGTTTCATCTTCTTATAAAATATGACGATTTTAATAAAAACAGGTTTGTATGTTTATCGAGTTGAAAACCAAGATACCATTCAAGTTTGTATTTCATTAAAACGCTTACTTTATATCTCAAAAATTAAAAGATTTGCCTCATTCTAGAGCTCATTAGATTGAAAACGTAAGTTGAGTAGGTGATAAAACATTTGAAGTTTCTTTAAGAAAAATATTTAATTACTTGTTTGTTGTTTATCGTATGGAAATAAAATTTAACACGCAAAATTAAGCAGTTGAGTAATGGCCTTATTACATCTTAAAAACCAAAATAAATCCCAAAAGAAAACATACTAAAGAAAATGACAAGTGTTCCATTATATGGAAACCCAAAATTTTGCTGAGCATGGCCACCACATAGTCCCTGCCGACCCGGTCCATTGCACTATGTATCACCTGCAAAATGTTAGCCCACGAAGGGTGAGCCAACAGACTCAATGTGTAACAACCAATACCGATTCCCAATCGATTATAGCCAATATTATAACATTTTGGGCAAAGCCCATCCAGAATCATTATCGACCATAAGCCCATATCACAGCATATTAAATCACATGTATATGAAATAATGATGCAACCCGAACCCACCAAGATATCCAACCTCTACACACCACCCGTACCTGCCAATCACACCGTGGGGATTACTAAATCGACCCTCCATCCGCTACACACCCTCGAAGGCAGTCACTGCAGTCAACTGCTCATCGCCCTTAATATGTAGCATAGCCACCGGATAATGTGACAACATCACCGAATCATAATATTGTGACATGAGTCATCGAATAATGTGGTAAAACCACCGGAACACTTCCCCTTTTCATTATAACCCTCGTGCCTATGCAACATACATAGTATTACAGGTATCATGCAATATGCTTATCCCAAGCCCATATCGGAAACACACATGTTTTCATATCAATGATTGTAACAACTGTAAACAAGGGTTAGATATAACGTACCTGAACGAACTGTACCAATGAATGGTACCCTTAGCCATGATTAATGATAATCTTGTTAACACATATTTAATATTATTAATCTATCGGGAAAAAGTGTGGGGTTACACACCTGATAATACTGACAACCACGCTTTCGATACTAACACTTTTGCTTGCAGGGATCACAGCGATTTGCTTATCCCTTTTCGATGCTGGCCCACAACCCGGTGGCCAATCACGTACCGCAGAAACTGAACATTTCTTAAATCTAGGGGGAGGAGCTTCCCCTTTCTCTCCTTCACTGCTACTCGTATCCATCAAATATCATTAATCGGAAACCCGGTTAATTGACACATAAAAAATCTAAACGAACCACATCTATAACTTAACTGAATATCCTTACCGAATTGGATCCAAATCCCGAAGACTCCTCCTTTGCCTTTGTCAAACCTTTCCTATAACACCACAGTTAGAATCGGCTAACACTAGAAAATATGGCCTTTGGCCGAATGGCATTATTCCCCTTACCTTAACCGATCAAATCCCGAGATCTTCTCCTTCTAATCGTCGGCTACGAAGATCCTAAAACCCACCTTCATGGTTTCGGCCAAAAGAATAAAAGGGATTAGTGTCCTTGATTTCGGCTAACCAAAGGGAAAAGAAGGAGAGACCGAATGACAATTAACCCTTATCATAATATTGATAACAATCGAACACCTTTGCTGGAAACACAGGGAGATTCTGCCACAACAGAAGATTGATCGACTTTGAGAAGGAAATAGAAAAGGAATCGGTTTCAAAAGGGGTAGAGATGAAATCGGCTATGGAGAGTGATGGCAAAAGATGTGAGATTCGACTTTAGTGACAAGTGAGAAAATCGGTTAAGGTCTTAGCAAATGGAAAAAGGTTTCTTCTACTTTTGAAGATGGAAGATTCGATGCAGAGAAGAAGAAAAGAGGTTGAAATCTTGTATGGTTTTGGTTATAGTAGGAATGAGAGGGTAGCTTTCGGCTTTTAGAGAGTGAATGAAGAAGAAAAAAAATAAGATGAGGAGAAGATGCTCAAATGGTTCTTTCACTTTCAGCTTTTGGTCAAAAGAGAAGAAAATGGTGCAAGATTTCGGCAAAAGCAGAGATGAGAAGAAAGTTTTCAAAAGGGGAAAAAAATGGTCACTCACTCACCTTATTTCGGCACCTAAAGCCCCTAGCATAGACACTCCTCCCCTTGGCCGAAAATGCCACACCAAGACCCCTCCATTTGGCCAACTATTCTTCTCTCTATCAGATTCCTTCTTTTCCTCCTATTTCTTCTCTTTTCCACTCATTCAAATGAGTTTGAATGAGTCAACACTTATCTCCCTTCTTAACTGAATTTTCAAGTGCCTTGACCAGGTCCAATGCTTATCCATTCGAGTCTCTGTCTGTCCAACTCTGCACTCCCTTGACTCAAAAGAACCTCCAAAAACTTCCCTTGCGCTCGAACCTAGGCCCCTTCTCACTCCCCGAGGTGTCACTCTCCTCTTGCTCTAAGTGGCGCCTCCCTTGCCACTTTACCAACCGAGTTCTTGTGTCCTAACCCACACACGAAATTTTCCTTAAGGCCTAGCTCCTTAGCTCTCCCTTAAAGGTTTAAAGTCCAATATTTTCCTAAGGCTTCGCCACACCCCAAGTTCCCAAAGCCCCCAAACACACACAAACAGCACATTAAGCATGCTACTACATAAATATGAGTTAAAACGCATAACCTCTAAATCCCAGATATTACAGTTCTACCCCCTTTAAAAATAATTTCGGCCCCGAAATTACCTGGCTAAAATAGGTGAGGGTATTACTGTCGCATTGCTTCCTCCGGCTCCCATGAAGCTTCTTCCGATCCATGGTTCCGCCATAACACCTTGACTAGAGGAACTGATTTCCTCCGTAACACCTTCACATCCCGTTCTAGAATCTGAATCGGCTCTTCCTCGTAGGACAAATCTGGTCTCAACTCCACTTCTTTAACTGGAACTACATGAGATGGGTCCGATCGGTATCGCC
This sequence comes from Gossypium rotundifolium, assembly GCA_025506655.1. NCBI lineage: Eukaryota > Viridiplantae > Streptophyta > Magnoliopsida > Malvales > Malvaceae > Gossypium > Gossypium rotundifolium. The sequence goes on along the minus strand of CP106729.1, from coordinate 67,839,696 downwards.
GTAGCATCGAGACGTGAAACACATCATGCATCTACTTTAATTCCAAAGGCAATTCCAACTGGTACGCCACTGGTCCAACCCGCTTTAAAATTCGATAAGGTCCTATAAACCTGGGACTTAACTTTCCCTTACGACCAAATCTCATCACCTTCTTCCATGGCGAAACTTTCAGAAACACCTTATCCCCCACAGCAAACTCTATCTCTTTTCGCTTGAGATCTGCATACGACTTTTTTCTGTCAGACGCCTCCTTCAACCGTGCCCAAATCACTCAAACCTTTTCTTCCGATTCTGCCACAATCTCTGGACCCAAAACATGACGTTCCCCCAATTCCATCCAACACGTAGGAGTGCGACACTTTCGTCCATACAGTGCTTTATACGGTGCCATCCGAATACTTGCTTGATAGTTGTTATTGTATGCAAACTCCGCTAAAGGCAAGAACTCCTCCCAGCTTCCTCTGAAATCTATCACGCAACCCCTCAACATATCCTCTAACACTTGAATTACCCTTTCAAACTGGCCGTTCGTCTGCGGATGAAATGCCATACTGAAGTCTAACCTGGTGCCCAGTGCCTAATGCAGTGCTTTCCAAAATCGTGACGTAAACCTCGGATCCCTATCCGAGATAATCGACACCGGCACCCCGTACAGCCTCACAATTTGTCACATACAACTTTGCTAACCTCTGCAGAGAATAGTCAACCCGCACTGGTATGAAATGTGCAGACTTTGTCAATCGATCCACTATCACCCATACCGAATCCTTCCTAGTAGGCGTAAGGGGAAGCCCACTAACGAAGTCCATTGTAATTCTCTCCCACTTCCACTGCGAAATCTTTATTGGCTGAAGTAACCCCAAAGGTACTTGGTGTTCAGCTTTAACCTGCTGACACGTTAAGCACTTCCCCACAAATTCTGTAACTTTCTATTTCAGACCAAGCCACCAAAACTGATCCTATAAATCCCTATATAACTTACTTCCTCTAGGATGCATAGCATAAGGGCTACTATGCGATTCCTGAAGAATTCTCAGCCTTAACTCCTCATCCTTTGGCATACAGACCTTGCCCCAAAAACATAGCACTCCATCGCTATTTACACCATAGTCTTCCAATTCCCTATTCTACCTTGCAGTAGCTTAGCACTTAGTTCACCATCTACCAACTATTTTTCTCTCACCTGACTTAACCATGTCGGCTTCACCTGCAACTCTGCTAGCAAACTACCATCATCATAAAGGCTAAGATGTGCAAACATCGCCCTCAGATCCGACACCACTTTCCAACTTAGGGCATCTGCCACTACATTTGCCTTGCCCGGGTGATACTCTATTGAACAGTCGTAGTCTTTCAACAACTCCACCCACATTCGCTGTCTCAAATTCAGCTCCTTCTGAGTTAACAAATATTTCACTCTTGTGGTCTGTGTAGAACCGACCTTTCTCCATACAAACAGTGCCTCCACACTTTTAGAGTGAAAACTACCGCAACCAACTCCAGGTCATGCGTCGGGTAGTTAACCTCATGTGGCCTTAATTGTCGAGATGCATAAGTGACCACCTTCCCGTCTTACATTAGAACACATCCCAATCCTGTGTGAGAAGCATCACAATACACCACACAGTCTTTCCCTACCTCAGGCTAAATCAAAATCGGAGCCTCTGTCAATACCTTCTTAAGCTTCTTAAAACTCTCCTGCTACTTATCCGCCCACACAAAAGGTACCTCCTTTCTCAACAACTTCGTCAAAGGTGCTGCTATCGACGAGAACCCTTCAACAAATCTCCTGTAGTAGCCTGCTAACCCCAAGAAACTGCGAACCTCTACCACAGACTTAGGTGGTTTCCAATCTAGCACTGCCTCAATCTTTCGAGGATCCACCCTTATCCCTTCTACAGACACCACATGACCCAAAAACACAACTTCCTTCAACCAAAAGTCATACTTGCTAAACTTGGCATATAACTTCTTCTCCCTTAACACCTGCAATAGTACCCGGAGATGTGCATCATGCTCTTCCTCGGACTTGAAATATACCAGAATGTCGTCTATAAACACAACAACGAACTGATCCAAGCGGGGTTGGAAAATCTGGTTCATCACATCCATGAACGCAGCTGGGGCATTCGTCAATCCAAACGGCATTACTACGAACTCATAATGTCCGTATCTAGTCCGAAAAGCTATCTTATGGATATCTATTTCCTTCACCTTAAGCTGATGATATCCCGACCTTAGTTCTATTTTTGAAAATACCGCAACCCCCTTGAGCTGATCGAACAAATCGTGGCAACGGGTACTTATTTTTGATCGTCAGCTTATTCAACTATCGGTAATCTATGCACATGTGCATAGTCCCATCCTTCTTCATGAATATGATCGGTGCTTCCCATGGAGACACACTAGGTCGGATAAACCCATAATCGAGTAACTCTTGGATCTAGGCTTTGAGCTCTACCAACTCCTTTGGCGCCATCCTATACGGAGCAATTGACACAGGAGCTGTACCTGACAGTAAATCAATTCCGAACTCCACCTCCCTGTCCGGGGGTAACCCAGGCAACTCCTCCTGAAAGACATTCGCGAATTCTCTTACTTTTCTAACTCCACTAACCCCCTCTTCTTTTGAATCCAGAGCACTAATGAAGGCCAGAAATGCCTTACACCCTTTTCGAACCATCTTATCATCCTTCAACGCGGAGACTACGTTAGACAAATAGTTTCTTCTTTCTCCTATCATAATTATCTCCTCATCCTCCGGAGTCCTCAACTCCATTCGCTTAGCTGTGCAATCCAATTTAGCCTGATGTTCCACTAGCCAATCTATGCCTAGAATGAGATCAAATTCCCCGAAAGGTAGTTCCATCAAGTCGACAGGAAATACCACCCCCTGAATCTCTAGAGGCACACTCTGGAATGTCCTATTCACCACTACCGTTTGACCTAATGGGCTCACTACAGTTATCTCCCTAACAGACAGTTTAGATGCTACACCTAATGTTTCAGCTATTCTACATGCAACATATGAGTGGGTCGAGCCAACATCAATTAAAGCAAAGAAAGGCTTGTCAACTATCAGGAACGTACCGGTTATGACGTCCGGTGCGTCACCATCCTCCCTCCGATAAACTACAAACACCAGACTCGGCTGTCTAGCCTCCATGCTACTAACACCTCTGCCCGGTGTCTCGCGACCTCTATCAGAACTATTACCTCTGCCAACCGGACCACGACCCCTCGGTGGCTGTTATCCACCTCTTCCAGTCTGATTAAAACCCTGACTTGCTGGTTGACTCTTGTCTGTTTCCAATGGACAGTTCTTAATCACATGGTCTTTGGATCCACACTTAAAACATCCCCCTGTCTTCTTCTAACACTCCCCCGGGTGCATCTTTCCACATTGAGCACACGAACGATACTGACCTCCCACAGTAACCTACCGATGTCGCGGCCCATTAACTCTAGGTCTTTTCTGGAAACTCCCGGATGACCCTGATGATCCATAACCCCTCTTATTTTTACCTTGACCTCTGTCACAATTCTGCCTCTCAGTACGCTTCACCTCCTCAGCTATTTTCACTTTTTCAACCAATACCGCGAAGTCCCTCTCTCACTGTGGAGCTATTAACACCCTCAACTCATCTCGAAGCCCATCTTCGAACCGTACGCAGTGCTCATAATCGATCGACACGATTCCCCGAGCATATCGACTCAAACAAAGGAATTTTACTTCATACTCAGCTACGAATTTGCCCCCTTGTACCAAATTTAAGAATGCTTCCTCTGAGCATCTACATAACTTGCTCCTATGTACTTCCCTTGGAACATCGTCTTGAAATACTCCCAATCAATCCGGTCTACCTGGGTGCCCTCTCTAACAGTGAGCCACCACTGATACGCCTCATCCCAAAGTAGTGACAATGCCCCTTTCATTTTCTCCTCGGCAGTCAGATCCAAATCGTCCATGATTCACTCCGTCGCCTCCAACCAATACTCAGCCGTATTGGGCGCCACACCAGATACACCTCGGAATACCTCAACTCTATTGGCTTGAAATCGCTCAGATACAGATTTTCGAGCTCCCATACCTCCACCTGCTTTAGCCACCCTCTCAAGAACTCACAGCATCACCTGCGATACTACATCATCCCCTGTCTGATCCTGATACTCAACACCAGCAGCTAGTGGTGGTGGTATCTCATTCTCGGACCCTTGACCAGACCTAACTGGTTCCGATATGGTCATTCTACCTCTACCACGCCCACGTACATTACGACCACATCCCCTAGAACTCATGTCTATGATCGCGATTTAATCTGCTTTAAAAATTTTATGCATTAGCTTCTGTTCCACTGATTACCCACGAACAAGTTTTATGTAAAGAAGTTTAGTAGTAGTTCTTTCGATCATTACAAGGTTTTCGTTTCAAGTCTTCTACTCTAATTCAGAGAATCACATTCATTCATCAATAGTATCCACTACACACGTTCACCACTTTGAACATTTTCATCCGTTCCCAACCCAGAGGTATTTTCGTACTTTGTCCTATAGGGGTATTGTGGTAATTTTTCAAATCAGGGGTATTTTGTAATTTTGCAAAATAGGGGTTTTGGTATTTTTGCAAAATAGGGATATTTTGGTAAAAAAATTGAGGGTAGTATGGTAATTTCATAAACTGGGGGTATTTTGGTAATTTTTACAAATTGAGGTATTTCGATAATTTTACAAATGGGGTAATTTGATTGTTTTACAAAACCAGGTGTTTGGTCCCTTTCGGTTTTATTTATAGATTTGGCCCGTTAACAAGTCCTCGCGGTTGAGGTGAACAATCACTGCGCACTAGGTAGGATTCCAGAAAAGAGGAGGTGAGTTGCTAGGACTGCTTAAATACAAAGCTCATTTGGAATCCATGCCTAGACATGCACATGCTTGTTACCACACCTAAACTCCATGACTTATTCTCGGGTTTGGTGAAATAAATTAAGTCTTATGTAATTTTGTGTTGGAGTAAGCTAATCCTAGAGTTCAATAGCTCCTAATCTACTAATCTACGATCTTGTAATACCCACATACAAATCACACAATGATTAGGGTACTTACAGTGGACTTGGTAGGAGACACAAAAGCCATGCCGTATAAACCTAAATTTGTTTATAGAAATCCATGGTTTAGAAAAGCCCATTCTTTGGAAAACATTTGGGGCCCAAAACCCTCAAAGCTGAGTTTTGAACCTGGCTCTGATACCAAATTGAAACACCCCAAGCTCGGCCCACAAGTCCCGATTGGATCTGACATGTTCCTTAAGAAAACTTAGCTTTATCTCGTTTCATCTTCTTATAAAATATGACGATTTTAATAAAAGCATGTTTGTATGTTTATCGAGTTGAAAACCAAGATACCGTTCAAGTTTGTATTTCATTAAAACGCTTACTTTCTATCTCAAAAATTAAAAGATTTGCTTGATTCTAGAGCTCATTAGATTGAAAACGTAAGTTGAGTAGGTGATAAAACATTTGAAGTTTCTTTGAGAAAAATATTTAATTACTTGTTTGTTGTTTATCATATGGAAATAAAATTTAACACGCAAAATTAAGTAGTTAAGTAATGGCTTTATTACATCTTAAAAATGAAAATAAATCCCGAAAGAAAACATACTAAAGAAAATGACAAGTGTTCCATTATATGGAAACCCAAAATTTTGCTGAGCATGGCCACCACATAGTCCCTGCCGACCCGGTCCATTGCACTATGTAACACCTGCAAAATGTTAGCCCACGAAGGGTGAGTCAACAGACTCAATGTGTAACAACCAATACCGATTCCTAATCGATTATAGCCTATATTATAACATTTTGGGCAAAGCCTATCCAGAATCATTATCGGCCATAAGCCCATATCACAGCATATTAAATCACATGTATATAAAATAATGATGCAACCCGAACCCACCTAGATATCCAACCTCTACACACCACCCGTACCTGCCAATCACACCGTGGGGAATACTAAATCGACCCTCCATCCGCTATACACCTTCGAAGGCAGTCACTGCAGTCAACTGCTCATCGCCCTTAATACGTGGCATAGCCACCGGATAATGTGACAACGTCAACGAATCATAATATTGTGACATGAGTCATCAAATAATGTGGTAAAACCACCGAAACACTTCCCCTTTTCATTATAACCATCGTGCCCATGCAACATACATAGTATTACAGGTATCATGCAATATGCTTATCCTAAGCCCATATCGGAAGCACACATGCTTTCATATCAATGATTGTAACCACTGTAAACAAGGGTTAGATATATCGTACCTGAACGAACTGTACCAATGAATGGTACCCTTAGCCATGATTAATGATAATCTTGTTAACACATATTTAATATTATTAATCTATCGGGAAAAAGTGTGGGGTTACACACCTGATAATACTGACAACCACGTTTTCGATACTAACACTTTCGCTTGCAAGGATCACAGCGATTTGCTTATCCCTTTCTGATGCTGGCCCATAACCCGGTGGCCAATCACGTACTATAGAAACCGAACATTTCTTGAATCTAGGGGTAGGAGCTACCCCTTTCTCTCCTTCACTGCTACTCGTATCCATCGAATATCACTTAATCAGAAACTCGGTTAATTGACAAATAAAAAATCTAAACGAACCACATCTATAACTTAACTGAATATCCTTATCGAATTGGACCCAAATCCCGAAGACTCCTCCTTTGCCTTTGTCAAACCTTTCCTATAACACCACAGTTAGAATCGATTAACACTAGAAAATATGGCCTTTGGCCGAATGGCATTATTTCCCTTACCTTAACCGATCAAATCCCGAGAGCTTCTCCTACTAATCGTCGGCTACAAAGATCCCGAAACCCACTTTTATGGTTTCAGCCAAAAGAATAAAAGGGATTAGTATCCTTAATTTTGGCTAACCAAAGGGAAAAGAAGGTGAGACTGAATGACAATTAACCCTTACCGTAATATTGATAACAATCGAACACCTTTGCTGGAAAAATAGGGAGATTCGACCACAACAGAAGATTGATCAGCTTTGAGAAGGAAATAGAAAAGGAATCGATTTCAAAAGGGGTAGAAATGAAATCGGCTATAAAGAGTGATGGCAAAAGATGTGAGATCCGGCTTTAGTGACAAGTGATCAAATCGGTTAAGGTCTTAGCAAATGGAAAAAGGTTTCTTCGACTTTTGAAGATGGAAGATTCGATGCAGAGAAGAAGAAAAGGGTTGAAGTCTTGTATGGTTTCGATTATAGTGGGAATGAGAGGGTAGGTGTCAGCTTTTAGAGAGTGAATGAAGAAGAAAAAAATAAGATGAGGAGAAGATGCTCAAATGGTTCTTTTACTCTCGGCTTTTGGTCAAAAGAAAAGAAAAGGGTGCAAGATTTTGACAAAAGCAGAGATGAGAAGAAAGTTTTCAAAAGGGAAAACAATGGCCACTCACTCATCTTATTTCGGCACCTAAAGCCCCTAGCATAGACACTCCTCCCCTTGGCCAAAAATGCCACACCAAGACCCCTCCATTCGGCCAACTCTTCTTCTCTCTATCAGATTCCTTCTTTTCCTCCTATTTTTTCTCTTTTCCACTCATTCAAATGAGTTTGAATGAGTCAACACTTATCTCCCTTCTTAGCCGAATTTTCAAGTGCCTTGACCAGGTCCAATGCTCATCCATTCAGAGTCCCTGTGCCGTCCAACTCTGCACTCCCCTTGACGCAAAAGAACCTCCAAAAAACTTCCCTTGCTGCTCAAACCTAGGCCCCCTTCTCACTCCCTGAGGCGTCACTCTACTGTGATCTAAGTGGCGCCTCCCTTGCCACTTTACCAGCTAGTTCTTGTGTCATAACCCACACGCAAATTTTCCTTAAGGCCTAGCTCCCTTAGCTCTCCCTTAAAGGTTTAAAGTCCAATATTTTCCTAAGGCTTCTACCTACACCCCAAGGTTCCCAAAGCCCCCAAACACACACAAACAGCACACTAAGCATGCTACTACATAAATATGAGTTAAAACGCATAACCCCTAAATCATGGATATTACATATTTCCTTTTGTTACCAAGAAAATATCTTTTACTAGAAAGTCATTTGCCTCTTCACTAAAAAAGGGAGAAAAAAAATGAAGTTACCAAAAAGGTGCTAGCTACATATGTCAGAAAGATGAAATGAAGCAGGAAAAGTGTCATTGTGAAGAGCATAAATGTATCACATTACAGAAGAGAAGATGCATAGCACGTTTGAGGAAGGAGAGACAAATTGAGAAGGTTGGTCGGTATTAAAAATGGACAAAGTGTTTGGCTAATAAAATAAAAAGGCTTATTGTAAAATCTTTACGTAAGTGATAGCTTTAAAGCTTTCGACCAATGGAAGCAAAATTCAAAGCTAATTAAAATTTTCTTCAAAGGCAATAGTGAGTACCGATATTTCTCTCATACTTAAAGAAATAAAATAATAAGGATTTTCATTAAGAAAGCAATAAATAGAAAACATCAAATACATCAACTTCAAAACATCATACCAAACAATCCCTAGTCGCTAATCCATACACCTTCGATAGCTTCAATACGCTTACATACAATATCTTTACCGATTCAAACCACCTAATCAAGCTTTGTTACATACAATATTTCTACGATTCACTTCACCTAATCAAGCTTTGTACATTAGGTCTCTAATTTTAGTTGTGAACATATTCTTGATTTTGCTAATGCCAACAACATTTTCATTTGCTCAATTTGGAATGGATCTTCCAAAATTTCAGCTAGCATTCCTGAAAGCTACTTAAACTCTAATCTATCAATGAGTGGCCTTCACCAGTTTTCATCATCAAAATTATCTAAAATTTTATACGTGGTCCATTTAACTTCTCTTGGAAGTGATAACCTCTTTCCATTAACAATTATGAAGCCAATCGCATTCTTTCTAACTCTTACTTGAACATGAAAAACCTTGGTATCTTATTTTTTTTTGTTAAGACAACTTTCACTAATAACTGACAACACTCACAAAAGCAAACAAAGGACAAAGACATTTCAGAACCAATGTGTAGAATTAAAACATCAGTAGCACAAGTCAACCAAAACTCAAACACCAAGTAAGAATGCATGCTGCTAGGACATGGAAATACCAATGATCGCACGAGAACTCAAGAACTATCACCATCAAGCCATGAAAATACTTTCTTTCAAATGCCAACCTTACCTAATACATCCTATCTCATTTCCAGAAAACATTTAACCATGAATCCAATTAATGAACCTAATAATTTCAAGGCATAAGGCCACTTCCACTTTCATTCCTTAGAATCCATCCTTTTAAATACAATAAGCATCCCTCAAAATTCCAAAAATTCTCATCTATTACCCTTAGCAAGACCACTAGTAAAAATAAATTAAACAAAAATAAAAAACACAGCCCTTTATATAGACATCTTTTAAGACAAACAAACGAACCTCTACTCTCTCATTCTAACTTAGAATGTACTACCCCACAAGTCTCGATGCATTACTTTAGGCCAATAACAGGCTACTTGTCAAAATGTGCAAGGACGACGCATCTTCTCCAACTTATAAGAGCAGAGGGTGTTTGCATTTCTATCCATTTTATGATAAAAATGGAAAAGGTCAAAAGTAGTGCCTTTTGAATTGTTAAAAGCCAGACCAAGTTCCAGGTCGCGACCAGAATTTGTTCGAAGGAAATTTTCTTTAAGAAACAAATAGAAATATATATATAAAATGAGCATCTCCTATTCAAAGCCATAGTTCAAGAAGGAAAAAAAAGCCTGATTTCTAAAAGATCTTTCTAGCGTACAAATAAGCAGTGACTGGATCCGCAAAATTTAAAATCAAAAGTAAAAAGAAAAAGAAAAAAGATCAGCACCTTATCATATTCATACACTACGGTAACTGGGATTTCCTTGTTGATGATTTTGTCAAATTTGAAAAAAAAAACAAGTACATGAGAAGGAATGATCCTGGTAATTCACATCGAAGTGAAAAGGGAAGGAACATTTACTATCGAGAATTAGTCTAAAAAAAAAAGAATTCTTTTTTTTTCTAAAAGAAGAAATTGATGAATAAAAGGAAAAGGAGAAACATAGGGCTGGGCTGACATGGTAGGAGAACCAGAAGGAGCAGCAGCAAGGGCAGCTTCTTTCTCCAAACTGGCCTGCTGAGGGTAGGTTTTGAAAGCACCGGTGTCGGCCTTGGACTCAAAATGATGCTCCTCGTCAGACATTTTTGGGTTTCAAAGTGGCATCTTTGGGTGGCTTTTGGCAAAAGCAGACGATGGGCGAAGTAGATATGGGGGAAGTGATGAATTGGTGCCTGCGGGTTTATATAATAGCTTTTGACTTTTACGAATTTAGGGTTTTTCTTTTTAAATTACAAATATATTAGAATTTATCATTATTACAATGTTATAAATATATTTATACGTAAATATAAATTTTGTGAAATCAAATGTATTAGAATTTAGGGTTTAGATTAAATATTTTTAAATATAAAAGTATTAATTAATTGTATAAAATTTCATCATTTAAAAAATTAAAGTAAACCTTAAATCCTAAACCATTTAATATATAAAGTTTATCTATTATCTCTTAAATAATTTAAACTATAATCATAATTTTAATATATTAAAATTAATATTATCTCTTTACAATTATATAAGAAATTATTTAATATATAGATTAAAAGACACTAATTAATCTAAACCCTAAACCCTAACCCATATCCCCTAAACCTTAAATCATAAAACATAAACCCTTAACTCCTAACACTTAACTTCTAAACCCCTAACCACTAACCCCTAAATGATAAACCATAAACCATAATCCCTAAACCTTAAAATAGTAACACCTAAACTTTAAACCCTAAATCATATACCCTAAACCATAAACCCTAAACTATAATGATAATTAATTAAATATTTTAAAATTAATTCTATCTCTTTTACAATTATATAAGAAATTATTTAATATATAAATTAAAAACAATCAATCATATACCCAAAAACTTTAAAATTACTTTAAATAATAGTGTTTTAATTTTTTCATTTTAACATATAATTTTCAATATTTTTAATTTCAAATTTTTTCTACGTGTCATTATTTTTTCTAAAGAATTTAAATATTTAATTAAAATAAATTGTATTTTAATTAATATAAATAAACCAGTTAAATAATAAATAGACAGATAAAATGTTTCTTGCGGCATTTTTGACAAAGCGCCGCTAATGCTCGATATATAGCGGCGTTTTTTGTCTAAGCGCCACTAAAAACCTATTTTATTGTAGTGAGTTTAAAATATTTGATGTTACAGAGATATCTAAATTTGGGACAGCAAAGATGGCTTGTAACATCCTAAAATTTGAATTTTGTATGTTGCATTATTTTGGTGCTCAGCTAGTTAAACTATCCAATGTGTGTGTTAAGGTAGTCCTGAGAAGGCTCGGGATTTATTTGGATTTAAAAAAAATGGCATTTAGTACTTAAGGAAATGGAATAAGTGACCTTAAAGCTTAAGGTAATGAAGTGGTAAGAAGCTAGCATAAGTGAACAATTAGTAAAGGGGTATGGCGCCATATGTGTTACCTTGAGGAAAGGAGTTCGAATCCCTTTGTGCACATGTGAGAATTTTATTTTTTGCTTTCCTTCCTCATATTGTCGGTCAAGCATTGAACTTATGGTAAGTTGGACTTCTATTTTTATGGCAAGATGGCTAAGAGAAAAGGCAAGATTGAACTTAGGGAAAGGAATCAAATGGAAAAGGCATGTAGGGGGAACATAAGGCTTATAACAAGGGAGATGTTTTGGAAAGTTTGGGTGGCTAAACTTTGACCATTTGGCCATGCACTTGGACGATTTTGGGGGCTAGGGGGGAATGGCCAAATTTTTGGGTAGCATTTGGTAAGGTAGGTGCTAGTTTTGGTCATTTTTTTCATTTTGGCATTTTGGTGTATCAATAGTTTTCCTCTCCAAAATTATTCTCCCTAACCGAATATGTCATGAGCAATAGGTAAAACTTTTGTTTTCTTTTGGCCATTTCATTTTTGACCATTCGGTATTATCATTCTTTCTCTCCAAAGTCTTTTCCTCTTTGTGCCGAAACCATATATCTTGAAAGGCATTTTTCTTTTCTTTTCTTTTCTTTTCTTCTTGCAAAAACTCTCAAACATCACTCCTTCTCCAATATCTTCACTATAGCCGAATCTTCCTTCCTTCCATTGAACTTTCTTTTTCATTCGAGTGGTCATCTTTGAACAATCGGTAAGAACACCCTTTTCAATTCTTTTATTTTTCCTCTATTGTTGAAATTCATATGTTGGCTTGGAAAGGTCTTTTTGATCGAAATAATCATCTTTTCTCTTTTAAACAAAACCCTTTCTTCTTGTAGTGGTATAGTGGAGTGCCGATTATTTCTACATCGTTTAATCGACCCTAGCGATAGGAAGATCGTGTGAAAAAGGATTTCATCATTCAAGGTAAGGAATTTTTTTCGAAGGGTTCTATATTATTTTTTTATTTATTAAAGATAGTGTTGATTAACTGATTTTATCATAGGGACTCTATCACTCAACTTTCATCCTGTGAACTAAGGATTTTGTGGTAAGCCAACTTCGATCATAAGATCAATTGGTTATAACAACGAAATATTAGTTTGGACTAATATTTATTTGACAATGGAGGCAAACAAGATCAAATCAAAAGGAGTAGTGATTTGTGATCGAAAAAGGAGCGAATTTGCGATCCCTTCTAGATTCAAACGAAGGGTTGTTTTGGTGATCCGGGATTTTCAACCGAGTTGTGGACCCTCATCCAGTGAAAATCAACAATTTGAGGTTGTTCAAAATCATGAGGCATCAACGATTCGGGATTTTCCACCAAGTTGTGAACCGTCAACTAGGGAGAACCAACAAATAATTGTTATTCGCGATTCCGAGGGTAAAAAGCTAGACCGTTTATTTTAGAGTAGATTTACTATAAGTGTTAATGATCTAATCGAGCGTTAAAATATTTTTAGGTGTTGATGATCAGGAAAGTGTAGTGCTTACCATAATCAGGTGTGTAATCTCACATTGTATCTCATGGGTTAAATAACTATATCGTATTAATCGTTTGATTAAATCACAAGTTAGTGAAATCGGGTAAACTGGCATATTTATCAATTTATTAGTAAAGACTATGAAATCGATATTAAGACTTTGAATATTATGAAATTGCCCTCAATGGGCCAAATCGATAAAAGTGACTATATAGGCCAAATGTGATATTTGATATATGGGCCAAATGTGATATTTGATATATGGGCCAAGTGTGATATGAGTTATAAGGGCCAAAATGTGATATGGGTCAGATGGTGAAAATTTTTATAATGGGCCGTATGTTTGTAATAATTATATGAATGGATTGTTGTAATTGAATATGCATATTATATACATGATTTGCATGGGTTGGGATATTTGATGAAGAGAAGTTCTGGTAGCTTTGCTACAAAATTCAGTGGCTCTGCCACAAATATGAACAATGGCTATGCCATGTAAACTCTGTAAATCTAGTGGCTTGTCCACAAATTGATATAAACGGCTTAATGTCTATTTTGGTGTGTTGGCGGGGTGGGTGGCTAAAGCTCTCCACAGGTGTGCTGGTTGGTACGGGTGGTGTGTAGCGGATGGAAATTAGGTTTGGTTTGGGAATTTCATATCACATGCATGTTATATACATGTGATTATGTTATAATTGTAAATGGGCTTTGGCCCAATAAATGCTAAATTGGATTTTTGGCCAAGTGGACAATGGTAAGTGGGTTACACACTGAGTTCTAGTAACTCACCCCGTTTTCCTTATCCCTTTCAGGTAATGATCATTGATGGAGTCTTGGGCCGTGGATATCTTGGTGGAGGCCATACTTAAAAATGGTTAAATTTGGAAATTAAGATTTTTTTAAATACTTTTAATTATTTTGCTATTTTGAATTAAGGTTTGTAACAAGGCCTTTTGATAATTTTTTATTTTGTTTTTGTTTGATGAAATTATAAACTGTTTAAGTATTTTAAATGAGATTTTAATTTCTTGATAATTTTCATAAAAATTTTCATAATAGATTTTGTTTTTGTTTGATGAAATTATTTTCGAAAAAAAGACATGTAAATTCATTCCTATAATCATAAAGTTTGAAACGAATACTCAAAGATGGTTTAAGTATTTTAAATCACGATATGTGATACCAAATCACTTTGGAGGTGCCAAACCTCCGTGTCCGAAGACACAAATCGGTTGATGGGGCCAACCCATCGCGTGATACCAAATCACCGGCGCCAATCCCATATCTCAAAGTGGGGCCAACCCACGGTGGTGCAAAGCCACGTGGATGAGATGCTATGAGGTGCCAAACCTCCTGAGGTACTAAACCTCTGGTGACCATAGTCACAAGCAGTGTTACCAAAACACCGTGTCCGTCGACACAATATAACTCGCCCCTCCACTCATCAACCCATATCAAACAGATTATGAACAGAGTTTAAGTCAACATACATTTATTACATGTATCAAATAAGCCATGCTTCTCAAAAGCATATTTAACAATCACATATTGACAGAGACTTATCGAGATCCTCGCTTGTACCATCAAGGTACTAATTCGTATCTACATAATACGAGATTTTAATTTCTAAAACTTAAATAAACATTTTATTCCAAATGAATATATAAAAAGGATTTCATAAAACTAAAACAGAAAAGAGATTTTCATAATAGTAACTCTTCCACCCGAAAATTATTCTTAAATTTTTCATCAATTCTTTAGAAGAATATCTTTAATTTCTTTTAAATTTTTTTTCTACTAAACCAATTCAAAATAATTTGAATTATTAAATTCTCTCTTGCGGTATTTTCAAATTTCGATTTATAAGATCTTACATCTCAAATTATCGATGTATTATTCAAATCTTTTACTCGATAAAGACTTCGTCAAAACTTTGAAATCGCTTTTACTTAAATAGGAATCAAAGTATAATTATTTTGTGTGGCATGTCAAAATTGGCCTTAACGTTTAGGCCGGGTTTGGGGTGTTACATGGCTTGAACTGTTGGAAGACTTTGAGTCAGTAATTGGTTATCATCCTGGACAAATGATTATAGTCATAGATATTTTGAACAAGAAATCTTTTGTGCTTTAAAAGCGATGAATACACGATTAATCTTATCGGATGATGGATAGATATTAGCTGAGTTAAAAGCTAAATTGATATTTATTCCTCGATTTTGTGAAGCTCAGAAATATATTAGTGAATTGTAAGTTAAAAGAGTTCAACATGAATTGACTTTTGATTTAGAGCGTCAGATTGGAATCAATGATTAATTGTTGTTTCGAGACAGAGTTTGTGTACCAAGAAATCCAGAGATTATACAATAATTGTTATATCTAGCTCACAGTGGTAATTATCTGTTCATTTAGGAAATACTAGATGTAAAATAATCTGAGACAGTTTTACTGTTGAATGAGTATGAAACGTGATACTTCTAACTTGTATCCAAATGTCTGATTTATCAATAGTTTAAAGTTGATTATCAAGTACCTTCGGGACTATTACAGTCTGTATTATTTTTGAGTGGAGATGAAATAGAATTTCGTTGGATTTTGTAAAAGGAAGATATTATCTAAACTATTGTTGATTGTTGAAGAAGTTTGTACATTTTATCTCAGTACATATAATTTCTCTCTTGATAGACTAGCTAAGTTATACATTTCTGAAATTTTTAGTTTTTACAGAGTGCCAATCTCTATTATTTCGGATAGAGATTTGAGGGTTATATTGTGTTTCTAAAGAAAACCACTGTAAACTTTGGGTATGAGTTTGCATTGTAACACCGTATTTCATTCTCCAACTGATGGATAATATGAGAAAGTAATGCAGATTCTCGAATATACAATTTGTTATTGTATTTTAGAATGTGAAAGCAATTAAGAAAGACAATTACTGTTGGTTGAGTTTGAGCATATTAATAGTTATCATATGAGTATAAATATGACCTTGTATAAAGTATTGTATGATTACAATTACCGAACTCCGTGTTATTAGATCGAGCTTTGTGAGAAAAAGATTCACAAGATTGGTTTCAATAGAAAAATTGAAGAGAAAGGGAACGTAATTCATAATAGTTAGAAAGCAGTTTCAGATTGACAGAACACATATGCAGACTTGACACATAAAAGCATTGAATTTCAGTTAGTGAACTGAGTGTTTGTGAAAGTATTGCTATGAGAATGTAACATCTGGGATTTTAGGGGTTGTGCATTTTTGCCTAATATATATGTGGAAGCATGCCTATGTGTGTTTGAATGTGTTGTATAAATTTTTGAGAACTCTAGAGTGTAGGTGAATGCCTTAGGAATTATCAGATTTTAAGTCTTGAAGTGGAGCCAAGCTTGATAGGCCTTAAGAGAATTTGTAGGAGAAGTAGGACATAAAAATCAACTTGGTAAAGTGGCAGGAAGGTGCCACGTAAGGCTTTGGTAAGTGACGCCACAAGCAGTGCAAGGGGGCCTAGGTTCGAGAAGCAAGGGGAGCACTTTTGGAGTGTTTTTACGTCAAGCTAAGAGGGGAGTTGGACGGCACTAAAACACTAAGGAGATGAGCACTAGATGTGGTCAAATACTTTTTAAAATTCGGCTAAGGTAGGGAGATAATTATTAATTTATTTGAATTATTTTGAGTGGGTAAAGAAGAGAGAAAGTAGGACAAAAATAAGGGAGCTGATAAGGGAAGAGTGTTGGCGGCCTAGGGACTCTCTTGAGGTGATTTTCGGCCAAGTTAGTGGGGGAGGAGTAGCCAAATTTTGTTAAGGGGTTTTATGTTTTTCTTTGCCAAAATTTAGCCCTTCTCTTCACTCTTTTCTCTCTTTCTCATTTGATCACCATTGCCAAAACTTCTAAGCCTCACACTCTCCCTCTTCATATTTTGATAAAGGCTGAACCACAATACCATTCTTTCTTTGAAGCCGAATTCCCTATTTGGTGGCCAAAGCCGAATGCTCCTCTACCCTTTTGGAGCCGCTTTGATCATTTAATCAGGAGCTGAATCTCTCTGTTTCAAGCTAGGATATTTGATTGAGTTGGTAAGAGATTCTAGGCATTTAGCTTTTCTATTTCTTTCTTTTAGATTAGCCGAAATTGGGAATCTAATCCCATTAATGTTCATTGGCTAAAACTTTGAAGGAGGTTTCGGGATTTCTATTGTAGTCGACTGTAAGAGGAGATCTTCGGGATTTCTAGATCTAAGGTAAGCAAGGGTGATCTTAGGCCAAAGGCCATTTATGGTGTTCATTAAGTGTTAAAATCGGACCTAACATAGATCATGTAGGTATTTCGACATCTCCATTAACAGATAGCGATTTTGAGATTTAGATCCGCAAGGTAAGAGGGCATGAACATTCGACCAAGGCCATATTTAGTGATTATTGTTTGGCCGATTCTAACTATGATTTTTAGGGAGGAGTACAACCTGTTTCGGTAGATTTTCGAGATTCAGTGAAAGCGTTATACCAGGTGTGTAGCCCCACACTAATTATTGATAGGTTTATGGTATTGATTTAATATATGTGTTAATGAAAATATGAAAGATGTGGCTAAAGGTACCATACGATGGTGCAGTACTCGCACGTTCACCTTTAATACTATGTTAATAGTGTTATGAATATTGAATATGACATATACGTGAATGCGTTATGAACATGGAATAAGATATATGGCATGATTTTGCATGTATTGTATTGTGCATGGGCATATGGGTGATTATGAAAAGGGGAAGTGATCTGGTGGTTTTTACCACAATATCTGGTGACTCATGTCACATAATATGAATGTGGTGACTAATATCACGAAATACTATCTGGTGACTTTGTCACAATTATCTGGTGGCTATGCCACAATTTATAAGGGTGATGTGCAAGTCGTCTGCAGCGACTGCCTTTGATGGTGTGTAGCGGATGGAGGGTCGATTTAGTAATCCCCACGTGTGATTGGCAGGTACGGGTCATGTGTAGAGGATGGTTATTTAGGTTTGGGTTTGGGATTGCATCATTGCCTATACTTGCTATGTATGATTTGACATGCCTAAATCGATTGGGAATTTGTGTTGGTTGTTGCACATTGAGTCTGTTGACTCACCCCTTTGTGGGATATCTTTTCAGGTGACACTCAGTAGATGGACCGGGTTGGCAGGAACTTAGGGGTGGCCATGCTCAGCTCAGCATTTATTTTATTTTGAATTTTTTTATATTTAAGTATTTTGGATTTATTTCGGGTTTTGCTTTGATGTAATATGGCCATTACTATTAACTGTTTTAAGTATGCATTTAATTTGGTTTATCATGATACGATTATTATTAAATCAAGATTAAATAACTTTTCTTAAAAATAAATTTTAAATGTTTTGTCACCTAAACACCAACGATTTTCAATTTAATGGTAAACTCTAAAAACTCGGTATTTCTTGTAACTTATAGTTTTTGAAATATAATAATAAGGTTTTAATAAAATCTAGTCTTCAAGAACAACACCGTTTTCCCTTTGAACTCAACACAAATCAATTTTTCTTCAAAACCACCCAAATTTTCCAAAGTAACAAACAAGTTTCTGAATTGTTTTACTCAAGGAACAAACCAGATTCGGTCAAGGCTTGTGGGTCAGGTTTGGGGTGTTTCAGAGAATATTATTTCTCGAATTGGATATAAAGAGAAGTTAAATTCGTGATTCATCGGGCCATATAAGATTATTGAGAAAATAAAGCCAGTGGCTATTTCAACTTATATTATTATCAAAATTTGAGAAGATCCATAATGTGTTTCTTATATCTATGATGCGAGAATTCAGTTAAGGCCCTTTGTATATAATATCTCTTTCAGAAGTTGAAATTTAGTTTGATATGATGAATAGTGAAGGACAGATCAAAATCTTAGCTCGTAATATTAAAGATTTGACAAATTGATAAGGTTATAAGAAAGCAAATCCCTAACCTATTCATTGGTAAGATTTTCGGGGATGAAAATCCCTAAGGGGAGAGTTGTAACAGCCCGTTTTTGGGTCAGATCAGAACAGTGGTTTTGGGACCACAAATTGAAAGTAAAAATATTTATTTTATTATTTTAATAAGGTCTACAGCATGATATATTAATTACATGAAAGTTTCGTAAAGAAATTTTACCGTTTAAATGCTTAATTCGGCAAAAAAAGACAAAATCACGTAAAATGCAAAAGTGTTGTTCTATTAGGTAAAATTGTTTATTAGCTATGGTTTTTAAAATGAGGGTCCTAAAATGGTAATTAAACCATTTAAAATGTGATTGGACATTTATGGACATTATTATGCTTGTTTTAATGATTTTATTATAAGGTTAATATAGTAAACTAATGATTAATAATAGATTAAATGAAACAAAACAAATGCTAGCTTATTTTCTCTTCTTCTAGTCGAATATTAAGGAAAGAAAATAGCCATGGAAGCTCTTCAAGTTTGGAAATTGCATGGTTATTTAGTAAGTGATTTTTGACCCAATTTTTAATAATTTCTACGTTTTTGAGATCGTTGCAAATTTATCTAGCTAGCCCGTATCTCCGATTTCAAAACTGTTAAAGTATTTGAATGTTTCCGTTGTTGAATGCATGAGTATTTTGTTATTTGATGGTGGAAAATAAATCATTGTTGTTAGATGTACAAGTTTTGTAAAGTGAATTTTGGTAAAAATGTCAAAAAGGGATTAAATTGAGAAAATGTAAAATTATGTGGGTAAAAGTGTGAATAAATTGAAAATATGGGCTGCTAATAGCATATATAAAATTCAGCTAAACATGGGCTGGTGATTAATTGTATGAATTTGCAATTTTGTGTAATAGGGACCAAATTGTAAAAATGTAAAATATTAGGAGCAAATATGTAATTTTTTAGAATGTGTAAATTGTGCTAAATTGAATGAAATGATGATTTAATAAGTAAATTTTGATATTATATAGATTGAGATAAATGAGAATTGGATCTAAAACGGGGGAAAACAAAGTATTGGATTAGTCGACACAATTCGTTGTTACAGCGGACGAAGTAAGTTCGTATTATTACAATCGAAATTTTAAATTCTTGTATTTATTTGAAATATATGTATATAATTGAGGAATTGATATACTTGGAATACGAGTGCCTAATTGATATAGATTAATGGTTACCGAGCCCCGTTTGAACCGTATGAATTCGTAGGATACGAGTGACATGTCACTAGGGTTACTGTTTTGGTTAAGTGTAACACCCCTTACCCGTATTCCTTTCCAGAACTGGGTATGAGGCATTACCAGACTAAACTTGCTTGTACATACAACTTTGGGCTTTAAAAATTCGTTCCCAACTTAAAACTTTTCATTCATATGCATAACATCCTTATCATGGGTTTACGAGGTCTTAAACATACAATCGGAAGGTTTTGGAATTAAACCGAAAACTTTTACGCACTTAGAAAATTCTTGTCTAAACAGGGGCCACACGCTTGTGTGATATAGGACACGCCCGTGTAGGCAAGTCATTTGGTCACACACACCCATGTCCCTAGCCTGTGTGGAATTTATTTTCTAATTCGAACCTATAGGGGTTTTCACACGGCCGGACACACGCTCGTGTCCCTGGCCCATGTCCCTCACATGGCCTCGACACGCCCATGTCATGGCCTATGTGCCAAAACGATGGCATTCTGTTTATGACGTCATCACCTCACTATGGTCACATGACCAAGGCACACGCACGTGTCCTTAGACTATGTGTCGAATTAAATTCCTAATTTTAGGTGCAGACTTCACACGGCCTGGGCACATGCCCATGTCCATGGTCGTGCCTCTCACATGGCTGAGACACACGGTCGTGTCTCTGCCCATGTGTTTACTACTGAGCATACTGACTTGTAAACGTAGCATGCAAGGGGACACACGACCGATCAACATGCCCATGGGGCTGACCGTGTGGCACGCACAGCTTAGACACACACCCGTGTGTCTACCCGTGTGGACATTAAAAAGGCTATACTCCAAGCCAAATGCCACCCTACATAGTAAACGTACTTATACCAACTCATTTCAACATAACTTATGACCCTAAGGCACATCCAAGAACTCAAATCAAAGCATTCACACAAGCATAAACTTCATAATTTCATCATTATTGAATATATATATAAACTTGACAAGTATTGTCCTAATTCCAATGACCATTTATAAAATGAATTTAATAACATAAATAGTCAACACTTTGGCTAACAAATATGACATAACAAAATACCCAAGTCCTATACATGCCATACTCAAAATAAATCTAAATTTGTTATACCAAAGAGATGTCGATAGT
This sequence comes from Gossypium rotundifolium, assembly GCA_025506655.1. Taxonomy (NCBI): domain Eukaryota; kingdom Viridiplantae; phylum Streptophyta; class Magnoliopsida; order Malvales; family Malvaceae; genus Gossypium; species Gossypium rotundifolium. The sequence goes on along the minus strand of CP106729.1, from coordinate 67,818,290 downwards.
GTAGTTTCCGAACTCTGACGTCCCACAATCCTCTAGTTTTCTTGGCAATACTACAAGGAAAGGGAAATGAGAGGGGTAAGCATAAAGCTTAGTAAGTTTGCATGAAAATAAATAGCAACAATAAGCTCATAATGACATCAATCCATGGCATTAGATAACCACTCGAAATCTTAAGCACTTTGCTATAACTTACTCATTCTTGTTCTTATCTAGCACATACCATGGCACATATCATAAACATTCCTCATGAATTACTCACGGGTACCTGTAATCACTCAATCACATGGCTTTAGTACTAATCTCATTTCTATCTTCGAACTTATCTATTTATCCCACTAAATTACTAGGGATATTTAAGCACGCATATTCATCATCATTAACATAAACTCAAAGCCAATGCCACATCCTAGATGTGGTCTTACATGGGGTCACCTCAAAGCCAATGCCACATCCTAGATGTGGTCTTACATGGGGTCACCTCTAACTGCCGATGCCATATCCCGGATATGGTCTTATACGGAATCTCACATCAAGTATCGATGCCATATCCCAGATATGGTCTTATACGATTCTCATATTTAATACCGAAGCCATATCTCGGGTATGGTCTTATATGGAATCTTAATTCGGTGCTGAGGCCATGTCCTGGACATGGTCTTACACTGGACCTTATCCATCTCATGTCTCAATGATAATATTCTCACATTTATTATAGTCCAACCGAGACTTCAACATCTCAAATTTTATCATCTTTCTCATTCAACACCATTACTCAATTTCATAGAATATCATGTATCATTATAATATCAAACATTCTCAAACATACTAGCATAAGTGTTGAATTTATCACATACAAACTTACCTCGATTTCAAAATAGGCTAGATTGTCGATCTAGTCCTATACTTTGTTCTTTCCCCGGTTGAGGTTAATTCTTGGTTCTTCTTTATCTATAATAGCAAATTAGCTCATTTAATTATCTATAATAGCAAATAGCAAATTACTATTTTGCCCTTAGACTTTTGCAAAATGACCATTTTACCCTTAGGCTCGAAAATCAATTCTAATCAAATTTCTCTCATTAACGAGCCTAAGTGAACATTTATTTCTCTTATGGCTACAATAAAAACTCAACATTTCACACATTTACTACATATTTTACAACCTTTACAAAAAGATCCTTTTAGGTGTTTTCATGGTAACACCTTTCACAAAAATTGTTTATTAAATATCTATGACTTATTTTCTTCCATAATAATGCAAGAAACAACTTAAAAGCTCTCATGGCAAAACCCTAAACTTTTCACCATATTGCAAGATAATCCCCTCTTTAGAAAGCTTAAGGTTTAGGGGTTCCAAAAGTACAATTATCATCAAGAAAAACCATTAAAATCACTTGCTAGTAGGGAGAAGAGTTTGTTGAAATATTTTATCTTTAAAATCCCTATTTTTCTTGTGTTTTTCGGTGGAAGAAGATGAGTAAAGAGAAGGATATCATCTTTTCTTTATTTTAATATAAAACAATCAATTTAGTCACTAAATCTTTACCAACTTTGACTAATTTTGACTTTTTTGTCCCCTATGGCCTACCAACCTTCATTTAAGGGGCTAATTTCCCTTTAAAGGCCTCCAATTAATATTCCATAGCTATTTGGCACCCTTAGCTTGAAATTTTGGTCTTTCGCACTTTATGTGATTTAGTCCTTTTTCGCGATTAAGCATGAAATCGTTAAAATTAAAGCACCAAAATTTTCGTGCACCTATATAATCATGCTCTAACTCATAGAATAACATAACAATAATTTTCTCTAACATCAGATTAGTGTTCCAAACCACTTTTCTGACTAGCCCCTAAATTGGGTTGTTACAATTCTCCCCCTTAAGGATTTTCGTCCCCAAAAATCTTACTGGTAAAAAGGTTGGGATATTGGTTTCTCATGGTCTCTTTGGGCTCCCAAGTAGCTTTTTATATTCCATGTCTCTGCCATAGCACTTTAAGAAGGGCTATACTTTTGTTTCTCAGCTATTTGACCTCTCGTGCCAAAATCTTAACCGGCTCTTCAACATAAGTCAAGTCCGGTTGAATTTATACCTCTGTTGGTACTATCACATGTGAAGGGTCCGGACGGTATCGACGTAACCTGGACACGTGGAAGACAGCGTGAATCTTTTCCAGCTCAGGTGGCAAGGCCAAACGATAAGCTAACGATCCTATCCTCTTGGTAACTTCATAAGGTCTGATAAAATGCGAACTCAATTTTCCTTTCCAGCCAAATCTGAGGACTTTTCTCCATGGTGATACTTTCAGAAACACTTTATCTCCTACTTAGAACTCAATCTCTTTCCTTTTTAAATCCGAATAAGACTTTTGTCTATCTGAGATCGCTTCCAAACATTCATGTATCACCTTTACCTTCTTTTCAGTCTCTCTGACCAAATCGACCCTGTGAATTTATTCTCTCTGAGTTCTGTCTAATACAAGGGCGTGCGGCACTTACACCCGTACAATGCCTCGAAAGGCATCATCTTCAAAGTTGACTAAAAACTATTGTTGTAGGTGAATTCCACCAACGGTAAGTATTTTTCCCAATTACCTTAGAATTCCAAAACACAACATCGAAGCATGTCTTCAAGTATCTGAATTATTCTCTCCAACTGCTTGTCAGTTTGTGGATGGAAAGCTATACTAAAGCTTAATTTTATGCCTAAATCCTCTTGCAACTTTTCCAAAACCGTGACGTGAATCTTGGATCTCTATCCAAAATAATCGACAATGGTACTCCATGATGTCTTACTATTTCTGTCAAGTACAAGTCCGCCAACTTATCAAGCGAGTAGTCAACCCGTACAAGTTCGTGAGTCTATCAACCACGACCCGTACAACATCTTTCTTTTTCGGCGTTAACGGTAAACCCATCACGAAGTCCATAGTAATACGGTCCCTTTTCCACTCGGGAACCATAATAGGCTGAAGTAGACCCGAAGGTACTTGGTGTTCAGCCTTCACTTGTTAACAAATTAGGCACCTCGACACAAACTCAGAAATGTCTTTCTTCATATTTGGTCACCAATACCACTTCCTTAAGTCGTTATACATCTTTGTGCCACCTGGGTGCACCAATAAACATCCGCTATGTGCTTCATGCAAAATCTTTCGAATAAGTTCATCATTTCTGGGTACACAGACCCTATCTCAAAACATCAAACATCCGTCAGGACTTACCCAAAAGTCTGACTCAACATTTGACTCACATAGAATTCGTTTGGCTTGTAAGTCGCTGTCACATTTCTAAGCTTCACAAATCTCTTGAAGAAACAATGGTCTAGCCCTCAAATCAACTAGAATAGAACCATCTTCAGACAAAGTCATCCGTGTATTCATGGATCTCAAGGCAAACAAAGATTTTCTACTCAAAGCATCGGCAGCCACTTTCACCTTTCCCGGATGATAGTCAATCACTAGCTCATAGTCCTTTATCAGCTCTAACCATCTTCGTTGCCTCAAATTCAATTCCTTTTGAGTCATCAAGTACTTTAGGCTTTTATGGTCGGTGAATATTCGACACCTTTCACCATATAAATGGCATCTCCATATCTTTAATGCAAACACAATGGCAGCCAACTCTAAATCATGGGTCGGGTAATTCTTCTCGTGCGGTTTTAATTTTCTAAAAGCATATGCAATCACCTTGCCCTCTTGCATAAGTACACGACCCAATCCATTCATGGATGCATCATTGTAGACCACAAATTCTCTTTTCTACTCAGGTTGCACCAAGACAAGAGCCTCAATCAACATCTCCTTTAGTTTCTCAAAACTTTGTTGGCACTTTTCGGTCTATTCAAACTTTATATCCTTTTATAGCAACCTCGTCATCGGAGCAGCTATCATAGAAAATCCCTTAACAAAACTTCTATAATAGCCTACAAGCCCAGAAAACTCCTAACCTTTGTTACATTCCTTAGTGGCTTCCAATCTACAATTGCTGAGATCTTACTCGGGTCAACTCTGACTCCATTTCCCAAGATGATATGCCCTAAAAATCCAACTTCCTTAAGCCAAAATTCACTTTTACAAAACTTGGCATATAATTGTTTATCTCTCAAAATTTGCAAAACCTTTCTCAAATGCTCAGCATACTCGTTCTCATCCCGAGAGTAGATCAGTATATCATCAATGAAAACCACGACAAATTTATCCAAATATGGCAAAAAAATGCATTTCATCAAGTCCATGAAAATGGCTGGGGCATTTGTTAAACCAAAAGGCAAGACCAAAAATTCATAGTGGTCATACCTAGTCCTAAATGTGATTTTTGGCACATCCGAGTCCTTGACTCTCAACTGATAATACCCAGACCTTAAGTCTATCTTGGAAAACACTTTGGCTCCCTTTAATTGACCAAACAAATCATCGATTCTCGGCAACGGGTACTTATTCTTCACATTTACCTTGTTGAGTTGCCGATAATCTATGTATAACCTTATGGAACCATCTTTCTTCTTCACAAATAATACGGGAGCACCCCACGGAGAATAACTCAGTCTTGTGAAGCCTTTATCCGTTAATTCTTGCAATTGTGTCTTCAACTCTTTTAGCTCAGTTGGAACCATTCTGTATGAAGCAATAGAAATGAAGGCAGTACCAGGAGCTAACTCAATCCCAAATTTGATTTCTCTAATCGGAGGTAGCCCTGGCAATTCCTCTTGGAAAACATCTGGATACTCGCATACTATAGGCACTGATTCAATTCTCAACTCAGCCTCTTTAGCATTCATCACAAAGGCAAGGTAAGCTTCGTACCCCTTTTTTAAATATTTCTAAGTCAACAAGGATGATATCACTACTAGTGATTTGTCTTGCTTATCTGATTCAACATGAATAAGATCTCACTTTCACATTTTAACTCAATAAACTTATTTCCACAATTCACAATCACATCATGAGTGACTAACCAATCCATCCCAAGGATGACATCGAACTCATCAAATGGTAATAACATGAGATTAGCAGGAAAACAATGACCCCTAATCATCAAAGGGCAACCTTTGCATATTCTATTAACCAATACACATCTGCCTAGGGGATTTGACACTCTTATCACAAATTCAGTAGACTTTATAGGCATGCTTATGCTAGAGACTAATTTCATGCAAATATATGAGCGGGTAGACCCTAGATCAATTAAAGCTACAAAACATGAATATTATAGAGAGAAAATGTACCCGTGATCACGTCGGGGGAGGACGCTTCTTCGCGGGTACGAATGGCATATGTTCTCGCCAGTGCTCTACCCTCAACTCTTGCAGGCTGGTCTCTATATAAATTCTTCCTACTCATCTTATTTCTCAGGTTTCTCTGTGGTCTTCCTCTATCCATTCTTCTCGGTCTTGCATTCTGAGACTTTCCTTTCTCACCCACCTCGGGGCAATCTCTAATAAAATGGTCTAGAGACAAGCCTTCTCGTTTTCTCGGCACTCACCAGAATGACGTCTGCCACACTGTGGGCACTTCAGTCTACACGGTATGGCATTGCTAACACTAGCAATCAAGTAGTTTGAGCCTTAGACCCCGAGAACTGTTTGCCCTTATTTTGGTTTGAAAACCCAGCTGAAGTGGCTAATCGAGTAGCAAAATCCCTCAATTTCTTAGTTGAGAATTGGTAAGACTTACTCAGTTGCCTCTTTCTCGAGTCACGGGACTCAGTCTCGGCTCTTCTTTTCTCTTTGGCCAACTCTTCATCCTTACAGGCTCGATTTACCAACACTACAAATTCTTTTAGTTTGAGAACTCCGACATATAAACGAATATCCTCATTTAACCCGTCCTCGAACCTTTTACACATAAAAGCCTCGGTAGACACGCACTCCCAAGCATACTTACTAAGTCTTACGAATTCACATTCGTATTCAGTCACTGTCATTCAGCCCTACTTTAACTCCAAAAACTCTTTTCTTTTCTAGTCGATGAATCTCTTACTAATATACTTCTTCTAAAATTCCTCTTAGAAGAATTCCCCGTTAATTCTCTCCCTTGGTACCAACGACACAAGGGTGTTCCACCACTGATAGGCTGAATCTCTCAAGAGATATACCACATACTTCATGCACTCCTCAAGCGTGCATGACAACTCATCGAATACCTTAATGGTATTCTCAAGCCAGAATTTTACCCTTCCTAGGTCATCGTCTTTACTAACCCAAAATTCTTTTGCTCCTTGTTTCCAGATCTTATCGACCGGAGGCCTTTCTCTTCTTACTACCTCAACCTTGAGGAGCTACAGAAGCGGGTTGAGGAATAGATGGCGGTGGAGGGGTTGAGCAATAGGATTTGCTCAAATGTATTCGGTATACCAGTTGCTCATCATATGGAGAAAGGCTTCTCGAGCCTCTTCTTCCTAACCCATAGTCTCGAGTCTACTCTCTACTGGCGCGATCCCTTGTGCGAGAGTCGACATATTACTTGCAGCATCATCGGTTGCAGCTTGGTGGGATCAGGATCAATTTACTATATAAAAACACAATTCAAATTGTTGGGAGTCGTCACACTATCATTACACAATTACTCTTACATATGGCATGTATAGCTAAACTCATACTTACACTACGTTAGTCTGAGAATCAACTAAACCATAGCTCCGATACCACTAAATGTAACACCCCTTACCCGTATTCCTCTCCAGATCGGTATGAGGCATTACCAGACTAAACTTGCTTGTACATACAACTTTAGGCTATAAAACTCATTCCCAACTTAAAACTTCTCATTCATATGCATAACATCCTTACCATGGGTTTATGAGGTCTTAAACATACACTCGGAAGGTTTTGGAACTAATTGAAAACTTTTACACACTTAGAAATTTTTTGCCTAAACAGGGCCACACGCCTGTATGGGCAGGCCGTGTGGTCATACACGCCCATGTCCCTAGCCCTGTGGAATTTATTTTCTAATTTGAACCTACAGGGGTTTTCACACGGCCGAACACATGCATGTGTCCCTGGCCCATGTCCATCACACGGCCTCAACACGCTCGTGTCATGGCCCGTGTGCCAAAACCATGGCATTCTTTTTATGACGTCATCACCTCACTATGGTCACACAGCCAAGGCACACGCACGTGTCATTAAACTGTGTGTCGAATTAAATTCCTAATTTTAGGTGCAGACTTCACATGGCCTGGGCACATGCCCATGTACATGGTCGTGCCTCTCACATGACTGAGACACACGGTTTTGTCTCTGCCCATGTGTTTACTACTGAGCATACTAACTTGTAAACCTAGCATGCAAGGGGACACACAGCTGATCAACATGCCCATGGGGCTGAACGTGTAGCATACACGGCCTAGACACAATCCCATGTGTCTACCCGTATGGACATTAAAAAGTCTATATTCCAAGCCAAATGCCACCCTACATAGGAAACATACTTATACTAACTCATTTCAACATAACTCATGACCCTAAGGCACATCCAAGAACTCAAATCAAAGCATTCACAAAAGCAAAAACTTCATAATTTCATCATCATTGAATATATATAAACTTGACAAGTATTGGCCCAATTCCAATGACCATTTACAAAATGAATTTGATAACATAAATAGTCAACACTTTGGCTAAAAAATATGACATAATAAAATACCCAAGTCCTATACATGCCATACTAAAAATAAATCTAACTTTGTTATACCAAAGAGATGTCGATAGTGTGATTTCTGAACTCCGGCGTCCCACGATCCTCTAATTATCTTGGCAATACAACAAGGAAAAGGAAATGAGAGGGGTAAGCATAAAGCTTAGTAAGTTTGCATGAAAATAAATAGCAACAATAAGCTCATAATGACATCAATCCATGGCATTAGATAACCACTTGAAATCTTAAACACTTTGCTATAACTTACTCGTACTTATTCTTATCTAGCACATACCATGCCACATAACATTCCTCGTGAATTACTAACGGGTACCTGTATTCACTCAATCACATGGCTTTAGTACTAATCTCATTTCTATCTCCGAACTTATCTATTTATCCTACTAAAATACTAGGGATATTTAAGCACACATCTTCATCTTCATTAACATAAACTCGAAGCCAATGCCACATCCCAAATGTGGTCTTACATGGGTCACCTCTGAGTGCCAATGCCATATCCCAGATATGGTCTTATACGAAATCTCACATCAAGTATCGATGCCATATCCCGGATATGGTCTTATACGATTCTCATATTCAATATCGAAGTCATATCCCATATATGGTCTTATATGGAATCTCAATTCAGAGCTAAGGCCATGTCCCAGACATGGTCTTACATGGGACCTTATCCATCTAATGTCTCAATGATAATATTCTCACATTTATTATAGTCTAACCAGGATTTCAACATCTCATCTTTTATCATCTTTCTCATTCGACACCATTACTAAATTTCATAGAATATCATTTATCATTATAATATCAAACATTCTCAAACATACTAGCATAAATGTTGAATTTATCACATACAAACTTACCTCGATTTTAAAATAGGCTAGATTGTTGATCTAATCCGATACTTTGTTCTTTCCCCGGTCAAGGTAAATTCTTGGTTCTTCTTGATCTATAATAGCAAATTAGCTCATTCAATTATCACATTAATAAATGCATTTCAATAATCATGCTTTGGCAAAATTACTATTTTCCTTAGACTTTTACAAAATAACCATTTTACCCCTAGGCTCAGAAATCAATTCTAATCAAATTTATCTCTTTAACGAGCCTAGATGAACATTTATTTCTTTTATGGCTACCATCAAAACTCAACATTTCACACATTTACTACATATTTTACAACCTTTACAAAAAGGTCCTTTTAGGTGTTTTCATGGTAACACTTTTCACAAAAGTTGTCTATTACACATCTATAACTCATTTTCTTCCATAAAAATGCAAAAAAAAAAAACTTAAAAGATCACATGGAAAAACCCTAAAATTTTCACCATATTGCAAGATAGTCCCCTCTTTCGAAAGCTTAAGCTTTAGGGGTTCCAAAAGTACAATTATCATCAAGAAAAACCATTTAAATCACTAACTAGTAGGGAGAAGAGTTTGCTGAAGTTTTTGAGCTTTAAAATCCCTATTTTTCTTATTTTTTCAGTGGAAGAAGATGAGTAAATAGAAGGATATAATCTTTTCTTTATTTTAATATAAAACAATCAATTTAGTTACCAAATCTTTACCAACTTTGACTAATTTTGACTTTCTTGTCTGTTATGGACGGCCAACCTTTATTTAAAGGGCTAATTGCCCTTTAAAGGCCTCCAGTTAATATTCTATAGCTATTTGGCACCCTTATCTTGAAATTTTGAACTTTTGCACTTTATGCGATTCAGTCCTTTTTCGCGATTAAACATGAAATTGCTAAAATTAAAGCACCAAATTTTCATGCACCTATATAATCATGCTCTAACTCATAGAATAACATAAAAATAATTTTCTCTAACCTCAAATTAGTGGTTCTGAACCACTATTCTGACTAGCCCCTAAATCAGGCTGTTACATCGAGCTCTTGCATTTGTTGCGGACTCACCACAGCTCATATGAGCTTACTAATATATCAGCTCATAAGAGCTTACTATTTTCAGCTCTTCAGAGCTTACTGTTTTAGCTCAATAGAGCTTACTGTCCATCAGCTCAGAAGGAGTTTACTGATCATAGCTCAAAAGAGAGAAAATGATAATGAATTGACGGATTACTATTTTATATCACCCGAGTATCCTTTGAAGTTCTAATGGGTTCAATGGGCATAAATTTTTTTATTGGTTATGTGAAAAATCTATATGTTATATGAATGAATTACTGTTATATGGATGAAGTACTATTTACGAATGAGTTACTATTATCGAATGAATTATTGTTATATGGATGAAGTACTGTTTAAAGGAATGAGTTACTGTTATTGAATGAATTATTGTTTATATGATTGAAAGTGAAATGTTACAAATGATGTACATGATGTATGAATTTGATATAATACATTGATGTATGAAATTGAGATAAAGGTTGATTATATGTACTTATGAGACTAACATATTGATGAATGTTTATGTATAGGCATTTGGCAAGTGAATTTGATATACGTTGTTTCTTTGTTTGATTATGTATAAATGGTAAGTTAAATTCTGAATTATACGGGCTTACTAAGCTATAAAGCTTTCTCTATTTCTTTTCTATGTTTTATAGAGGTTTGGTAGCTCGCTCGATTCGGATAAAGTCGAGATACACATCACACTATCCAGTTGCCGATTGGTACCTTTAACTTTGTGGATATATGTAAATATGGCATGTATAGGCTAGTTTTATAGATGATAATTATGGTTACTTGATATAGTAATTTTGGTACATTTTGTAGTATAAGTTAAAGCCATGTGATTTGGCTTAACTTGGTATAATGTTTTTATTGTGTATAAGTATTCAAATTTGGTTGATGATTTTGGTTGCCTATTGTATGATGAAATGGTACCAATTGGCCTTGTGTAGGTACATTGAAGTTGGGGTGGCAAATTGGCCTTGCAAATGGCCTATTTTTGTCCACACGGGCAGAGACACGAGTGTGTGTCTCAGCCGTGTGTGACACATGGTCACGTAACACAGCCATGTGTCCCCTGGTGTTGAAATCGAATTGAAGTCAGTATGCTCCACACGGTGTCACACACGAGCGTGTGATTGGCAGTGTGGTACAAGTTAGTATACCCCATAAAAGGCACACGGCCTGGAACACGGGCGTGTGTGGCCACTTCGAAATGCACACGGGCTAGACACACGGGCTATGGTCGGCCGTGTGTCCCAAGTCAGTATGTATGCCCTGTTTCCACATGGCCTGAGACACAGGCGTGTCTGGAGCCGTGTAAGGCACACAGCCTATTTACACGGGCGTGTGACCCCTGTATGTTTGAAATTTTTCTAATTTTTCAAAATTTTCTTATGTTATCGGTTTAGTCCCGAACCACTTCTAAAGAATGTTTAAGGCCTCGTAGGCCCTTATAATGGACAATGTGTTTGTGATTGAATGATATTTGAGTATGAACGCATAAATGTATGAGTTATGTATGTTAAATGATGTGTATTGATCGGTAATACATCGCAACCCAATTTCGGTGAAGGATACGAGTTAGGGGTGTTACAGCCTAGCACATGGGCGTGTGTCTTGGTCGTGTTGCATAAGTCAGTATACCCTACAGGTTTGGCATGGCCTAGCACACAGCCTGGCACACGGGCGTGTGTGGCCACTTTGAAGGGCACACGGGCTAGACACACGGGCGTGTGGTTGGCCGTGTGACCCAAGTCAGTATGTATACCCTGTTTCCAAATGGCCTAAGATACGGGCATGTCTGGAGCCTTGTGAGGCACACAGTCTGTTCACACGGGTGTGTGACCCCTGTATGGTTGAAATTTTTATAATTTTCCAAAATTTTTTGTATGTTATCGGTTTAGTCCCGAACCACTTCTAAAGCGTGTTTAAGGCTTCGTAGACCCTTATAAGGGATAATGTAATTGTGTTGAATGATTTATGAGAATGAATGCTTTATTTTTGATAAATGTATGTTATACATTGTGAATTGATCGGTAATATCTCATAACCCTACTCTGATGACAGATACGGGTTAGGGGTGTTACACTATATTTATCATATTTTCACATGAATTTCATGAATTTCTACTATTTAGACAATTTAGTCCTTAAACATTAAAATCACTAAAAACCACTTTACAAAATAATCGTATTTCACTATCAAGCTTACAAATCCATCACCAAACTTCAAAACACTAAAAAAGTATCAATGGAACAACTTAAAAAAATTTAATTTTTTATGAATTAATCCCTGAGTTAGCTAGATTAAGGTACAACATTCTCAAAAACATAAAAATCACTAAAAACAGACTCGAAATACTACCATGCACACCAAATGAAGCTTGGTTGAAAGCGCATTATGTTAACAATGGTGGTTTTGATTCTAAGGTGGAAAAGATGAAGATTATTATTTCATCTTTTAGTTTTGTTTTAATTATATTTTATTATCAAATTACAAGTTTACCCTTTTTAAATTAATCATGTTTTCTTATAATTCAACACCAAAATCATCCACTGTATTTTATTTAGGTAAATTTACCATATAAGGTCCTTAATTCATGGTGTTTCATCCATTTAATACAAATACACCCATAGCAATTAACTTTTGCAACTATTATGACTTAGTCCTTTTCACTTAATTAACTATCTAAACGTTAAAATTTCCTAATCAAATTTTAATGTGACACTGTAATAAACTTATAAATAATAAAATACTAACTCACTTTCAAAATTATGGCCCCGAAACCACTATTTTTAGCACCACTGAAAATGGGTTGATACAATAATCAATGTGGGTTTGGTCTATTTATGTTTCGATGTAAAACACCCTCCTTACTGCATGTGCCAATACCACCAATATGTTATATTTGATATGTGAGATGTGATGATGAATAAGGGGGATATGTTTGTGATGCATTCGGTAGGGCAACTTTATTGCAAATCGAACTGACAAATCACGAGAAAACAAGATTGACTAAATAAAAATGATATGAGGGGTTAAAGAGGTGTATGCATATGAATACGACTAATCGATATGATTTTGACTCTGAATTCTAGGTACAAGGCTGGCATAAGGATGTGTTGTGTATAAGCTAAGGTTAAGTTTGTAACATCCTTAAATAGGGGTTATTGTGTTTGAACTTCTTTGCATGTGTGTGGGTTGTTGTGTTGTTGATTGAGGTGTTCTAGAGGCTGGTTATAAGCCAAAGGTAGGCCCGAGCTGTAGGAAAATTTTTATTTTTAAGTTTTATTTAAGGGGGCTGAAGGAGCTAGAAGTTAAGTATATTTTGTGGGGGGATTTTAGCACAAGAATGGGCTTGGTAGAGTGGCAAGGAGGCACCACTTAGGGCCTTGAGGGTGACTCCACATGCAGGGAAGGGAGAGCTCAGGTTCGAGTAGTAGAAACCCCATTTTTGCTTACTTTTTGATGCCAAGGGGGGAGGAGTTGTACTCAGTACACACTCTGTCAGATAAGCATGGATTGAGTCAAATTAATTTGAATTGGTGGCAAGGAGAGGATTTAGGAGTTTGATTAATTCAAACTCATTCGAACTAGTGGCCAGGAGAAGTTTGTAGCAGTTGCCAAAATTTGAACTCCTGCTTAGGAGGAGTGTTCGGTTAGGGAAGCTGAGTAAGGGGGTTGCCGAAATTCCATAGTTAGCTTAGGGGGGATCATTTTTGGCCAGCAAGGCCTTGTTGCATTCGGTTGAGAGGCAAAACTGAAACCCTTTTTGCACTTGCCGATTCCTCCCTAGGGCATTTGTTGAAGCAAACTCGAAGCCATAAGTGGCACCTGTCGAATTCTCTTGAAGGCATTAAGTCGAATGTCCATCTTAACTTCTTTTGGTTTATTTCTTTTCTTCTTTTCGAAGGCTTGGTCGAATCTTCTTCTCCCCATATCTCTTTTTTCTTTATCCTATTTTTCTTTTGCTCAAAGTCGAAAGCATCCATCTTTTCCTTTCATCTTTTTCTTTTCTCAAACCCTTGTGCCGAAATCCTCACCATCATCCTTGCCGAATCCTCCCTCTTCCATTTCATTCTTCTTTTCCTTTCCCTTTTTCCTCTCTAGCCGAATCTCATTTGTTTGCTTTCTATCAACCATAGCTGAATCTCCCTTCTTGCTTTTTGTTTTGTGTTGGCCGAATAACAATCAAGGCTAGCTCTTCTTCAGTTTTTCTCCAATCGGATCTAAGAAGGTGGTAAGTAAGTTTGGCCTAAACTTCGTTTTCTCTTTCTCTTTTTCTCTGTCGACATGGAAGACAAAAGCTAAATTTTGACATTTGTTGATAGTATTGCTAATCATGTATAGGAATCAATTTCTTTTAGGTTCTTCGGGATTTTGGAAGCAGTGAATCTGAGCCAGTTATTCTCTAACAATCGAATTTTATAAGGCAAAAAGGTAAGGATTGTGTTAGTTATGCGTTATCACACCCTTCGGGATTTATTGGTATTGCCGAATGGCCTTTGGTAATAACCTAAATGTTGGCCGAATGTAGGACAAGAGGTTCTAGTGCTGTAGAGTGGGTCTTCAGGATTCAGTGCTTGCGTTAGTAATAGGTGTGTAGCTTACACACTTTATAACTTGGTAAATATATTAATAACTTAAATTTGTTAAAAGCTGAAAACTGTGTAGATCCTGACATGATACCTTTATGGGTATGAGCAAGGATTACGAGTAAGTCCGTTTTGTTGAGATATTTCTATATGATGATTGATACTATGATTTACGATAGATTTGATATATGTTTAATTTTAAGGCATGTTGGCATGATTTACACATGTATTGCATTGTCATGGGCGATATGAGAGGAGGGGGAAGATTTGATATCCGTGTCTTTGGGACACCAAAGGTTTGGTACCACAGCTTGATTTCGTGACTTTGGGTCACGGAGGTTTGGCACCTCATAGCCACTCGTCCCAAGGGCTTAGTACCACAGTGGGTTGGCCCCACAGTTGATGTATTGGGATTGTCGCCAGTGATTTGGTATCACACGTAGGTTGGCCCCACACTTGGATTATTGATATTTCGTGACTTTGGGCCACCAGAGGTTTGGCACCTCATAGCGACTCGTCCCAGTGGCTTAGCACCACAGTGGGTTGGCCCCACGTTTGATATTATGGGATTGTCACCAGTGATTTGGTATCCCAATGTGGGTTGGCCCCATAGATGGATTATTCGTGACTTTGGGTCACCGGTGGTTGGGCACCACATTATTATTGGATATCGTGACTTTGGGTCACTAGTGGTTTGGCTTCACCAGTGGTTTGGTACCACACGGGGTAGAAACAGAGTTATGGATGGCTAGGTTTGGGTGCATGATATATTGCTTGGTTATGATTTGTGTAAGCTTGTTGCATTAGCGGGAGGGGATTATGCATCGAGTCTTGGTGACTCACCTTCTCCTTATCTTTTCGTGTGATTCAGAGATCGCGGATGAGGAGCCGGGTGGACTCGAGGTGGCCATGCATTAAATACATTCGGTTATACATGGACTTTGATTTGGGTATTTATTTTTAAATTTTGGTTTTTATTTGGGTTGTAATAAGGCCTTTAAATTATGTTTTTGGATTATTTTGCATGTTTTAGATTTGATTTCAAACTGTCAAAGTAAATTATTTGACTTGATTAAACAATTTGAACACAAGGTTTTCTAAACTATAATACGCAACGGTTTTTAAAACTTTACCATCGGGTAATAAAATTCGCTTGACAATAACGACAACTCAAATTATTTTCAAACTTAAGTTTTCCATACTTAATTCAAACGATTTCTAATTAAGCAAGTTAAAAGAGGTATTCGGGATTTAATGGACATAAATGTCCTCCGTAGTAATGATTGTCAAGTGGGTGTAAAAAGAAGAAAACTTTCGAAAGTTTTAAAGTTAAGGTAGTATTTTCAACTTCACATACACAAGTTTTCCAAAACGTTAAGCAACACTAGGGTTTTCACCGAAGATAAACCGGTGACTCATTTTCTTCAAAACATTTTTTTACTCTGTAATACACCAGACTCGATCGTGGTGTGTTGACCGGGTTTGGGGTGTTACAATTTTAGTATCAGAGCCAGGTTCAAAAGTTCAGTGTGGGCCCGAGGCCCAAAATGTTTTAAGGAAGGGGCTTTGAAAAGTTTTTGGAAAAGGTACATGGGTTGAACAGCATGGCACCGAGTCTCCGGCACCAATCCGCCCAGGTAAGTATTCCTAACTATTGTGTGAATTATATTTGGGGAAAATGGGTATTTCGAGATTGTAGATTAGTAGAATAGGAGTTATTGAACCTTAGGAATAGCTTACTCCAACACAATTACATAAGTCTTAAAGATCCATTAAACAAACCTATGAGTACGTCACTAAGTTAAGGGTGTGGCAACCGTTGTGTGCATGTCTAGGAATGGATTCAGGGGAGCTTGGTATTTAAGTAGTCATAGTGACTCACCTGCTCTCCACTCGAATCCTACCTGGTGCGTAGTGACGGTTCATCCTAACTGAGACGATTTATTCACAGGCTAAATTTAATAACTACAACCCGAAAGGGACTAGCCATTTTGTCTCGAAACACTTTAAACCTTAGTTTTGAAATTACCACAGTACCTCTGATTTGGAAAAAGACCAAAATACCCCTGATTTGAAAAATGACCAAATTACCCCTGACTTGTAAAAAAAATTACCAAAATACCCTCAGTATGGAAAATTACCGAAGTACCCTCGAAGTGAAAATTTTCAAAATACCCCTATTTTGCAAAATCACCTGGAACCATATTTTGGAAAAAAATTACAAAAATACCCCTGGATTATGAAAATTACAAAATACCCTGGTTTATGAAATTACCAAAACACCCCTAATTTCTAGAATTTCTGAAATATCTATGATTTGTAAATATTTTTGAATTAACCCTATTTTATTACTAAAATACCCCGATAGGTTAAATTATGAAAATACCCCCAGGTAGTGAAATGACGAGAATACTCCTACACGTGGAATGAGGGTAGGAAATTGAAATGAAAACTTTGTGATGATCGAAAGAACCACTACCAAATTTCTCTACATAAAACTTATTCGTGCGTAATCAGTGAAACAGAAGCTAATTCATAAAAAATTTCTTAAGCAGATAAATCGCGATTATAGACATGAGTACTAGGGGACGTGGGCGTAATGTGCGAGGACGCGGCAGAGGTAGAATGACCGTATTGGAACCGATCAAGTCTGGTCAAGGGTCCGAGAATGAGATACCACCACCACCAGCTGCTGGTGTAGAGTACCAAGATCAGACGGGGATGATGTAGTGTCGCAGGCGATGCTGCAAGTGCTTGAGAGAGTGGCTAGAGCAGGTGGAGGCACGGGAGCTCCGAAATCTATATCTGAGCGACTCCAAGCCAATGGAGATGAGGTATTTCGAGCTATTTTGGTGTGGCTCCCAGTACGGCTGAGTATTGGTTAGAGGCGATGGAGCGAATCATGGATGACTTAGATCTGACTGCTGAGGAAAAACTAAAAGGAATAGTGTCGCTTCTTCGGGATGAGTCATACCAGTGGTGGCTCACGGTTTGGGATAGTGCAGCAGCGGATGATCTCACTTGGGACTATTTTAAGGCAGCTTATCAGAAGAAATATGTTGGGTCTAGCTATATTGATGCGCATCAGAAGGCGTTTTTGAGACTGGTTTAGGGGAGTAAGTCTGTATCGGAGTACGAGGTAGAATTTTTAAGGTTGAGCCAGTATGCTAGGGGTATCGTGGCTACAGAACATGAGCGAGGTGTCAGGTTTGAGGATGGATTGAGAGATGAGTTGAGATTGCTGATCACTCCACAGCAGGAGCTAGAGTTTGCTGTGCTAGTGGAAAAGGCTAAGGTAGCTGAAGGGATAAAGGAGTCTGTGAGACAGAATCTGAATAGGAATAGACACAAGAGAGGTTTTGGATCATCGGGTCGGCTGATAATCCACAGAAAAGGGCTAGACAGAGTGGGCCGAATCAATCTGGAAGGCCTATTACTACTAATCAGGGACCAGCGCAGTGTAATCGATGTGGGAAATCTCATTGGGAAGGATGTTGGACTGGTGGAAAGGGATGTTTTGAGTGTGGTTCACTGGATCATCGTGTGAGGGATCGCCCACGTAAGTTAGCTAGGATTGATCGAGGTAAGGGTGGTGCTCGGTTCGAAATAAGGGACCACCACCGCAGAGGGGTCGTGGTACTAGTAGAGGAGGTAATTGTTCTGGTCGGGGCCGTGGAGCACCAAGCAAAGGTGCAGGCAACACTGAAGCAAGACAGCCTGGGTTGGTATATGCAGCGAGACGTCGAGAGGAGGGTGACGCACTGGATGTCATAACTGGTATATTCTTAATCTTTAGATTACCGTATACTGCTTTGATTGATGTGGGTTCGACGATTCCGTATGTTGCTAGTAGCATAGTAGAGACCATGAACCTAGACTTTGAAACTACTTCTAGAGATGATGATGAATTAGCCCTCTAGGTCACTCTGTAGAAGTAAATAAGCTGTATAGGGATGTACCCCTGGAACTCCAAGGGGTAGTGTTTGTAGTTGACCTGATGGAACTGCCGTTTGGAGAGTTCGATATGATTCTTGGGATGGACTGGTTGGTTAAGTATCAGGCTAGTTTGGATTGCGCGGCTAAGCGCATGGTTTTGAGAACAGCTGAGGGTGAAGAAGTGGTGATGATAGGTAATAGAAGAGATTATCTATCCAACGTGGTATCTGCATTGAAAGCTGAGAAGATGGTCAGGAAGGGCTGTGAGGCATTCGTGGTTTATGTATGTGCTTTGGAGGATAAGGAGTCTGCTGTAGAGAATGTTCGAATAGTAAAGAATTTTGCTGATGTATTTCTAGAGGAACTTTTGGGTCTGCCTCTGAATCGGGAAGTTAAATTTGGTGTAGATCTGTTACCCGAAATGCACCAGTGTCTATTGCCTCGTATAGAATGGTGCCGAAGGAATTGGTAGAGCTAAAGGCTCAAATTCAAGAGTTGTTGGACCGAGGTTTTATCCGGCCAAGTGTTTCACCTTGGGCAGTGCCGGTACTCTTTGTCAAAAAGAAAGATAGTACAATGCGGATGTGTATAGACTACCGCCAGTTGAACAAGCTGACGATCAAAACTAAGTATCCATTACCGAGGATAGATGACTTGTTCGATCGACAAGGGCATCAATTTTCTCAAAGATTGATTTAAGGTGCAGGTATCATCACCTAAAGGTGAAGGAGGCCGATATCCACAAGGCGGCGTTTAATTACTCGGTATAGGCACTACGAGTTTACGTAATCTTTGTTTGGGTTGTGAACGCATATGGCGATTCATGGATATGATGAACTGGGTGTTCCAATAGTATTTAGATCAGTTTATCGTGGTATTTATCGGCGACATCTTGGTATACTCAAGGTTAGAGAAGGATCATGATGCGCATTTGCGAGTAGTGTTGCAGATACTGAGGGAAAAGCAGTTATTTTCCAAGTTTAGTAAGTGCGAGTTCTGGCTTAGGGAGGTGACTTTCTTGGGTCACGTGGTGTCAGTTGAGGGAATTAGAATGGATCCTCGCAAGATTGAGGCAGTATTGGACTGGAAACCGCCTAAGTTAGTGGCAGAAATTTGGAGTTTTCTAGGACTGGCAGGGTATTACTGGAGATTTGTAGAGGGATTTTCTTTGATCGCACACCAATGACCAAGTTACTAAGGAAAGGAGTTCCATTTGTGTGGTTTGAGAAGCAACAAGAAAGTTTCGACAAGTTGAAGAAGATTCTGATTGAAGCTCCGATTTTGATTTAGCCTGAGGCAGGAAAGGAATTCACAGTATATTGTGATGCATCACATACTGGCTTGGGATGTGTGCTGATGCAAGAAGGGAAGGTAGTGGCTTATGCATCTTGACAGCTAAGACCGCATGAGGTTAACTACCCGACGCATGACTTGGAGTTAGCTGCAGTGGTTTTCGCCCTGAAAATTTAGAGATACTATTTGTATGGAGAGAAGTCGATAGTCTATACAGATCACAAGAGTCTGAAGTATCTTCTGACTTAGAAAGATTTGAACTTGAGACAGTACAGATGGATTGAGCTGTTGAAAGACTACGACTGTTCAATTGAGTATCATCTAGGCAAGGCTAACGTGGTGGCAGACGCGTTGAGCCGTAAGGTTATATCAGACTTGAGAGCGATGTTTGCTCATCTTAGCTTGTATGACGATGGGAGTCTTTTGGAAGAATTGGAGGTTAAGCCGACTTGGGTAGAGCAGATTAAGGAGAAACAGTTAGTGGATGAGGGTTTGAATGCTCGGAGGTTGCAAGTACAGAGTAATGGGTTGGAAGGTTACAGCTTTACTCACGATGGAGTGTTGTGTTTTCAAGAGAGAGCTTGTATGCCGAAGGATGTCGAGTTGAGGCAAAGGATTCTTCAGGATGCATATAGCAGCCCATACGCTATGCATCCTGGAGGTAGCAAGATGTCTTGGATTTGCAAAAGCGATTACGGTTGCCGTATTGGCGGAAGTGACCGAGTTTGTGGGTAAGTGTCGACGTGTCGGTGGTCAAAGCGAGCATCACCGCCATCGAGTTACTTGACCAAGAAAGATTCCTCAATGGAAGTGGGAAAGGATTACCATGGGCTTTGTCAGTGGGCTACCCCACACGCCTAGCAAGAAAGACTCAGTCTATGTGATTGTGGATCGTTTGACCAAATCAGCTCATTTCATACCAATGAGGGTTGATTATCCGCTTCAGAAGTTAGCTAAGTTGTATGTAGCCGAGATAGTAAGGTTGCATGGTGTGCCGGTATCAATTATCCCGGATAGGGATCTGAGGTTCTGGTCGAGGTTCTGGAGAGCTTTGCATCAGGCTTTGGGAACGAGGTTGGATTTTAGCACAGCTTTTCACCCTCAGTCTGACGGACAGTCTGAAAGAGTAATTCAAATCTTAGAGGATATGCTAAGGGGCTATGTTCTAGATTTTAGTGGTAGTTGGGAGGAGTATCTACCATTGGCGGAATTCGTTTATAACAATAGTTATCAAGCGAGTATCCAGATGGCACCGTATGAGGCACTGTATAGACAGAAGTGTCATACTCCTACGTGTTGGACAGAGTTGGGTGAACAGTAGATATTAGGTCCGGAGTTAGTGGTAGAAACTGAGGATAAGGTTAAGGTGATCCGGGCTCGTCTCAAGGAAGCGTCGGACAGGCAAAAGTCTTATGCCGATCTTAAGCGGAGGGATATAGAGTTCGTCGTGGGTGATAAGGTCTTTTTAAAGGTCTCGCCATGGAAGAAAGTGTTGAGATTTAGAAGGAAAGGTAAGTTGAGTCCGAGGTTTATTGGGCCGTATAAGGTGTTAAGACGAGTGGGACCAGTAGCTTATCAGCTCGAGTTGCCAGCAGAGCTGAGTCAAATTCACGATATGTTCCATGTCTCCATGCTCAGGCGCTATCGTTCAGATCCATCGCATGTCGTAGCAGTGGAGGAAATAGAGGTAAGTCCAGATTTGACTATGAAAGAGGAACTAGTGCAGATCCTGGATCGAGATGTGAAGGTTTTGCGCAAGAATTTGATTCCATTAGTAAAGGTGCTGTGGCGGAATCACGGCGAGGAAGAAGCTACGTGGGAACCAGAGGATGTGATGAGATAGCAATACCCTCAACTCTTTTGACTAGGCAATTTTGAGGCCGAAATTATTTTTAAGGGGTACAACTATAACATCCTTAAATAGGGGTTATTGCGTTTGAACTTCTTTGCATGTGTTTGGGTTGTTGTGTTGTTGATTGAGGTGTTCTAGAGGCTGGTTATAAGCCAAAGGTAGGCCCGAGCTGTAGGAAAATTTTTGCTTTTAAGTTTTATTTAAGAAATTTGAAGGAGCTAGAAGTTAAGTATATTTCGTGGGGGAATTTCAGCACAAGAATGGGCTTAGTAGAGTGGCAAGAAGGCACCACTTAGGGCTTTGAGGGTGACGCCACATGCAGGGAAGGGAGAGTTCAGGTTGACGTGAAACCCCATTTTCTACTTACTTTTTGACGCCAAGGGGGGAGGAGTTGTGCTCGGTACAAACTCTGTCAGATAAGCATGGATTGAGTCAAATTAATTTGAATTGGTGGCAAGGAGAGGATTTAGGAGTTTGATTAATCCAAACTCATTCGAACTAGTGGCCAGGAGAAGTTTGTAGCAGTTGCCAAAATTTGAACTCCTATTTAGGAGGAGTGTTCGGTTAGGGAAGTTGAGTAAGGGGGTTGCCGAAATTCCATAGTTAGCTTAGGGGGGATCATTTTCACCAGCAAGGCCTTGTTGCATTCGGTTGAGAGGCAAAACTGAAACCCTTTTTGCACTTGCCGATTCCTCCCTAGGGCATTTGTTGAAGCAAACCCGAAGCCATAAGTGGCACCTGTCGAATTCTCTTGAAGGCATTAAGTCGAATGTCCATCTTAACTTCTTTTGGTTTATTTCTTTTCTTCTTTTCGAAGGCTTGGCCGAATCTTCTTCTCCCCATATCTCTTTTTTCTTTCTCCCATTTTTCTTTTGCTCAAAGCCAAAAGCATCCATCTTTTCCTTTCATCTTTTTCTTTTCTCAAACCCTTGTGCCGAAATCCTCACCATCATCCTTGTTGAATCCTCCCTCTTCCATTTCATTCTTCTTTTCCTTTCCCTTTTTCCACTCTAGCGAATCTCATTTGTTTGCTTTCTATCAACCATAGCCGAATCTCTTTTCTTGCTTTTTGTTTTGTGTTGGCCGGATAACAATTAAGGCTAGCTCTTCTTCGATTTTTCTCCAATCGGATCTAAGAAGGGGGTAAGTAAGTTTGGCCGAAACTTCATTTTCTCTTTCTCTTTTTCTCTGTCAACATGGAAGACAAAAGCTAAATTTCGGCATTTGTTGATAGTATTGCTAATCATGTATAGGAATCAATTTCTTTTAGGTTCTTCGGGATTTTGGAAGCAGTGGATCTAAGCCAGTTATTCTCTAACAATCGAATTTTGTAAGGCAGAAAGGTAAGGATTGTGTTAGTTATGCGTTATCACACCCTTCAGGATTTATTGTATTGTCAAATGGCCTTTGGTAATAACCTAACTGTTGGTCTAATGTAGGACAAGAGGTTCTAGTGCAGTAGAGCGGGTCTTCGGGATTCAGTGCTTGCGTTAGTAACATGTGTGTAGCTTACACACTTTATAACTGTGTAGATCCTGACATGATACCTTTATGGGTATGAGCAAGGATTACGGGTAAGTCCGTTTTGATGAGATATTGCTATATGATGATTGATACTATGATTTACGATAGATTTGATATATGTTTAATTTTAAGGCATGTTGGCATGATTTACACATGTATTGCATTGTCATGGGCGATATGAGAGGAGGGGAAGATTTGATATCCGTGTCTTTGGGACACCAAATTTCGTGACTTTGGTACCTCATGCGACTCGATTAGATTTCGTGACTTTGGGCCACACACGGTTTGGCCCCTCATTATTGATATTCGACTTCGTCCACCAGTGGCTTAGCACCACAACACCACGATGGGTTGGCCCCACATTTGATATTATGGGATTGTCGCCAGTGATTTGGTATCACAATGTGGGTTGGCCCCACAGATGGATTATTGATGACTTTGGGTCACCAGTGGTTGGGCACCACATTATTATTGGATATCGTGACTTTGGGTCACCAGTGGTTTGGCACCACCAGTGGTTTGGTACCACACGGGGTAGAAACGGAGTTATGGATGGCTAGGTTTGGGTGCATGATATATTGCTTGGTTATGATTTGTGTAAGCTTGTTGCATTAGCCGGGAGGGAGATTATGCACTGAGTCTTGGTGACTCACCTTCTCCCTTATCTTTTCAGGTGATTCGTAGATCGTGGATGAGGAGCTGGGTGGACTCGAGGTGGCCATGCATTAAATACATTCGGTTATACATGGACTTTTATTGGGTATTTATTTTTAAATTTCAGTTTTTATTTGGGTTGTAATAAGGCCTTTAAATTATGTTTTTGGATTATTTTGCATGTTTTAGATTTGATTTCAAACTGTCAAAGTAAATTATTTGACTTGATTAAACAATTTGAACACAAGGTTTTCTAAACTATAATACGCAACGGTTTTTGAAACTTTACCATCGGGTAATATAATTCGCTTGACAATAACGACAACTAAAATTATTTTCAAACTTAAGTTTTCCACACTTAATTCAAACGATTTCTAATTAAGCAAGTTAAAAGAGGTATTCAGGATTTAATGGACATAAATGTCCTCCGTAGTAATGATTGTCAAGTGGGTGTAAAAAAAAGAAAACTTTCGGAAGTTTTAAAGTTAAGGTAGTATTTTCAACTTCACATACACAAGTTTTCCAAAACGTTAAGCAACACTAGGGTTTTCACCGAAGATAAACCGGTGACTCATTTTATTCAAAACTTTTTTTTTACTCTGTAATATGCCAGACTCGGTCGTGGTGTGTTGATCGGGTTTGGGTGTTACAAAGTTGGCAGATAGTAACCGTCCATGTGTTATGTTATGTTGGCGTATCGAGTCTATCCGTATTTTGTGAACGCCATTGGGTGTATTATGATCATTGTGTTTGAACCTCTCTAAAAGGTTAGGTATCCTTATGGTACTAAAGTTTGTTTACCAATAAAACCATTGTGCATTAGTGTGTTTTCTTTATGTATGGAACTCACTAAATTTGTTTCAACTTACTCTATTATCTTTCCCTTCTCAGGCGTGTTGATTGAAGGAAGAGATTTTGTTGAAGGGATACGTTAGAGTATTGTTGATAATGAGCCCTTTGTTTAATTTTGTATCATGCATGACCTTTTTGTGGGTGGCGTGTATATCTACTTTATAATCAGCTTATATAATGATTTGAAATTGTTGTCAAATTTTTTTTATAAGAACTTTTATGAACTTTTGAAGTGTGTACTTTAATCTAGGAATTGTGGCTTATGATATTGTCTTTTAACATATACGCCAAATAGTTTTGAATGTTGTTTTAACCGCCAATGATGCACTTGAAACTATTGCACGATAATTAATTCATCTTGTGATTTATATAATCTATCAACTTATATAAGATTTTTCCAAATGTTTTAACTAAAGATGTTTTACTTGGTGTACTACTAATTTGGTTGTTTTGTCTTTTTTATAATGAGGTTTATGCCAAGACCTCGATACTTTCAAAAAATTTCAAGTTTTTTTTAACTCAAATGGTTTATCTTGTGACATACCATACCTGGATTCGGAGAT
Organism: Gossypium rotundifolium; assembly: GCA_025506655.1. NCBI lineage: Eukaryota > Viridiplantae > Streptophyta > Magnoliopsida > Malvales > Malvaceae > Gossypium > Gossypium rotundifolium. The sequence continues at coordinate 67,793,445 of CP106729.1, read as the reverse complement.
AGGTTCGGGCCTATGTGTTACATGGGAGTCCACACAAGTGGCATATTGATGGAGCTTATGTGTTTGTAATTGTCTTATAAGTTTAGAAACCAGAGTTGTACACCAATAGGTTGAGCATAAGTAAAATATTCGCCAACTATGGCGAACTAGTTGAATTCTTTTCCTTATTGTTTGATAGTAATCATGGTGGGATAGTTTTCTCACGAAATCACTAAGTTCTCACAAACTTACCTAGTTTCTTCTTCCTTTCAGGTTCTCAGGTTAAACGTGGTGATCGAAGGGATACAGCCAAATCTATGGCCATTTGTGGGCCTTCTTATTTTTGAGGTTAACAAGTATTTTCTGGGGATGTAAGGTCAACTATTAGAAACTGCTAGTTTGAAATTCTTAATTTGTATTGCACATTAGTTTGAACACGTCGAATATTGAATGGAAGCCTTGTTTTCATAGTGTTATTTGTGACTCATTGATGTTAATTACGCAACTGCCAATGGCTAAATCCGTGTGTCTTTAAATTTTTATATGCAAGGAGTTGTTATTTTAAAATTGTGCTTCCAAATAAATATAGTTTTGAACTAATAGAATACCGGTATGGTAAAGAGGCTATCCTCCGAAATTGATAATGGTCTTTCTAATAAGAAAGGTAGATATATGTGTTTTCTAATTGGGTCAACTTGTGATGCTCCATACCTGAATCCAACGATAGAGTCAAGTGGGGTGTTACAACATTTTCTTTTTCTCCTTTGAGAATGATAACTTTTTCCCTCAAGAACTCGTTTAGCTAACATAATGCTGCCATGTTCTTCAACATAGGGCTGAACGTACCCTCATTAATGTCATTGTTTGAATTCGATACTTTAATCACCAAAGGTGGATAGGGGATAGAATGACCTTTCTTCTTAGATTTCATTATTGCAAACCACAGCTTAAAATCTACTTCAAAAAAACTCCTGAAGCCTGCTCTAATACCAATTGAAAAAACCCTCAGTTTGTACTACATTTCAACTACGATAATCTGATTATTGGTGGAACTAAAAAACTTGGTTAAGAGTTGTTTGAAAAGTAATTTTGTTCTAACTATTGTTAGAATAAAATTTGGGCAGAACCAAAGAGTTTGCATAATCAATCCAAAGCGCAAGTGAGTTAAATAGATAAGAAAAGAGAGAATCGACACATGTATTTGTTAACACAGTTCGAATTCCCTAATCCTACATCTGCGGAGCCTCGCTCAGAGACTAATTTTATTCACCAATTGTTTGAATCACCTATTAGCTTAAGCTCAATCTACATTTTACACAAAGAAGTAATTGTAGCCCCAATACCGACCCCAATTGTACAAATCGCTCTCCCCCAAATATCTCACTTTACATAATTTCTCTCCATAACAAACCCCTACACAAGGGCGTGTCAAATACACCCCCTACACAACTAAAAAATAGTGTTGGTTATTAGCCTATTTATAGGCTTTCCAACATGATCAATCAATGTTTTGATAGGCTTGAAACGCTTATTTAAATGTTGATTTTATCCATATGAATTTATACTATTTATAGATTAATATACAGATAATAATAAAAAATATAAAAATTTTAATAAAATAATTCAATATAATATTAGAATAATTTAAAAATAAAATAAAATAAAAAGGTCTTAATAATAAATAAAGAAATAAGGATTAAATATAAAAGGACTAAATTAAAAACGTGCGTCGTGTTATAGGGACTCATTAGGCAATTCTGTCTTCTTTCCAAAACGACGTCGTTTCAATTTTGGCCTTTAAACAGCCCCAGGACTTGATTGAAACTAAAACAGACTTTTAGAGCCAATTTAAAAAATAAAGAAAATATTAATTTGGACAAAATTAAAACAAATAAAATTGTAAAGGGCAAAAGTTGTAAATTTCCCTTTTTTATAAAACACGCGGATCCTCCCCATGTTTTCGGGTCAACGCGCGGATCCTCTTTCAAAATGACGTCGTTTTATGCTTATTGAATTAAACAGAAACGACGTCATTTCCATGACTTATATAAGTCGGTTTTAATGAAAAAAATCATTTCTAAACTGATTTTAAAAAAAAAATTCAAAATCCTCTGAAGCCTTTTCATGCTCTGATCATCGGACCTCCGGACCACCGCCCCATACGCGCCACACTCGCCACCACTGGCGGTGGTGGAGGTTAAAGCCTCAATTTTTTGCGCAGGTAAACCCTTTTCCTTTTATTATTTTTTAAAACAGAATATTTACATAAAATAGATCAAAAAAATTAAACGAAATAAACTAGGGAATCACCTCTGTGAACGAACTATTGTCTTTTATTTCTCTGTATTTTTTTTGTAACTATTTCCTTATCTCTATTTCTCTATATCTATTTTGTGTATCCTCCATTCGATTTACAGATTAAGGGTTTTTATAACCCGAAAATAAAAAAACAAAATAGGAAATATGCCTATTCTGTCTTGTTTCTATGTTTGTTGTCCTGTTTCTTTCCATTTTTTGCAAGTGATCGACGAGAAGCCCGGCGGTGATAAGGCGATTTGCAAGGATTGCAGCACGATCGAGGTGCGAGGGCTGAACAAGGTTGCGGCGTGAGGGTTTCCAGGAAACCCTAAGTTTCTGCTGGTTCTGCTTAGTTAATGGGCCATTTTGGGCCGTGTGTATTTAGGCAGTAATGTTTTTGGTCACTAGGCTTAGTTGATTTGGGTAGTCTATTGTTGGGTTCTGGTATTGGGCTAGTGTTAATTTGGGCCAAGGGTCTGGTCTGGACTTTGTAAAACATGGACTGTTTAAAAACATTGGTTTATTTATTTTATTATTTATTTCCTGTTTTTGGACTCTGTATGGGCCCGGGCAAAATAGGCTATTATAGCTACCCCTCTTTGCACATTGTTGTGAAACGAGAATAGAGCAAAGATTATAAAAGGACCTATTTTGCCCGGTCTTGTCGAATCTTGATCTCTTAGCCCTCATATTTTCCCAATGGCTTCCAACTCTACTGCAACTTCAACAGTATTGGAACTTTATCTTAATTTCAATAAGTCTGATGTCTTCAATCTGCTTCTTGCAACTTTAGGAATGCCAGATCTACTATTTTTCGATCTGCTCCATTGCAAACTCAGAGAGATAAGATCTGATGTTTTTTATTTGCTTCCTACAACTTCAGGAATGCCTAATCCGCTATCTTCAGTCTACTCCACTGCAACTTTAGGGAGATAAGTCTGAAAGTGCTTTTGATCTGCTTCCTGCAACTTCAGGAAGATAAGATCTTCTGTCCTCAGGCTACCCCACTGCAACTTCAGGGAGATAAGGCTAAAAGTGTTTTTGATCTACTTCTTGCAACTTCAAGAAGATAAAATCTTTTGTCCTCAGTCTACTCCACTGCAACTTCAGGAAGATAAGGCTAAAAGTGCTTTTGATCTACTTCGTTCAACTTCAGGAAGATAAGATCTTTTGTCTTCAGTCTACTCATCTGCAACCTCAGGGAGATAAGGCTGAAAGTGCCTTTGATCTGCTTTCTGCAACTTCAAGAAGATGAGATCTGTTATCTTCATTCTACTCGGCTGCAACTTTAGTGAGACAAGGCTGAAAGTGTCTTCGATCTACTTCCTGCAACTTCAGGAGGATGAGATCTTCTGTCTTTAGTCTTCTTCGCTACAACTTCAGGGAGATAAGACTAAAAGTGTCTTTGATTTGCTTCCTGCAACTTCAGGAAGATGAGATCTTCTGTCTTCAGTCTACTCCACTACAACTTCAGGGAGATAAGACTGAAAGTGCTTTTGATCTGCTTCCTGTAACTTCAGGAAGATAATATCTTCTGTCTTCAGTCTACTCCACTGTAATTTTAGGGAGACAAAACTGAAAGCCTCTTCGATCTGCTTCCTACAAGTTCAGGAAGATGAGATCTACAAATTTACCGATATTGCTACACCGTCCACTGAGGGACATGTCCTGTAGACTCAGTTCCATATGTTTATGTCACATGACTAAGATGCTATGGTCAGAATGAATCAAATGCTTCTAGCTACATGTGTTATGAATGACCTGAATGTAACATGTCATAAAAATGATTCCTTTTAAAGGATTAGGATTAGGATGAAATGATCGGAATGAATCACATGCTCCTAATTAAATTTGCTATGATACAAAAATGTTATGAGTATGATTCCTGCTCTAGGTGTTATCACTCATTTGTTCTTCATTTTTTATCATCAATCATGGTCTGCTCAACAAGCTTGCCCCAATGTAATTTCTGAGTCAACTTTGCTTGGATCCTGAGAACATAAGGCTTGTACCATCCTACCACAATGAGAATTGAAACTTTTCAATCTATCCCATCTAAATTTTTAGGGTATAGGGTTTATTTCAGATTCAACCCATTCTACCATAATGTAGGGTTTCTTAGTTCATCACACCATTCCCCAAACGTTATGACCTGATCACATCAACTCATTATTTGGTCCATTTGGACAAAGAATTTTGAGAAATGATCTCTAACCAGACTCTTCTTTCTCAAATATTTCTAATCTATGCACATAGAAATTCTAAAAAATTGTCCTGTTTTGATTCCTTGTTTTATCTAGAAACTTTCAAAGTAATATGTAGAACTTCTTTTTGTGAAATTATTAGTTCGTCAATCATTATTTCAATGCAACACATTTATGAATAATGGGTAACAAATAAATTGACCTCAAAAAGAGTTAAAATTGAATAAATTATGAAAATACAAAGAAAATTAACTGGGAACATATCTTTGAGAACTTTGAGAAGAAAAAGAATCCAAAGATAGTAAAATGAATAGGACAAAAATCAGATGCCTTAGATATTGCTAATTGAGCTTCTGTATACAAACTTTATGAAAATTGCCTTGAGCCCAACATGTGTTTAGAAGACCCAAAGCACTTTGTTGATACCCCGATATGCAACATTCTTCATTTCATTATTGATTCAAGTGTAGCAAGATGACTGCATATCCATTCAGAATTTGAGCTGCCCTTTTTGGGTTTTCAACTCAAAAGCCCTTTGGTCTCAAGGCGTCTTTTGAGGGTTTTCACCTTGGCCTCTCCATTTTTTTTTTTTGAAACTCAAAGTGCCTTTGCGGGTTTTCACTTTGGCCTCTTCTCCTTTTCAAGAAAAATACTTCTTTACTGAATCTGAGTTCATAGGATTGAGGAAACTTTTCTCATCCATTTCGGTCAATATCAGTGCTCCTCCAGAGAAGGCCTTCTTCACTACATATGGTCCTTCCCAATTCGGCATCCATTTACCTCTGAAATCCTTTTGTATAGAAAGGATCTTTTTCAATACAAGGTCCCCTTCATGAAACTCTCTTAGGCAAACTTTCTTATCATAGGCTTGCATCATTCGGTTTTGGTACATCTGACCGTGACGAATAGCCCTTAGCCTTTTTTCTTCAATTAAGTTTAACTGATCATACCGAGCCTAGATCCATTCAGCCTCATCCAGCTTTATTTCTGACAAAACTCGAAGAGAGGGTATTTCCACTTCAATAGGTAGAACTGCCTCCATCCCATAAACCAACGAGAAAGGTGTTGCCCCAGTAAAGGTTCTGACAGACATCCGATAAGCATAGAGTGCAAATGGTAGTTTCTCATGCCAATCCTCATAAGTCCCAGTCATCTTCCCTACTATCTTCTTGATATTTTTGTTGGTCGCTTCCACTGCCGAATTCATTTTTGGACGATACGGAGATGATTTGTGGTGCTTGATCCCAAATTGATTACAAATTTCTACTATCATACTGTTATTCAAATTCAGTGTGTTGTTTGACATGATCCTCTCGGGCATTCCATATCGACAAATGATCTCCTTCAAGAATTGACTAACTACTGACTTAGTGACGCTAGCATATGAAGCAGCCTCTACCCATTTCGTGAAGTAGTCAATTACCACGAAGATGAATCGATTTCCATTCGAAGCTTTCGAGATTGGTCCAATAACATCCATGCCCCACATGAAAAATGGCCATGGGGAAGTCATAACATGCAAAGGTGACGGAGGCACATGAATTTTATCTTCGTAAATCTGACATTTATGGCATCTATTAGCATAGTTGATACAATCTCCTTCCATGGTGGACCAATAATATCCAAATCTCATTATCTGTCTGGCCATTGTGAATCCATTAGCGTGTGTTCCACAAACGCCCTCATGAACCTCTTCCAGGATTTTCCTAGCTTCAACTGCATCAACGCATCTCAATAATACTTGATCTTTTCTCTTTTTGTTCAAGATATCCCCATATAAAACATAGTCAGAGGCCAATCTTCTTAAAGTCCTTTTCTCATTCTCAGTAGCATGCTCTGGGTATTCACGAGTTTTTACGTATCGTAATACATCCTGATACCAAGGGTAATCATCTTTTTCCTCCTCTTCCACATTATAACAATGAGCTGGAATTTCAAAGATACTCATCTGAATAGGTCTCATACCCTCTGGTCTATTTACTTTGATCATAGAAGCCAGGGTTGCTAAAGCATCTGCCATCTGGTTTTCATCGTGTGGGAGATAATTGAAAGTAATGTCATCAAACTCCTCAATCAATCTTAGAACTATTTTTTGGTAATCAATTAGTTTGGGATCTCTTGTCTTCCGCTCTACTTTAAGCTGGTAGATTACTAGGAAGAATCTCCATATACTTTTAGCACTTTGATCTTACACTCTAAGGCTGCTTGAATTCCCATGATGCAAGCTTCATATTCCGCCATGTTATTTGTGCAATCAAAATCCAATTTTCATGTGAATGGATAATGATCACCACTAGAGGATACCAAGATTGCCCCAATTCTATTTCCCATAGCATTTGACGCTCCATCAAAGTTTAGTCTCCACGGACAATCTTCACATTTGCCACATACATCAGCTCTTCATTTGGGAAATCAAATCTCAAAGGTTTATAATCCTCCAAAGCTCTGCTAGCCAAAAATTATGCTACTACTCCCTTTTATAGCCTTTTGGTTCACATAAACTATATCGAATTCAGACAGCAAAATCTGCTAGCTAGCCATCCTTCCATTCAAAGCAGTGGACTCCATCATATACTTTAACGGATCAAGCTTTGAAATTAACCAAGTAGTATGATATAACATGTACTGCCTCAATCTCCGAGTTGTCCAAATCAGGGTGCAACACAACTTTTCGATTGACAAATATCTCACTTCACATTTAGTGAACTTTTTACTGAAATAGTATATTGCCTTTTCTTTCCTTCTTGACTCATCATGTTGGCCAAGCGCACATCCTATGGAGTTATTGAATACTGACAAATACACTATCAATGGTCTATCTAGATTAGGCGGAGACAGTACTGGGGCGTTCGACAGTTATTGCTTGACTTTTTCAAAAGCTTTCTGGCACTCATCATCCCATACACCCTGGTTGTGTTTCTTAAGAAGACAAAATATGGGATCACATTTCTCAATTAATTGTGAAATAAACCGAGCAATGTAATTTAATCTTTCAAGGAAATCTTGAACTTCCTTTTGAGTGCATGGTGGAGGCAATTCTTGTATTACTTTGACCTTGTTTGAGTCAACTTCAATTCCTTTTTGGCTGACCATGAAACCTAATAATTTCCCTGACCGAACTCCAAAAGTACACTTTGTCGGGTTGAGCTTCAATTGAAATTTTTTCAACCTCAAAATAATTTCTTCAAAACCTCAATGTGTTCCTTTTCCATTCGAGATTTGGCAATCATATCATCAACATATACTTCAATCTCTTTGTGCATCATGTCGTGGAATAATGTTACCATGGCCCTTTGATATGTTGCCCCAGCATTCTTTAATCCGAATGGCATTACCTTATAGTAGAAGCTACCCCACAATGTTATGAAGGTAGTTTTCCCACATCCTCAGGGTGCATCTTGATCTGATTATATCCCGAAAAGCCATCCATGAAAGAAAACAGTGAGTATCCTTCCATATTATCCACCAATGTGTCGATATGCAGCAAAGGGAAATTTTCCTTTGGGCTTGATTTATTTAAGTTTCTATAGTCTACACACATCTGGACCTTTTCATCTTTCTTAAAGACAAGAACAATGTTGGCAACCCACTCTGAGTACTTGACCACTTGTAGAAAACCAGCATCAAACTATTTCTAGACTTCTTCTTTTATTTTCAACACCACGTCAGGCCTCATTCTTCGTAGCTTTTGTTGAACTGGCTTGCACTCTTCTCTTATGGGAAGGTGATGCACCACAATATCAGTACTTAGTCCAGGCATATCTTGGTATGACCATGCAAAGACGTCTTTGAATTCCTGTAATAATTCAACAAGGTCTTGTTTCGTCTCTTCAGTTATATGTGTTCCAATTTTCACAACCTTCCCTTCCTTTAAGGCTATGTTCTCTACCTCCTCCTCATGTGGTAAAATTTGTTTCTCCTCTTGCTTTACCATTCTTAACAGATCTGGAGATAAATCACAATCTCGGTCACCTTCAAAATCCTGAGATTCCTCTAAGCACATGTCCTGCTCAAAGTGGACCTCTGGGTCTGTATTATCGTTGTTCACATCATTGATATCTAAGGGCCTATGATGGGTACCAAAGAATGTACAAGGAACAAATGAATTCGAGGACAACTATTCACATGATATGAATGAGAAATAAAAAATTTGAAATGAAATTAGAAAGTCAAAAGAATAAAATAAAAGAATATTTGCTCAAGTTAATTATCAAAATTGTATTTAATTAAAATAATAATTTCCAAACATGAGCCTATTTCACAAAAGAAATCTTATTGTTCCTAGGCTAAAAACAACAAGAGCGTTTTGAATATTACTCTGTATAATCTCTAAAAACTACAGAAATTTCCTTTGCAGTCCAATTAACGCTTCCAGGTTCATAAGGGTGAATGGCTAACAGGTTTCTTTGCTCAACTTCTTCCCCGTGTATGGCATTGATGTGAGGACTTTCCAATAACCCTCTCTTAGGGTGAATTATTCCTCCGGATACAAAGGTCTGGGATACATGGGGGAATGTCATTGATTCCCACTGGACTTCTTCTCCATTCAGGCGTGCTCTTCTTCTTTCCTGCTTCTTTTCTATTTCTATCTTCTTCTATTTAGCATCTGGCCTGAAACCTAGGCCGAAACGGTCTCTTTTCTCCTTTAGCATCAGCACTTGAACTTCCCTTAGAGGTGTCTACCCAGTCCTTTTCCTGGTAAGGTTCCCTTCCCCACCATCATTTGTAAACCCATCTTAGTGGTCTTGGATATCTTAGGCACTAGAACTTCATTTCCTTCCAAAATGAATGTTGCGTTGACGAACACTAAAGACCAAAAAAAACACTTAATGGCCTCCTCATTTGTCTCTACATATGGCACGACATTGGTAACAGTCGCTATGATGCCTTCCTCCGCGTTTATAGTAACCAACCGACCATCCGTCACTAGTTTCAGCTTTTGGTGCAAGGATGAAGGCACTGTCCCTGCTGAATGAATCTAGGGTTTTCCCAACAAGCAGTTGTAAGAAGGTTTTATATCCATCACCAAAATTCCACCTCATATGTGTTTGGTCCAATTTGTAACAGTATGTCAATTTTTCCCATCACTCTTCTCTTGGTACCATCAAACGCTCTCACTATATTCTAGCATGTCTTCATGTGAGAACTGTCTATCAGTAATCTTTTCAGTGTCGACAATGGTAAGACATTCAAGGCTGATCCATTATCAATCAACACATTTGGAAGAGTGTATCCTTTGCAATGAGTGGTGATGTGCAGAGCTTTAGTTGATCCCATACCCTCAGGTGGAATTTCATCATCGTTGAAGGAAATAAAGTGGTCAACATTTATGTTACTAACTAATCGGTTAAGTTTATTGATAGATATATCTTTAGTAACGTAAGTCTCGTTCAACACTTTCATCAAAGCCTCACGATGTACTTCTGAACTTAAAAGTAAGGCTAGTACCGATATGCAAGCTGGTTGCTTGCGCAGCTGCTCTACCACACTGTATTCGTTGTGCTTCAAGAATTTTAAAAATTCTTTAGCCTCTTCGTCCTTCACAGGTTCATTGATAAGGGCACCAAGTTCTTTCTTTGGTTTAACTACCACAGTCTTTGATCTTGCTAGTTCTGCTCTGACGTTTACTGAGTCGTAACGCCTCCCACTTCGTGTGTAGAATCCCTCGCTTTGGACCTCCTTGGAAGTACTAGCTAAGTTTTCCACTCCCAGCGTCGTCACGTTACAATCGTAATTCCATGGTACCATCTTGTTTTCCTTGTTAGGAAAGGAAATGGGTTTCTGGATTACAACTTTAGGTGTAAATTGTGCTCCACCTTCTATATTTCTCGATCGGGAAATTATGATCCTCGGATAATTAACCTTTTGCTTTGTCAATTCTTCCTCAATTGCACATACGTTTCTTTCCTCTGAGCATTCTTCGTAAAACTCCAATTCTTTATTGTCCATAAAGCTCTGTATCAAGACCCTAAACTCAGTACATCCTTGGATCCATATCCCTCTGCTTCGTGAAACTCACAATAGTTCCTTGGTTCTTCACCTTCTTCTTTAGAACTTGATTTTATCAGTCCTCTTCTTTTTATTTCCCTCCAAACCATTCTCAATGGAGTTCTCACCTCTGAGACATCCCCCTTGGTCCTTCTTATGATATTTTCCCCAATCGCATTTATCCTCTTATCTCCATGATTAGGTAACGAGTTCTTCGCACTAGGTGTATCATCAAACTTGACAATCTCCATCTTGATAAGCCTCTCAACTACCTTTTTGAAGGCAGTGCAGTTTTCTATCAAATGTCCTGATATTCCCGAGTGGTAATCATAATGAGCGCTTGAGTCATACCATTTAGGATATGGGGGCTGCAGCGGTTGTAGATAATATGGGGACACTACGCATGCATCGAATAAACTTTGATATAGCTCCTTATACGTCATTGGGATTGGCATAAATTGAAGCTTTTCAAAATTTTGTCTGGGGTCAGATTCTTGTCTTGTCGACCCTTGTTGCCCGATAGTAACTGCTTTCGGCTGGCTAACAGTAACTGCCTTTGAGTACCATTTGTTATATGTACTCATATTGTTCACTCATTATCCTTTTTCCTAGGAGCAGATCTTTTAGTGGTTTCTCCCGCTTCAATCTTACCACCCTTTTGGCATTTTCTATCATTTCCCCTGCCATCACTATATCTGCTAAGCTTTTAATGGTGCTTCTTATCATATGGGTGATAAAAGGTGCTTTTAAAGTGTTGATAAACAGCATGGTAGTTTTCTTCTCTAAGAGAGGTGGTTGAACTTGCATGGCAACTTCCCTCCACCTTTGTACATATTTCCTAAAGATTTCATTTGATTTTTTTCCATGTTTTGCAACATGATTCTATCAGGCGTCATGTCTGTAACATGATTATATTGCTTTATGAAGGCTTGAGCTAAGTCTCTCCAGGAGCTAATGTTAGAGCGGCTGAGTTGATTGTACCACCTGTATGCTACCCCCACTAAACTATCTTGGAAACAATGAATCAAAAGTTGATCATTGTTCATGTAACCAGTCATGCATCTATAGAACATAGTGATGTGGGCTTCAGGGCAACTAGTCCCATTGTACTTCTCAAATTCTGGCATCTTGAATTTATGAGGAAGCACCAGATCCGGGACCAAACTTAAGTCCTTTGCGTCAATACCATGGTGATGGTCAACATTTTCCAGAGCCTTGAATTTTTCTTCCAACCATTTACAATGATCTTCCAACTGTCTTAAAGATTCAGTCCGATCCCCTCTCTCTCTGCTATGTCTAGGTCAGGCATAACAGGATTGGCTGGGTTATCTCCTGGATTAGATCCAGAGCCGACTTGGAAATTCATGGGTGGTCTAGTATCAGCTTGCCCTTGTTGAGGCCTAATTGTGATAGATGGCCTCTGGGGATACTCTTTAGGCTGTGCTGGCGCATGTGGTGGGGTAAAACTCGGGGGATTGCCTTCGCTCTCTTCACTAGCAATAGCCATGGGACCCTTTCCTTTGTCCATCATCCCACTCATCATCTGGGCAATTTTAGCCATCATGTTCCTTTAAGCTTCCAATATTTGGTCCCTCATTTCATGTTGGAGCTTTGCCATTTGCTCTTGCATCTGATCTTGCATATCTCTTTGGAATTGTTCTAATCTTTGATCCATTTTCTTTGATTTAGCGTGTGTATCGTAAGGATGTTCAGCTTCCAGATTTTCCTTCTTTTTCTTTCTCTCCCTCTCTGTTATAATTTCAACTAATTAGACTCTTTCTATGGACTTAAATGCATATGATATGAAGTAATACAAATGCATGAATGCAAAGAGGTATCGATTCTGATTCAATTTCATTTAGAAAACTTTATTAGAAAACAAAATCCTTTACATAAAACAGATTACAAATATGCTTTCGCCCTAAGGCCTAAAGTTTTGATTTTCCCAAACAAAGAAGTTAGCTCTTGACTACGATCTGACTGTAGCTCATACTTCATACTCAATATATCAGCCTGTGCTGCCAAAGTCTGTAGATGATCAGCTACCTCTCGAATCTGAACTATTGCTTCACCCATGAGGTAATCCCGACTTTTGATTTGATCATGGGAATGACGGAGTTCTTCCTTCCAATGCCCTTCTCTTGTTTCAAGAAGCTCGATCCAAATTTCACAATCTGCAATGCTGATTCTAACCCTTCAATCCTACCCTTCATTTCCTCGATTTTGTTCAGACATGATTTTAGCTCGATTTTAGAATTACGACTTTGATGGTGATGAAAAGACTGCCAAAGTTTAGCCACCCTAGCTTTTAATTCTCCTTTTTCATTTTGAATTTCTGCCAAACTCTTCTCTAAGGTCTCGTTTTGCTCTTGCATTTCTCGAAACTTTTGAAAAACACGAAAATTTATACACTTTTTAATTCCCTTTTTAACCCAAATTCATGCAGTTTCGATTAAATTCTTGTCAAAAAACAATTAAATATTATAAAATAATTAAATTATGCTAAAAATATGAACATGATGAATTTTAATTAATTTTATAGTTAATTTTGATTTATTTTGACTATTTTCGACAGATTCGCACAAAGGGCAAAAATCGGCTCGGCAGACACTGCTCGAATAGCAAACCCGAGAAGCAATTTGAAGTATCAAGGCAAATTTATTTCCAGCCCAATACGGTCCAATTATGAATATTTAATCATAATATAATTAATTTTAATTTATTCCCAATTTAATTTGGGCTAAATAAATTAATCTTAATTAATTATGAAAAAGGCCCAGTTGAACCGCATCAATTGAACCAAACTGATTGAACCGAACCGAGCAAAGAATTGGGCAGCCCAAACCGTCCATAATGCTGGACCAAATCATCTTATTATATTATTTATTAAGCTTGTAAAGAAGCCCTTGAAGACTTTTCAAAGTTGCATTCAACCCCCTCCAAATATAGTGGCTTTGTAGATTTGCCCCATGCCATATTTAGCAAAGTTGAATCCATCAACTTTGCCACATAGATGGCTGGCCAAGGGAGGGCTCTTTGGCTGATGGGATTTTCTATTTTTAGCAGCCACAATCATCTATAAATGCCACCCCTTTCTGATCATTCAAATCATCCATCACTTCTCATTCACATATCATTTTCTCACTTTCTCTCAACTTCCATTTTCCATTTCCCTTTTTGTGTTCTTGTGTCGATTTCCCCTCTTGGAAAAGAGGTGTTTTCTCAGCTATTTGGAGTAGAAATTGGAGTGTTCATAAGCCACCTTGATAGCCGAGGACAATGGAGAACGAAGAATGGAGCAATCAGTCAAGCCACGGAGAAACACCGAATTTGCTTCTTGTTCCCTATCTCTTTAAATTTCGTTGTTGTTTTGACAAATATGTTTATGAATTTTATGCTATTGAAATGGTTAATTTAATCAGCTTAGCTTTAATTTAATTCGTGTTGGGTTGATTGCATTTCGTTCTCTTAAATTATTAAAATTGTGTTTATGCTGTTATAGGCCTCGGTAAAATGCTTGATTAAGTAAAATCATGCTTAAGTTTTTTGGCATTATAATTGTTTAGATAACTAAAGAATTAATTATTTAAACGCAGTGAAATTGTAATTAATGGACACAATACTTAATATGTGCATGTTTAATTCTTCTAAGGTAGCTGAAGATTAAATTAGCATTGTATTTGGCGATACATATGCCTTGCATAACTTGCAAGATATTTGTGATTAAATTGTTTCAAGGTAAGGATACTTTGTTACCTCAAATGATCTTTTATATGCTTATTAGGTTAAATTAATCGGTTGAATCACATAGGAATATGCGAGAGATTGTTTAATTTGATAAGTATGTATGTGCAATAACATGTTTACTTTTAAAAGTCTGTTTAATCGGTCGAGTTGATATAGGGATATGTACAAGAGATGAATAGATTTTTTTTATTTGTAAATATGTCCATAAGTTAGCAAATTACCTAGTTGCCATGATTTAACAAGTATAAACACAAGTTTAATAATTCTAAGGTAAGAAATGTTATTAACCCAATACAATTATATCATCTTGACTAAAATTAGCTTTTGAAATCATGCATTAGAACTTTGTTTTATTTTATTTTACTTTGTTTTTTTCTTAGTTTTTAAATATTTCTTAAATCCAAATATTTTTCCTTCACCAAAGTGTTTGAAAACACTTTCATAAATAATTCTTTTACAGTCCCTGTGGGTACGATAACTCGACATTTACTTGTCACTTTATTACTTGTTACAATTGTGTACAGTTGCACATTTCCATCATTCCAAGTTTTTGGCGTTGTTGCCGGGGGCTGTTTTCCAAGACATTATTAGTGAAATTGTTAATTTTGCATTTTGGTCTTTTTTTCTGTTAAATTTTAATTCCGTATTTTTTTTTTGTGTGTTTGTTTTAGAGTATTTGTCAAATTATTGACTTACTTCCTATAAACCCTGAAATTGAAAGGACTTTTTGACAATGGAGAAGACAAACGAACCAAAGAAGGACTGAAGATATGAATTTCAAAAATCCAAACCAAAATCCAGGTGGGACATTTGCTTATAATACTCACAATTCAATCATTATTGTCGATGATAGAAACTGTGCCATTCAATAATATGCCATTCCTCTATTCAACAAGCTCAATCCGAGTATTGAGAGACCCGACATTGAGGCACAACAATTTGAGCTGAATCTGGTCATGTTCCATATGTTGCAAAATATGGGTCAATTTAGTGGGATTCCTAATGACGATCCACATCTTCATCTTCGGCTATTCATGGAAGTGAGTGACTCATTTAAACTAGTCAGAGTGACTAAAGAGGCCTTGAAATTAAGATTATTTCCATACTCTTTAAGAGATAGAGCACGAGCATGGTTGAACTCCCTACCGTCCGGTTCCATAACTACATGGCAAGAGTTGGTTGAACGATTCTTAATGAAATATTTCCCTCCATCTTTAACCACTAAGATCCGAAATGAAATCACTTCATTTCAGCAACTTGATGAAGAATCTTTATATGAGGCATGGGAGGGATTTAAGGAGTTATTACGAAAGTGCCCTCATCACGACATTCCTTACTGCGTTCAAATGGAGACTTTCTATATTGGTCTCAATATTCATACTAGAATGATGGTGGATGCTTCAACAAATAGAGCCCTTCTTTCTAAGTCTTATAACGATGCTTACGAGATTATTGAAAGAATTTCCAGTAATAACTATCGGTGGCCAACCAACCGAAAGCGACCTCGGAAGACGAGTCATTGGAATACATGAAGTAGACACACTTATTTCACTCGCATCTCAGGTAACATCAATATCCTCAATGCTTAAAAACCTTACTACTAATGGGTCAAATAGTTTTGTAGCACAGCCGCCTAATCAATTTGAGAATATAGCCTGTGTCTATTGTAGGAAGGGAAATTTGTTTGAAGAATGTCCATCGAACCCCGAATCTGTATACTACATGGGCAATTAGAACCAAAACCAAGGAAGGCAAGGGCTGCAATCAAACTTTTATAACCCATCGTGGAGAAACCACCCGAATTTCTCCTGGAGTAACCAAGGGGCTGGAACCAGTACCACTTACACCCAACACAAACCAACCCAGCCACCTAATTTTTTACAACAAGTTCAGGAACCAGGTCAAGCTGAAGCATCCAACAACTTGGAGAATTTGCTGAAGGCATACATGGAAAAGAATGATGCCTTAATCCAGAGCCAAGCAACTATATTGAAGAATCTGGAAAACCAAATGGGCCAGCTTGCAACTGAAATTAGGAACCGACCACAGGGTACCTTACCCAGTGATACGAAAAATTTGAGAAATCTGGGAAAGAAGCACTACAAAGCACTGACACTGAGAAGTAGAAAGAAGATAGAGCCCAGAACCATTGAAGCTGAAACAGAGCAAGTTGTAGCTCAAGACAAAGAGGAAGTTCAACCACGTGTTGAAACTCCTGTATCACAGAAGTCAGATTTAGTGATCCTTGATGAGGTAAACACTAAATCAGTTAGTTCTGATTATCTAACACCCTTGTCAGATGGAGAAAAAATTTCCACGAAAGAGTTGTCCGGTTAAAGCTAAAATTCCACCATTGCCATAACCTCAACGATTCAAGAAGCAGCAACGAGATACTCAGTTGAAAGAAATTTTTGATGAAAAGGTGACTTTTAATGACTTCGATGCTGCTAAATCCACAGATGTAGTTGAAGATTGTTCTTCTATTTCCAAGATGGAATTGCTGGCTTCTACAAAATTGGAGCTCAATTCTTTAGACAATCCATTAGAACATATTCTACTGGAGGATTCACCAAGTGATGATGAAGGCAATGAATGTTTGGCTTGGTTAGAAGCTAATCCGAAGGAATTCACTCAAGAAGTTTCACTCGAATCATTAGAGTTATCATCTCAAGAGTATACGCAACCAAAGTCATTTATTGAAGAGCCAGCTAAATTGGAACTGAAGATTTTGTCTCCTCATTTGAAATATGAATATTTGGGTCTATCTTCGACTTTACCTATCATTATTTTAGTTGAGTCCACCAAAGATCAAAAGAAGAGGCACTTGTGATTTTGGAAAGGCACAAGAAGGGTGTTGGATGGATTATTGCGTATATTTGAGTCACGGGTTGGAGGATTTGTAGGAATTACGGAAGTTAAAGAAGGCCACCAGGAAAGGTCATTATGGATTTTCTTTCCCTAATAAGATGTTGGACATATTTGATGGGACAAAGTATGATTACTTCTTGGATGGTTATGGTTGGTATGACAAATGGCCATTTGACACCACCATGGTCAATGACGATCCTAAATAAAATGAAGGGAGTTCTCTTCACTTTCTTTATCGTTATTTTATATTTTTAGTTTTTTTTTCTCATTTGAATAAAATGGTAGGCTTAGATAAAATTTTCTTTAGTTCATTAAATTAATTAAAACTCTGTCTAGGAGAATGGGATTTAAGCGGGACCATCCGTGACTCCTCCAGTCTTTCCCAGGAGTTTAATTTAATGTGATTTTCAAAAAAATATTTTTCTAAGTAGCCCAAAGAATTTAAGTATTTGTTTTGTTAAATAAAGGGTCAACTTTTAACCCAAGCACTAATTTCTTTGAGTTTTTTTTATATTTTCAAGATAGGAGATTAGGATCCAAAAGGACATGCTATTGGGCTTAAGACACTACTAAGAAGGAAATTTTCAACCCTTTTCTCGCACAAACCTATAGCCCTTTCCTTGCTTCACCACCACTCCCAAGTAGCCCAATTGTGCATCTCACTTAATCCCTTAATGTTGCATCCTTAATCACCACCTCAAACACTTTCATTCGAAGTCACCAACTACCGCACCTAAACTATCCTTAAAATCGCCACCCTCCTCAACTCTAAACCTTACCCTCTGCCACTCACCCACCTGCCCAAAACTGAAACCACCCTTAACAAATTCCCTAAGTTTGATGCTAAGAGTCCCTTTATCTAGTACCATTCCATGAAGTGAACAGTTTGGTAAAATGGCTATGCTACAACACATGTAGTTGCAGTAACAAGTTTACTGGAGATACTCAAAAAAATACGGGATGACTCAATCAAAGATGCATTTAAATTATATATTTCATAACCCGTTTATTTTTGTGCATGAATTTCCAGACTTTATACTTGAACCATGGACTCCAATATCGAGGAAGGAAAAAGATGAGTCAGATTCGATGGACCTCGCAAATAAATAAAAGGGGATCTTTACTTTATTTCATTTTCTTTCCTAAGTTATTTAATGTTTTAGGATTAGGTTTTATTATAATTTTATTTTTGCATAATAAAACAAGAGATAGGAATCATGAATAAAATCAACAAGTCACAAAGGCTAAAGTGTGGCAATAGATATATACATGTCTAGGATTGGATTTTAGAGAGAGCACGGTACTTAAGCAAATAATTTGACTCACCTCCTCTTTTTAAATATCCTACCGTGTATAGTATCTATTCACTTTAAACAATGAGGACATTGTTCACTTTAAGTAGGGGGACCAAAAGTTGAATTAATTCCACCGAATAAAATTTTTCTTTTAAATATGATTAGGATATATTTTGTTCAATAATTTGAAATTTTGTTAAGTATGCTAAACTTCAGATTAATAAACTTCTATTATTTCAATTAGTTATTATGTTAGCTTAATAATGATATGAATGTATTTTTAATAAAGCATGTAAATTTGTACCATAAAATCTTTAATTCCTTACGAAAAAATTAGGCGTGCATGAAAGTTTAAGTCTTTAGAATTGACTTAGGAATTTCTTAAGGCGAAATCCTAGGAAGCATGGAATATTGAAAATGATTTAGGCAACTATTGTTTGGACCGTTTGAGCCTTTCAAGCCGGTCCTAATAAAATTATCCTTTGAAGCCCAATTTTGAGACCATATGGCCTAATTTTATTCGGACCTATGCATTATTGAGCCATCAATTTTCTCTTCATTACTTTTAAAATTGTCCCAAACACTAGACCCAGTACTATTCAGAATATCATTTGAAAATAAGTTTGAGGGAGTTGAAAAGAAGTATAAATTGCTCGAAAATTGTAGTACATGAAGCAAGAGCTTGAATTCAAAAAAAAAACATGTACTCGAAATGAAAAAAAAAATAAATGCTCGAAAGAGCATAAGTTGGGTATCAAGGCTGAGAATTCCGAAGGTTCAATTTTAAGCTGAGTCTAGGTCTTTTAAGCCAAAAATTTGTCTATCTTTTACCTACCCCTAAGCCCAGCCACGTTACGACCCTATTAAAGACCTATTGATTCAAAGTTCCAATGTTACCTACATTAGTGGAGAGAAATTGCTCTGCTCAACATATGAAGACATCGCTTAAGCTTAATGATTGCGCTTAAATTTTGAATAAGGAATTAAAATCAAATTGGTAGTGAGAAACATGTCTTTGTTAAGAAACATTTAAGTCTAATTTTGCTAGTATAATAGTTGTTGGATGTAATTTGAACGATATGTATCCTTAAGTAGCATAATTATCAAATTTCTTATTTTGAGCCTAAGTATATCAAATTCATAATTTTGAGAAAAAAGTTGTTCGGAAAGAGTTCTTTCAAAGGTTTTTCTGAAAAAAATTCTTTTCAAATTTGTGCATTACTCGGGACGAGCAATGAATTAAGTTTGGGGGTGTGGAAACACGGAAATTTATACACGTTTTCATGCCCTTTTTAACCTAAATTCATGCAGTTTCGATTAAATTCTTGTCAAAAATAATTAAATATTATAAAATAATTAAATTATGCTAAAAATATGAACATGATGAATTTTAATTAATTTTATAGTTAATTTTGATTTATTTTGACTATTTTCGATGATTCGCACAAAGGGCTTAAAATCGGCTTCTACAGACATCGTCAAGAGGAAACCCGAGAAGCAATTTGAAGTACCAAGGTGAATTTATTTCCAAACCAAGACGGTCCAATTATGAATATTTAATCATAATATAATTAATTTTAATTTATTCCCAATTTAATTTGGGCTAAATAAATTAATCTTAATTAATTATGAAAAGGCCTAGTTGAACCGCATCGGTTGAACCAAACCAATTGAACCGAACCGAGCAAAGAATTGGGCAGCCCAAACCGTCCATAATGCTGGCCCAAATAAGCTTATTAGCTGATTTATTAAGCTTGCAAAGAAGCCCTTGAAGACTTTTCAAAGTTGCATTCAACCCCCTCCAAATATAGTGGCTTTGTAGATTTGCCCCATGCCATATTTAGCAAAGTTGAATCCATCAACTTTGCCACATAGATGGCCAACCAAGGGTGGCTGATGGGATTTGCTATTTTTAGCAGCCACAATCAGCTATAAATACCACCCCTTGCTGATCATTCAAATCATCCCTCACTTCTCATTCACATCTCATTCTCTCACTTTCTCTCAACTTCCATTTTCCATTTCCCTTTTTGTGTTTTTGTGCCAATTTCCCCTCTTGGAAAAGAGGTGTTTTCTAAGCCATTTGGAGCAGAAATTGGAGTGTTCATAAGCGACCTTGATAGCCGAGGACAACAGAGAACGAAGAACGGAGCAATCAGTCAAGCCACAGAGAAACACCGGATTTGCTTCTTGTTCCCTATCTCTTCAAATTTCGTTATTGTTTTGACAAACATGTTTATGAATATTTATGCTATTGAAATGGTTAATTTAATCAGATTAGCTTTAATTTAATTCGTGTTGGGTTGATTGCATTTCGTTCTCTTAAATTATTAAAATTGTGTTTATGTTGTTATAGGCCTTGGTAAAATGCTTGATTAAGTAAAATCATCCTTAAGTAAAATCATGATTAAGTAAAATGCTTAAACGCAGTGAAATTGTAAGTAATGGACACAATACTTAATCCGTGCATGTTTAATTCTTCTAAGGTAGCTGAAGATTAAATTAGCATTGTATTTATGATACATATGCCTTGCATAACTTGCAAGATTTTTATGATTAAATTGTTTCAATGTAAGGATACTTTATACCTCACATGATATTTTATATGCTTATTAGTTTGAATTAATCGGTTGAATCACATAGGAATATGCGAGAGATTGTTTAATTTAATAAGTATGTATGTGCAATAACATGTTTACTTTTAGAAGTCTGCTTAATCGGTTGAGTTGACATAGGATATGTACAAAAGATGAATGGATTTTTTATTTGTAAATATGTTCATAAGTTAGCAAATTACCGAGTTGCCATGATTTAACAAGTATAAACACAAGTTTAATAATTCTAAGGTAAGAAATGTTATTAATCCAACACAATTATATCATCTTGACTAAAATCGACTTTTGAAATTGTGCATTAGAACTTTGTTTTATTTTCTTTTACTTTGTTTTTTCTTAGTTTTTAAATATTTCTTAAATCCAAATATTTTTCCTTCACCAAAATGTTTGAAAACATTTTCATAAATAATTCTTTTTACAAATCCACATGGGTACGATAACTCGACATTTACTTGTCACTTTATTACTTGTTACGATTGTGTACACTTACACAATTCCACCTTTCCACTTTCTCTCCCAATAGTTAGCTTTGTCCTTTTCCTCTTGAATCTCCTGTTGCCATTGCTTAGAAGTTTTTCTCAATCCAGCGTTCTTCATCGTCAGACGTATCTTCTTATACTCTGTCATCAAGCTGTCTCGATCTTCTTCTATCTTCCTCTTTTCTTTCCTTAATTTCTCGACTTCTAATTTCTGAACATCCACATCTAACTTCAAGTACATCTTTTCTTCTTCCAGCTTCTCTATCCTCTTTTCGAGCTCTAAACTTTTCTTATCAAAGTCCTAATTTATAATCTCTAACTCTGATAGGACTACTAGTAAATATTCCTTCATTGATCGAGCACCCTCCAAGCTAGGTCCAGGGATGTTGTCATTGATCCTTTTACTTGACAACTCCTTGTATTCTGGGATTGTCATCGGTCCTCCAGTCACTATCTTCATACGGCAAGCCTGCTTCCAAGCCTCAGAAACCTCTCGAATCCTCTTCTTATAATTATCCCCCTTATATGAGAATTCACTTTGACCTAATCCATATGTCATCGGTAGGAATTGCCTTGCTTTGTATTGTCTTAGCACGAGCAACGGTGCATATCCAACAGCTCCCCATATTCCAAGCAAAGGTACCCAATCAAAATTTTCGCACCGATAAAGGACTTCGTCGGGAACCATCCAAGGGGCTTTCCACTCAACATCTTCCTCTCGGAGGTTTTGAAGAATTTCCATCCATCTTTCCTCTGATATATTGTCTCTCTTTGTTGTAGCTGTGGCTTCCTTTAAGGGAGAATAACTTTCAGAGAACACTCGGTAAGGAACCATGTCAACCTTCTAAAAATGACTGTGAAACCAAACTAATAATAACTGTGTGCATCCAATGAATCTACCTTCACCAGCTCTCCAACATGCATTCAAAGATCTGAACGTCTCGGCTAATATCGTAGGTACAAGTGTGACCCCTTTGCTAAGTCGATCGAATAAATCAGTAATTGCTTCATCTATATGTCTTAAAGCTTTGGGGAAGACCACCAAACCATAAATACATAAGGCAAAGACGTCGATCCTCTTCTTTCCATCTGGATGTACTAAGATCAAGTCTCTCAAACTCACCCAAGGTATGCATTTACCTTCACCTTTCTCTTGGATTTTAGCTGTAACCCACTGTTCACTCATCCTTGAGATACTCATCAACTTCTTCACAAAAGTTGGAACATTGGCAGCCCTAAAATTAGCTTTGTCGACTTGGAACCTCGAACAGCAAAGCAAGGTCATATATTCCTCCAGCGTGGGCACTAAATCTACTTCTCCGAAAGTGAAACAGCTATAAGCAGAGTTCTAAAATTGAGTCATAGCCTAAAAAAGATACTTATCTACCTTGATGTCGAGTAAGTAGGGTAGATCGCCATAATTACGATAAAACATCTGCTTTGACTCATCGTCCTACTGGGTCCATATCTCTTTCAACTTTTGGAACTCATTCTGTAATACTAATACGAGTAAAATCCCATAGTTCGAGCATCGCACCGTCAATTAAGCTATTCCCTTTCTCCAATTGCGTTTGCTCTGACCATGTGCGAACAGCTGCATTGTCTCCCACTTTATCAATGAACTCGTTCTCCATAACCAGCTTTTTAACTTAGAAACTGACCGTGAATCGATACCTCTTAAAATATGAAATGACATGCACAAAAATGAAACTCAATGAGTTAGTACAATAGAATAAAATATAAAGCAAGTGAAATAAATGCACACCTATCTGGGTAACTACTAAAGTTTGGCATAGCTCTACCTAAGGTGGATTCTTAGGGTTTACTATATGCAGTTTAGTTCTAAAGTTGAGGTACCTAAACCAGTAGATTCCTCGATCCTCACCCATTATAGGCTCATACGGATCAAGTTCGGTTTAGGGGAATACATTTCCCTATGGCCATGCGAAAGTGAAAACTTCACGAAGACGTAGGTACAGATGTATCCCGAAAGCAATCCACTAGCCCATGTGGAGGTGAAAACCCTCATGAAGGCATAGCTTCTCGCTCCCACTTAAAGGCGCGACCACAACGGTCATGTAGTGCAATGCAGAGATATATATTAAAACTACAAGCAATAAAGGATCATGTTTTTTAAAAAAAATAACCAAAATTTTAAACTCGAATAAAAGGATATGAAATTATCGATTTTATGGCTTGACTCTCTTATTGTCCCCAGTGGAGTCGCCAAGCTGTCGAAACCATTTTTTATTATTTTGGTAAAAACATGGATCGACCTTTTTAAAAAAAAAAAAAAACAAAAGTGGGAGTCGACACCAATCTTTTTATTTAGGTGTGATTGGATCACCTTGCAAAACATTTTATTTCAAAACGTTTGATTTTGGTCCACGAAAAATAAGAAAACGGGTTCGGGAATCGATTACGTATGAGGAAGGATTAGCACCTCATAACGCCAAAAATTGATACATAATCGATAAAATTATGTCCAAATGTTGAAAATTTAATAAAAATTTAAAATATGATTTCTTAAAAAAACTTGAACAATTTGATTTAAAATTTGAGATTTCTTTGTTCGAAAGAATATAAACATCACATCCAAAGACGTTAGGACCCGATATTTTTAATCCTCATCTCATGATTTACTTAATTTTTATTAAAAGGAAATTTAGGTATTAGTCAAACGAAAAATCGAAACTCAAAGACGTTAGGGCACTATTTCCTAATTTCTAAATACAAAACATTGTCTTATTTTAAAATCTTTAAATAAAATATAGTAATTTTACAAAATGCATTTTTATTTTAAAATGAAAAAATATTATATTAATATATTATCAAACTTAAATATCAAAAGCAATCGTGAAATAATAACATTTCATATTAATATAGACAACTATAAAATAACTACATTAAGGCAGTCATAAATAAATGAAAGAGTATATAAAACAATAGATGACAAAAAAAAAAAAAACTAAACAAACATAAAAATTTCTCATATAATATTAAACCTTTCATGTAATTATGTATACCAAATAATAAACAAATAATGCAAAAATATAAAAATAAAAAGGTATGTATTTTAAACAAATGAGTAAAAAAATGTTTCAAAATAAAATAAATGATTTTAAATAAAACATATTTAATAACCTAAAAAATATTTAAGAATAAATAATATGTTACACAATATAAATAAATTTTACATAAAATAAGATTTTAAAATAATATATAATATAATATAATAATACGAAAATTTTGAATAACATATAGCTAACATACAAATTATAACATAATATATAATAGCATTTATGTATATATAGAGATAATATAAAAAATACATATGAATTTATACCATTTATAGATTAACATACGATAATAATAAAAATATAAAAATTTTAATAAAATAATTCAATATAATATTAGAATAATTTAAAAATAAAATAAAATAAAAAGATCTTAAGAATAAATAAAGAAATAAGGATTAAATATAAAAGGACTAAATTAAAAACGCGCGTCGTGTTATAGGGACTCATTAGGCAATTTTGCTTTCTTTCCAAAACGACGTCGTTCCGATTTTGGCCTTTCAACAGCCCCAGGACTTGATTGAAATGAAAACAGACTTTCAAAGCTAATTTAAAAAATAAAGAAAATATTAATTTGGACGAAATTAAAACAAATAAAATTGTAAAGGGACTAAAGTTGTAAATTTCCCTTTTTATAAAACACGCGGATCCTCCCCGGTTTTCGGGTCAACGCGCGGATCCTCTTTCAAAACGACATCATTTTATGCTTATTGAATTAAACAGAAATGGCGCCATTTCCATGACCCTATATAAGTCGGTTTTAATAAAAAAAATCATTTCTAAACTGATTTTAAAAAAAAAATTCAAAATCCTCTGAAGCCTTTTCATGCTCCGGTCATCGGACCACTGCCCCACACGCGCCACCACTGACAGTGGCCGGAGGTTAAAACCTCGATTTTTTGCACAGATAAACCCTTTTCCTTTTATTATGTTTTAAAAATAGTATATTTACATAAAATAGATAAAAAAAAAAGAAAAATTAAACGAATTAATCTGGGGAATCACCTCTATGAACGAACTATTGTCTTTTATTTCTTTGTATTTTTTTGTATCTGTTTTCGATTCTGCTTTCTCAGATCTATTTTGTGTATCCTCCATTCGATTTACAAATTAAGGGTTTTTGTAACCCGAAAAAAAAAACAAAATAGGAAATACGCCTATTCTGTCTTGTTTCTATGTTTGTTGTCCTGTTTCTTTCCCTTTTTTGCAGGTGATCGACGAGAAGCCCAGCGGTGATAAGGCGATTTGCGAGGATTGCGGCGCAATTGAGGGTGCGAGGGCTGAACGAGGTTATTGGCGTGAGGGTTTCAAGAAACCCTAAGTTTCACTTGTTCACTTTAGTTATCGGGCCATTTTGGGCCGTGTGTATTTGGGCGATAATGTTTTGGATCACTAGGCTTAGTTGATTTGGGTAGCCTATTGTTGGGTTCTGATATTGGGTTAGTGTTAATTTGGGCCAAGGGTCTGGTCTGAACTTTGTAAAACATGGACTGTTTAAAAAACATTGGTTTATGTATTTTATTATTTATTTCCTGTTTTTGGACTCTGTATGGGCCCGGGCAAAATAGGTTATTACAATCAACAATCAATGTTTTGATAGGCTTGAAACACTCATTTAAATGTTGATTTTATTCATTATTATCTTGATATTTATCTCACAATAACCTTCAAAACAAGTTCTTCAACAACTTAAAATACTCCATTGAATAAATGTGAAATATATCTCTAAAAAATAGCACTTGAACTACTAAGAGATAAAAGACTTTCATGTTTATCAAACCACCTCAAGGATTAGATTAGAAGATTTAGTATCCAAGTCGACCCATGCATTTGTTTTGTCAAATATGCCATATTCAAATGGACTAAACTCAAATTAACTAAAACCTATACAAGGCCCAAAACAATGGCCAAGCAAAGATTCAAGATCGTTATAATGGGACATGGAACAAGTAGAAACAATTTTCCCAATAATAATAATGAGAACATCCAAATTGAAATATTATCCGAATTCATGAGATCTAAATACATAAAGAAAATAATTGGGATATCCACAAATATTGGAATCTACACAATATATTGCCATCCCTAGTTTCTAAGACATTTAAAATGTGTTTGGATGAAGAATTTTAAAATGATAATATTTATGATTATTTTGTTTGAATGAATAATTTTAAAAAAATTATAAAAGAAGAATGACAATATAAAAATAAACTATACAAAAAATCAAGATGAATATAACTAGAGTCGTACAATATAGAGGTATTTTTAAGAATGTGAAATATACAATTATATATTATTAATTCAAGATTTACTAATTCAGTCGAAGATATGAATTTAATATTGATTTGAAAACGTGGTGCTTTGAACACAAAATGTCCACTATAAATAAAAATAAAAGGGGGAATTTTCCCACTAATCTGGTAATCTGATATTTATAAATGGAAACTCCAATCTCACTTGATCTTGTGTGGGCACATGGTATGCGGATTACAAACCCAAGCCATATAATACCAGATTTATGCCATTACAATCTCCCTACTTATTTCACCGAATGGAAAACTTTTTCCTTCTTATGTAATTTCATCCCCCAACATTTACAATTTATTTTATTTTTGGATTATGATTTCGTTTAGATTAGTTGATCTATTTAAATTTCAATATTTACGCTTCATTTTATTTTTCGATTACTAGTTCTTTCATTAATACCAGTAAATAATGAATTTTTATATATGAAAGAGAATAACCAACATTCAAATTTGAACTCAAAATTAATTATCACTAGAAAATTTGGGTGATTCTGCTTAATAATGGGTTAAAATTTAATTAACTGAAAATTAATATTTTGAACAATTTAAGTTTTTGAGCACCCAAACTAAAAATTAATGGATAGAATTTTTATCACAAAAATATGAAAATGTTAAATAGATAGGGACATATTTATCGCTTAATAGAGAATAAGTTTAATTATTTTTATTTTATTTTATTTTATTTTATTTTATTTTATTTCATTTAAGATTTTATGATCCTTTATCAAACAAATCTAATTATATTCAATATTTTATTTTAAGTGATATGCCAACTAAATTTTATAAATTAAATTTAACATTTAGTTTTTACTACTTATTATTTCAACCCTTAAAATTGTTTTTAAAAATTTATTTTTTCAGTTTATCAAATATAACTTTTTTTGAAATGAAATGGGCTGATATTAAAGGCCCGGCTTAGTTCAAGACATGAGAAAGAACAACAAAAAACACAATAACAAAATAAAGAAAGAACATAAAAGGACACAATGGCACCAACAATCAATAAATGAGACTTGGGAAAAGAAATAGAACAGAATAGAAAATCTTGAGCCAGACGCCTTATCTTCTCGATCACCACCATATCAGCCTTTGGAACGTCCTCAGACATCAGAGATTGAGCCATTTGAAGAGTCGGACAAAAGCCTTGTACAACGCCATTGAAGAGCTCCTGGAAAATCAAAATGATTCTTCTCTAAGAACAAGGCCAAACAAAACACCTTAAAAACCCAGATTCCACTCCAGTCGGACCTTCAATGCAAGCCTCCTCACCGAATCTAATATACCATTAACCCATCCTCCATAGAACCTCTTTCGCCTCCCCTCTAGCACCAGTGTGTGAGCCACCCCGTTGACAGATCGCGGCACATGGAGGTAAGAAATCTCATCAAACCTCAAACCCATTTGACAAATATGCTGTGTAATCGGCCTCAGTACCGATTTATCTTGATTCTTCTTCTTTATGCTTTTGATGACTGACAGGGAGTCACCTTGCACCACCAGACGTCGAAACCCCATTGATAAAGCGAAGATTAATGCCCTTTCACATGCCCTGGCTTCCGCCACAAAGGGGCCTGCCACATTCTCAAAGAGATAAGTATCTGCTCCTCTTATTTCTCTAGTAGAATCTCTAGCAATAACTGCTGTAGTTGCTAGCCTTTCATCTGATTGGAATGACGCATCAAAATTAAGCTTTATTATGCCTTCCTCCAAAGGTCTCCATAATTCCTTCAAACTGGGTATGACATGGGAGTGAAAATTCCTTTGATACATATGAAGTTCTTGGACATAACCCCAAATAAAACCCATTACCTCTTGCAAATTAAAACTAAACCCCTTCGTGGATTAATTTATTTCTTCGATACTATAGACTCCATAAGGAAATAGCAATAATGCATCTTTGTTGTTCATCTGCTGTAGAGAAATTTCGAGCAAAACATTTCTTGCTACACCACGACTCCTCAAAAGCCAGGATCTGCACATGTAAGTAAGACCGCACGCATTGCAGCATATCGCAGGACCACATCAAATGGTTTGAATCTTCTAGTTCTACCTTACACAGCGGACAAACAGAATCCGCAGCTAACATCCTTCTCGCCAGGTTACTAAAATGGGGAAGTAGATTATTAAACAGTCTCCAAATATGTATTTTTATTTTTTTTAGGATATTCAATGCCCAGAGGGCTTTGTAGAAATCTTTGTAATCATCCACGATAGAGCTGAGTGTATTAGTCAGAACAATAGAAGTAGCTAGGACACAATACCCACTCTTAACTGTATAAACCCCAGATCCTTCATGTTTCCAAACAAGTGTGTCCTCCGTTCGACTACTAGAGATCGGGATAGCAAGAATTCTGTCAGCAGTAGTCTCATCAACAAGGCTATTGATCAACTCCCTATTCCAAGTATTAGTGTCCACTTCTATTAGTTGATTAACAGTTGTCCAAGATGATATAATCTCATTGTCTGAAGCCCTATTATTCTCTCTTCCAGGTAGCCAAAGGTCGTTCTAGATGTTGACACGATTCCCCTTGCCAACCCACCACAGCATCCCATCCTCGATCAGATCTTGAGCACTACAAATGCTTTGCCAGGTAAATAAAGGGTAAGAACCAACCTTAGCTGTCAAAATATCAGAAAACAAAAAATAATGGGCTTTTAAAACTCTGGCTAAAGACATTAAGGTCGAACTAAGATGCGCCAAACTTGTTTTGTTAATAAAGCCTTATTAGACAAAGGTAAGTTTTTAAAACCAAGACCACCATTGAACTTCGGTTTACAAAGCATATCCCAGCAGCTCTAGTGAATACCCCTCAACGTTTTATTGTTAGCCCACCAAAACATGTTCATAATGTTTTCCAACTTTCGGCATAACTTTTTTGGAAAAGAAAGCAGCATAGCATATAGAGGCATTGCCTGCAAAATTGATTTAATAAAAACCTCCTTACCCCCTTTGATAAATAGCGGAGACTCCACCCTTCAACTCGTTTTCTAAATCGATCAATGAAATCAGTAAAAGCTCAGGTTTTCCTTCAACCCACCATCATCGGCAATCCTAGATACTTCTCAAGACTTGAGGCCACTCGAACACCCAAAAAATTCGTAATGTCCTCTTTCACCTCTTCGTTTACATTGGCCCCAAAATAAACTAAAGATTTGTCATAATTCACCCTCTGCCCTGTGCACAGCTCATACTCTTGAAAGATGTCTCGAACCATTTTGGCCCCCTCACATATAGCATCTCCAAAAAGAATGCAATCATCTACAAAGAACAAACAGTTAATAGAAAATCTTTCCCTACCAATAGGTGCACCTCCCATACAACCTCTCTGCTTGGCATCTTCCAGAAGAGTAGAAAAGCCCTCAGCACAAATCAAGAACAGATAAGGGCTGAGAGGATCTCCTTGTCTCAGTCCTCTTGATGGAGAAAACCATTCACTGTCTATACCATTAAGACAAATAGAATAGGAAACTGAACTTACATATCTCATAATTAACACAATCCAATCATCATGGAACCCCAAAGCCTTCATTATTCCTGCCAGAAAATCCCATTCCACTAGATCATACGCCTTACTCATGTCTAACTTAAGAGAAAAATTCCCTTTATTTCCATCTTTTCATCTTCATGAGTGAAGGACCTCATACACAATCAACACATTATCTAAAATGAGTCTCCCTAGGATAAAAGCCCCTTGAGCTTCGTTTATGCATTCTCCCAGAATATCACTCATGCGATTGACCAAACTTTTGCAATAATTTTGTAGACGACATTACAGAGGCTTATAGGTCTAAATTGAGACATATATTTCGGTTTATCAACCTTTGGGATTAACACAATTCGTGTTTTGTTAATGTCGCCGACTTTCATATGTCCATTCAGTATAGCAAGGCAGTATCTAGAAATCTCCGGGCCCACTATGTGCCAGCAACGTTGGAAAAAAATTACAGAAAAACCATCAACCCCGGAGCTTTTAAAGGCGGTATCAATTTTACCACATTACAAACATCATCCTCCGTAAACTACTTTAGTAATGACTCATTCATACTATCGGTAACCCTTTTTTCCACAAGGCCAAGTAGATGCTCATCCAATCCCATTTCTGAGGCTGTAAAGAGCTTTTCAAAATAACCCGACGCAACTTTAACCATCTCCTCAGGCGCAGTATGCCTAACACCAACTTCGTCCTCCAACTCAGAAATTCTACCACGGAATTAACGTTGGCCAGCCATCTTGTGAAAGAAGCTAGTGTTTCGATCACCATTCTTTAGCCAATTAACACGGGCTCTTTGCTCCCAATATAACTCCTCCTTATCAGCTTCCAAATTGAGACCCAGTTGGACCTCCGCAATCTCTGCTAAATTATAATCCGAAATATCTTGATTGTAAAGGCAATTCAACCTTTGTTCTAAGTAAACCCGATTTCTCCTCTCTTCTCTACTACTGGATTTGCTCCACTTTAGCAAACTACGGCCCATATTCTCTAACTTCTTGGGAATGCTTCCCGAAGTATCTTCCCACTATCTTCTAACCAGTCCCTTAAAAGAACTTTCTAAGCACTATTTGGCCTCAAAATGAAATATTCTTTCTTTGTGCTGTAGATCATTCCGTCTCCCACCCATAGTATCTAGAAGAATAGAACAATGATCAGAGAAGGAATGATTCAAATACTCAATCTGATAACTTGGAAAAAGCTCCATCCAATTAAGTGTCGCTACTTCATGGTCCAATCGTTCTCTAATATTTGTAGCCCTGACTCTACCTCTTTCCCATGTGAACCAATGACCTATGAAACCGAGATCGATAAGATTGCAATCCTCTAAAGCCTATGAAAATCTAACATCTGAAGTTCTGATCGAAGGTGCCCACCTTTCTTTTCAAAAGAGTTTGTAATCTCATTAAAATCTCCCAAAATAATCCATAGAATAATGTGCTCAAAACTTAATTGTCTAAGGAGATTCCAAGACTCTTTCCTACCCCATTCATCCGAATTCCCATTGAACCCCGTTAATCACCATTTTGCACCATAAAGGAAGAGTAACTTTTAAGCCTGACCAATGGATTCCCTTTCCAACCCAATGAAAATCCATCTCTAGAACCCATTGCCCCAATATCAATACCATTTTCAAACCCACATTTTAGTCTGACCAATTCCATTTTCTTCGCACTTAATTTCGTCTCAATAAGAAATAAAATTCGGGGATTGATGGCTCGTAACTTATTTTTAAGCCTTTTAACAGTCCGTGGTCTCCCCAAACCACAAACATTCCAGCTTAGAATTTTCATTGCCCCCAGCTGCTCTGGTCACCAGAGCTAGCCGATAGTATCAACGACCCGATCCCAACCTTTGAAGCCAGTGAGGAAGATGAACCTTCCACAATCCTCTGACGTTTCTTGCCATCCAATATTTCAACTAGATCATTTTCATCTTCTAAGCCCAACTCCATAGGCCCATTCGCTACCCCCACAATACTCAAATCCTCTTTACGCCATTTACTCCCATAAAGTTGCTCTTTAGCGGTATATTGGTGATTGAATCCTAATGGGATTAAATTAGGATTTAAAATCTAATTATCACGATTTCCTCCCATTTTTGTCCTAGTATCTTCCCCCTCATTTAATGCAATGCTGTGATTGAATCTTTCCAAATTTTCACCTGTATACATTGTGCCGTCAGCTTCCCGTAACCACCTGCTCACCACCATGCGCCTTTGTCTCAGCTCCGCTTGCAACTAAATATCCCAACCGAAAATAATTTTTGAAGATTCAATTCTTAGCCGATATGGGCAATAACTTTCACCATGACCCAATCTACCACATATGAAACAAAATAAGCTAAGCTTTTCATACTTGAATCGAGCATAAACAGTCATTGATGTCCAAATCTGAATCTTCTTTTTACATTTCAAAGGGCAGAAATATCTAGGCATATACGAATGCGCATAAAATTCTTGATTCCTGAAGCCAGGATGGAAGTATCATAGTCGATAAATTTTCCACAGAAATTGTCGAATTGTTTAGCCATATTCTCAGTCATCAAACCAGGGGGTAATTCATGAACTTGCACCCAAAACTCAATTTGATTTAATGGCAATGTTAATGGATTTCCTCCAATTGGGATTCTTCGAATTATAAGTAAATGATTATTAAAAAACCACGGTGTACCATCAAGAACCCTTTGCAAATCCACGTCATGAAAAAAACGAAAAAGGTACCTTTTCTCCCTAGCTCAGTTATACAAATACCTCCAATGGGGTGCCAGAGATCTACCATAGTGTTTCGCATTGAGGAAAATGTACAATACTATCTTAAACATCTCCCCACCAGCAACATTGATATGACTGCTCCACCACATCCGCTTCCTCCTAAAAGCTTCCTCCTCTTCATCTAATAGACTCAAGTTCGCAGATCTTCTTCCATAAGAATCAATAGAACCAACCAACAACCAAGATAGAAGAGAAAACGAAATTTCAATGACTATCAAAGATAAAGAAAGAATAAATATTAAAAAAAAAGAAAACATACCAAACAAGAGACAAAGAAAACGTGCTGTAAAGCGGGCTTAAACTTTATCAAATATAACTTAAGTTAAATGGATTTGTGACATGGGATATTATGTGAGCAATTGCTTATTGGTGGGTACACATGTTAAAATTTATTATTTTTAAAAATAAAAATTACAATATAATTTAAATTACAAATTACAAATATTGGATTAATTAAAGATAGAATTAACTCAATATAAAATATAATAAATTAAAAATCTAAATATATTTTCATTTAAAAATTAGAATATATTTGTAATAATAAGACTTAAATTCAACGTAAAATAATTATAGTGACGTAAAATTTAAATTGGTTGACAATCAAATTTTTAACTACGAAGCATGGGCAACACTCATGCCAAGCCCACTTTCTCGCAGTGAGGAAGCAAAACTTTTAGTTGCCCGAAGAGCCAAAATTATTTTTGTTCTCATAATATTTATTGATAATCCCAAACATAATTGGGGTTCTTATAATAATTATATTTGAACTATTATTCATTTTACGTGGAGTGATTAACAAGAAACAGTCGGTTCCTCGATCAACAAGAAAACTCAATTCCTTCTCGTAAGCTGCAAAAAAGGGGAAATGTTGAGTAAAATTAACCCCTACTGATTTAAATCGATCAATTTACAGCATTTAAATTTATCAATTTGCATCAAAAAAGGGATATATATTCACAAAATGGTTTAACAACCTCCAGCAAGCAACAACATGATCTACTTAACAAGCTCCAGCATTGCTAAAACAATACCTAAAATCTTATTATATTATAAAAAAAGAAAGTCACAATTCTAATTTTTTCAAAGATTAATCAATAAAATATGAAATAGAAAAGCATATGTTTGACATATTCAAGTAGGATTAGTATTGAATTTCATAAACAACCTTAAAGGAATTAGATATTCAGAATCCGAAACCATTTTTAATTTCAACCAGAACATTGTCACATGTTATGAATTGATTAACTTTAGCAACTCTTGTAAACGAAAATTTAAACCAATCAAAACGCTTAAATAGCATATACGCACCTCTAAGAAATGTTTAGAGAACACGAAATGTGAAATGGTGCCGCCAACTTCTTGAGATCAAATACCGTAATCAAACAAATTTCAAATATACTAGAAAAAAAATAGGAAGGATGATTTAGTAAACAATATAATCATTAAACACAAGTTTAATAATTCTAAGGTAAGAAATGTTATTAACCCAATACAATTATATCATCTTGACTAAAATTAGCTTTTGAAATCATGCATTAGAACTTTGTTTTATTTTATTTTACTTTGTTTTTTCTTAGTTTTAAATATTTCTTAAATCCAAATATTTTTCCTTCACCAAAATGTTTGAAAACACTTTCATAAATAATTCTTTTCTGGTCCTCGTGGAGTACGATAACTCGACATTTACTTGTCACTTTATTACTTGTTACAATTGTGTACAGTTGCACATTTCCATCATTCCAAGTTTTTGGCATTGTTCTTGGACCTGCTTTCCAAGACATTATTAGTGAAATTGTTAATTTTGCATTTTGGTCTTTTTTTCAGTTAAATTTTAATTCCGTATTTTTTTTTTTGTGTTTGTTTTAGAGTATTTGTCAAATTATTGACTTACTTCCTATAAACCCTGAAATTGAAAGGACTTTTTGACAATGGAGAAGACAAACGAACCAAAGAAGGACTGAAGATATGAATTTCAAAAATCCAAACCAAAATCCAGGTGGGACATTTGCTTATAATACTCACAA
This sequence comes from Gossypium rotundifolium, assembly GCA_025506655.1. Lineage (NCBI taxonomy): Eukaryota > Viridiplantae > Streptophyta > Magnoliopsida > Malvales > Malvaceae > Gossypium > Gossypium rotundifolium. Next base: position 67,758,301 of record CP106729.1, on the reverse strand, counting down.
TTCAATCATTATTGTCGATGATAGAAACTGTGCCATTCAACAATATGCCATTCCTCTATTCAACAAGCTCAATCCGAGTATTGAGAGACCCAAAATTGAGGCACAACAATTTGAGCTGAATCTGGTCATGTTCCAGATGTTGCAAAATATGGGTCAATTTAGTGGGATTCCTAATGACGATCCACATCTTCATCTTCGGCTATTCATGAAAGTGAGTGACTCATTTAAACTAGTCGGAGTGACTAAAGAGGCCTTGAAATTAAGATTATTTCCATACTCTTTAAGAGATAGAGCACGAGCATGGTTGAACTCCCTACCGTCCGGTTCCATAACTACATGGCAAGAGTTGGTTGAACGATTCTTAATGAAATATTTCCCTCCATCTTTAACCACTAAGATCCAAATGAAATCACTTCATTTCAAAGAACTTGATGAAGAATCTTTATATGAGGCATGGGAGGGATTTAAGGAGTTATTACGAAAGTGCCCTCATCACGACATTCCATCGTGTTCAAATGGAGACTTTCTATATTGGTCTCAATATTCATACTAGAATGATGGTGGATGCTTCAACAAATAGAGCCCTTCTTTCTAAGTCTTATAACGATGCTTACGAGATTATTGAAAGAATTTCCAGTAATAACTATCAGTGGCCAACCAACCGAGCAGCCTCAGGAAGACGAGTCATTGGAATACATGAAGTAGACACACTTACTTCACTCGCATCTCAGGTAACATCAATATCCTCAATGCTTAAATACCTTACTACTAATGGGTCAAATAGTTTTGTAGCACAAATTACTAATCAATTTGAGAATATAGCTGTGTCTATTGTAGGAAGGAAATTTGTTTGAAGAATCCATCGAACCCGAATCAGATACTACATGGGCAATTAGAACCAAAACCAAGGAAGGCAAGGCTGCAATCAAACTTTTATAACCCATCGTGGAGAAACCACCAATTTCTCTCGAGTAACCAAGGGCTGGAACCAGACTCCACTTACACCCAACACAAACCAACCCAAACCACCTAATTTTCTACAACAAGTTCAGAACCAGTCAAGTCAAGCATCCAACAACTTGAGAATTTATCAAGGCATACATGGAAAAGAATGATGCCTTAATCCGAGCCAAGCAACTATATTGAAGAATCTGAAAACCAAATGGGCCACTTGCAATCGAATTAGAACCCACCACGTGGTACCTTACCCAAAGGATACGAAAAATTTGAGAAATCGGGAAAGAAGCACTACAAAGCACCGATAATCGAGAAGTAGAAAGAAGATAGAGCCCGTAACCATTGAAGTCAAACGAGCAAGTTGTAGCTCAAGACAAAGAGGATGTTCAACCACGTGTTGAAACTCCCAGATCACGTAAGTCGATTTAGTGATCCTTGATGAGGTAAACACTTAATCGCTTAGTTCGATTATCTAACACCCTTGTCGATGGAGAAAAATTTCCACGAAAGAGTTGTCCGTTAAAGCTAAGATTCCACCATTGCCATAACCTCAATGATTCAAGAAGCGGCAACGAGATACTCAGTTAAAAGAAATTTTTGATGAAAAGGTGACTTTTAATGACTTCGATGCTGCTAAATCCACAGATGTAGTTGAAGATTGTTCTTCTATTTCCAAGATGGAATCATGGCTTCTACAAAATTGGAGCTCAATTCTTTAGACAATCCATTAGAACATATTCTACTGGAGGATTCACCAAGTGATGATGAAGGCAAGGAATGTTTGGCTTGGTTGGAAGCTAATCAGAAGGAATTCACTCAAGAAGTTCCACTCGAATCATTAGAGTTATCATCTCAAGAGTATACGCAACCAAAGTCATTTATTGAAGAGCCAGCTAAATTGAAACTGAAGATTTTGTCTCCTCATTTGAAATATGAATATTTGGGTCTATCTTCGACTTTACCTATCATTATTTTAGTTGAGTTCACCAAAGATCAAAAAGAAGAGGCACTTGTGATTTTGGAAAGGCACAAGAAGGGTGTTGGATGGATTATTGCAGATATTTGAGTCACGGGTTGGAGGATTTGTAGGAATTACAGGAAGTTAAAGAAGGCCACCAGGAAAGGTCATTATGGATTTTCTTTCCCTAATAAGATGTTGGACATATTTGATGGGACAAAGTATGATTTCTTCTTGGATGGTTATGGTTGGTATGACAAATGGCCATTTGACACCACCATGGTCAATGACGATCCTAAATAAAATGAAGGGAGTTCTCTTCACTTTCTTTATCGTTATTTTATATTTTTAGTTTTTTTTTCTCATTTGAATAAAATGGTAGGCTTAGATAAAATTTTCTTTAGTTCATTAAATTAATTAAAACTCTATCTAGGAGAATGGGATTTAAGCGGGACCATCCGTGACTCCTCCAGTCTTTCCTGGGAGTTTAATTTAATGTGATTTTTCAAAAAAAATATTTTTCTAAGTAGCCCAAAGAATTTAAGTATTTGTTTTGTTAAATAAAGGGTCAACTTTTAACCCAAGCACTAATTTCTTTGAGTTTTTTTTTTTATATTTTCAGTATAGGAGATTAGGATCCAAAAAGGACATGCTATTGGGCTTAAGACACTACTAAGAAGGGAAATTTTCAACCCTTTTCTGCACAAACCTATAGCCCTTTCCTTGCTTCACCACCACTCCCAAGTAGCCCAATTATGCATCTCACTTAATCCCTTAATGTTGCATCCCTTAATCACCACCTCAAACACTTTCATTCGAAGTCACCAACTACCGCACCTAAACTATCCTTAAAATCGCCACCCTCCTCAACTCTAAACCTTACCATCTGCCACTCACCCACCTGCCCAAAACTGAAACCACCCTTAACAAATTCCCTAAGTTTGATGCTAAGAGTCCCTTTATCTAGTACCATTCCATGAAGTGAACAGTTTGGTAAAATGGCTATGCTACAACACATGTAGTTGCAAGAATAAGTTTATGGAGATACTCAAAAAATACGGATGACTCAATCAAAGATGCATTTAAATTATATATTTCATAACCCGTTTATTTTTGTGCATGAATTTCCAGACTTTATACTTGAACCATGGACTCCAATATCGAGGAAGGAAAAAGATGAGTCAGATTCTGATGGACCTGCAAATAAATAAAAAGGGGGATCTTTACTTTATTTCATTTTCTTTCCTAAGTTATTTAATGTTTTAGGATTAGGTTTTATTATAATTTTTATTTTTGCATAATAAAACAAGAGATAGGAATCATGAATAAAATCTGAACAAGTCACAAAGGCTAAAGTGTGGCAATAGATATATACATGTCAGGATTGGATTTTAGAGAGAGCACGGTACTTAAGCAATCAATTTGACTCACCTCCTCTTTTTAAATATCCTACCGGTGTATAGTATCTATTCACTTTAAACAATGAGGACATTGTTCACTTTAAGAAGGGGGACCAAAAGTTGAATTAATTCCACCTGAATAAAATTTTTCTTTTAATTATGATTAGGATATATTTTGTTCAATAATTTGAAATTTTGTTAAGTATGCTAAACTTCAGATTAATAAACTTCTATTATTTCAATTAGTTATTATGTTAGCTTAATAATGATATGAATGTATTTTTAATAAAGCATGTAAATTTGTACCATAAAATCTTTAATTCCTTACGAAAAAATTAGGCGTGCATGAAAGTTTAAGTCTTTAGAATTGACTTAGGAATTTCTTAAGGCTAAATCCTAGGAAGCATGGAATATTGAAAATGATTTAGGCAACTATTGTTTGGACCGTTTGAGCCTTTCAAGCCGATCCTAATAAAATTATCCTTTGAAGCCCAATTTTGAGACCATATGGCCTAATTTTATTCGGACCTATGCATTATTGAGCCATCAATTTTCTCTTCATTACTTTTAAAATTGTCCCAAACACTAGACCCAAAGATTATTCGAATATCATTTGAAAATAAGTTTGGGGAGTTGAAAAGAAGTATAAATTGCTCGAAAATTGTAGTACATGAAGCAAGAGCTTGAATTCAAAAAAAAAAACATGTACTCGAAATGAAAAATAAAATAAATGGTCGAAAGAGCATAAGTTGGGTATCAAGGCTGAGAATTCTGAAGGTTCAATTTTAAGCTGAGTCTAGGTCTTTTAAGCCAAAAATTTGTCTATCTTTTACCTACCCCTAAGCCCAGCCACGTTACAACCCTATTAAAGACCTATTGATTCAAAGTTCCAATGTTACCTACATTAGTGGAGAGAAATTGCTCTGTTCAACATATGAAGACATCAGTTAAGCTTAATGATTGCAGTTTAATTTTGAATAAGGAATTAAAATCAAATTGGTAGTGAGAAACATGTCTTTATTAAGAAACATTTAAGTCTAATTTTGCTAGTATAATAGTTGTTGGATGTAATTTGAACGATATGTATCCTTAAGTAGCATAATTATCAAATTTCTTATTTTTGAGCCTAAGTATATCAAATTCATAATTTTGAGAAAAAAAAGTTGTTCTGAAAGAGTTCTTTCAAAGGTTTTTCCGAAAAAAATTCTTTTCAAATTTGTGCATTACTCGGGACGACCAATGAATTAAGTTTGGGGGTGGAAACACGGAAATTTATACACTTTTTCATGCCCTTTTTAACCCAAATTCATGCAGTTTCGATTAAATTCTTGTCAAAAAATAATTAAATATTATAAAATAATTAAATTATGCTAAAAATATGAACATGATGAATTTTAATTAATTTTATAGTTAATTTTGATTTATTTTGACTATTTTCGACAGATTCGCACAAAGGGCGAAAATCGGCTCGGCAGACACTGCTCGAAGAGGAAACCCGAGAAGCAATTTGAAGTACCAAGGTGAATTTATTTCCAAACCAAGACGGTCCAATTATGAATATTTAATCATAATATAATTAATTTTAATTTATTCCCAATTTAATTTGGGCTAAATAAATTAATCTTAATTAATTATGAAAAAGGCCTAGTTGAACCGCATCAGTTGAATCAAACCAATTGAACCGAACCGAGCAAAGAATTGGGCAGCCCAAACCGTCCATAATGCTGGCCCAAATAAGCTTATTAGCTGATTTATTAAGCTTGCAAAGAAGCCCTTGAAGACTTTTCAAAGTTGCATTCAACCCCCTCCAAATATAGTGGCTTTGTAGATTTGCCCCATGCCATATTTAGCAAAGTTGAATCCATCAACTTTGCCACATAGATGGCCAACCAAGGGTGGCTGATGGGATTTGCTATTTTTAGCAGCCACAATCAGCTATAAATACCACCCCTTGCTGATCATTCAAATCATCCCTCACTTCTCATTCACATCTCATTCTCTCACTTTCTCTCAACTTCCATTTTCCATTTCCCTTTTTGTGTTTTTGTGCCAATTTCCCCTCTTGGAAAAGAGGTGTTTTCTAAGCCATTTGGAGAAGAAATTGGAGTGTTCATAGCGACCTTGATAGCCGAGGACAACAGAGAACGAAGAACGAGCAATCACCAAGCCACGAGAAACACCGGATTTGCTTCTTGTCCCTATCTCTTTAAATTTCGTTATTGTTTTGACAAACATGTTTATGAATATTTATGCTATTGAAATGGTTAATTTAATCAGATTAGCTTTAATTTAATTCGTGTTGGGTTGATTGCATTTCGTTCTCTTAAATTATTAAAATTGTGTTTATGTTGTTATAGGCCTTGGTAAAATGCTTGATTAAGTAAAATCATCCTTAAGTAAAATCATGATTAAGTAAAATGCTTAAACGCAGTGAAATTGTAAGTAATGGACACAATACTTAATTCGTGCATGTTTAATTCTTCTAAGGTAGCTGAAGATTAAATTAGCATTGTATTTGGCGATACATATGCCTTGCATAACTTGCAAGATTTTTGTGATTAAATTGTTTCAATGTAAGGATACTTTATACCTCACATGATATTTTCTATGCTTATTAGGTTGAATTAATCAGTTGAATCACATAGGAATATGCGAGAGATTGTTTAATTTAATAAGTATGTATGTGCAATAACATGTTTACTTTTAGAAGTCTGTTTAATCGGTTGAGTTGACATAGGGATATGTACAAGAGATGAATGGATTTTTTTTATTTGTAAATATGTTCATAAGTTAGCAAATTACCGAGTTGCCATGATTTAACAGGTATAAACACAAGTTTAATAATTCTAAGGTAAGAAATGTTATTAATCCAACACAATTATATCATCTTGACTAAAATCAGCTTTTGAAATTGTGCATTAGAACTTTGTTTTATTTTCTTTTACTTTGTTTTTTTCTTAGTTTTTAAATATTTCTTAAATCCAAATATTTTTCCTTCACCAAAATGTTTGAAAACATTTTCATAAATAATTCTTTTACAGTCCCTGTGGGTACGATAACTCGACATTTACTTGTCACTTTATTACTTGTTACGATTGTGTACACTTACACAATTCCACCTTTCCACTTTCTCTCCCAATAGTTAGCTTTGTCCTTTTTCTCTTGAATCTCCTGTTGCCATTGCTTAGAAGTTTTTCTCAATCCAGCGTTCTTCATCGTCAGACGTATCTTCTTATACTCTGTCATCAAGCTGTCTCGATCTTCTTCTATCTTCCTCTTTTCTTTCCTTAATTTCTCGACTTCTGATTTCTGAACATCCACATCTAACTTCAAGTACATCTTTTCTTCTTCCAGCTTCTCTATCCTCTTTTCGAGCTCTAAACTTTGCTTATCAAAGTCCTACTTTATAATCTCTAACTCTGATGGGACTACTAGTAAATATTCCTTCATTGATCGAGCACCCTCCAAGCTAGGTCCAGGGATGTTGTCATTGATCCTTTTACTTGACAACTCCTTGTATTCTGGGATTGTCATCGGTCCTCCAGTCACTATCTTCATACGGCGAGCCTACTTCCAAGCCTCAGAAACCTCTCAAATCCTCTTCTTATAATTATCCCCCTTATATGAGAATTCACTTTGACCTAATCCATATGTCATCGGTAGGAATTGTCTTGCTTTGTATTGCCTTAGCACGAGCAACGGTGCATATCCAACAGCTCCCCATATTCCAAGCAGAGGTACCCAATCAAAATTTTCGCACCGATAAAAGACTTCGTCGGGAACCATCCAAGGGGCTTTCCACTCAACATCTTCCTCTCGGAGGTTTTGAAGAATTTCCATCCATCTTTCCTCTGATATATTGTCTCTCTTTGTTGTAGCTGTGGCTTCCTTTAAGGGAGAATAACTTTCAGAGAACACTCGGTAAGGAACCATGTCAACCTTCTAAAAATGACTGTGAAACCAAACTAATAATAACTATGTGCATCTAATGAATCTACCTTCACCAGCTCTCCAACATGCATTCAAAGATCTGAACGTCTCGACTAATATCGTAGGTACAAGTGTGACCCCTTTGCTAAGTCGATCGAATAAATCAAGAATTGCTTCATCTATATGTCTTAAAGCTTTGGGGAAGACCACCAAACCATAAATACATAAGGCAAAGACGTCGATCCTCTTCTTTTCATCTGGATGTACTAAGATCAAGTCTCTCAAACTCACCCAAGGTATGCATTTACCTTCACCTTTCTCTTGGATTTTAGCTGTAACCCACTGTTCACTCATCCTTGTGATACTCATCAACTTCTTCACAAAAGTTGGAACATTGGCAGCCCTAAAATTAGCTTTGTCGACTTGGAACCTCGAATAGCAAAGCAAGGTCATATATTCCTCCAGCGTGGGCACTAAATCTACTTCTCCGAAAGTGAAACAGCTATAAGCAGAGTTGTAAAATTGAGTCATAGCCTAAAAAAGATACTTATCTACCTTCATGTCGAGTAAGTAGGGTAGATCGCCATAATTACGATAAAACATCTGCTTTGACTCATCGCCCTACTGGGTCCATATCTCTTTCAACTTTTGGAACTCATTCTGTGTAATCTAATACGAGTAAAATCCCATAGTTCAGATACGTACCCGTCAATTAAGCTATTCCCTTTCTCCAATTGCGTTTGCTCTGACCATGTGCGAACAGCTGCATTGTCTCCCACTTTATCAATGAACTCAATCTCCATAACCAGCTTTTTAACTTAGAAACTGACCGTGAATCGATACCTCTTAAAATATGAAATGACATGCACAAAAATGAAACTCAACGAGTTAGTACAACAGAATAAAATATAAAGCAAGTGAAATAAACGCACACCTATCTGGGTAACTACTAAAGTTTGGCATAGCTCTACCTAAGGTGGATTCTTAGGGTTTACTATATGCAGTTTAGTTCTAAAGTTGAGGTACCTAAACCAATAGATTCCTCGATCCTCACCCATTATAGGCTCATACGGATCAAGTTCGGTTCAGGGGAATACATTTCCCGATGGCCATGCGGAAGTGAAAACTTCACGAAGACGTAGGTACAGATGTATCCCGAAAGCAATCCACTAGCCCATGTGGAGGTGAAAACCCTCACGAAGGCATAGCTTCTCGCTCCCACTTAAAGGCGCGACCACAACGGTCATGTAGTGCGATGCAGAGATGTATATTAAAACTACAAGCAATAAAGGATCATGTTTTTTAAAAAAAATAACCAAAATTTTAAACTCAAATAAAAGGATATGAAATTATCGATTTTACGGCTTGACTCTCTTATTGTCCCCAGTGGAGTCGCCAAGCTGTCGAAACCATTTTTTATTATTTTGGTAAAAACATGGATCGACCTTTTTTTAAAAAAAAAAAAACAAAAGTTGGAGTCGCCACTAATCTTTTTATTTAGGTGTGATTGGATCACCTTCCAAAACGTTTTATTTCAAAACATTTGATTTTGGTCCACGAAAAATAAGAAAACGGGTTCGGGAATCGGTTACGTATGAGGAAGGATTAGCACCCTCATAACGCCCAAAAATTGATACATAATCGATAAAATTATGTCCAAATGTTGAAAATTTAATAAAAATTTAAAATATGATTTCTTAAAAAAAAAACTTGAACAATTTGATTTAAAATTTGAGATTTCTTTGTCCCGAAAGAATATAAACATCACATCCAGCACGTTAGGACCCGATATTTTTAATCCCTCATCTCATGATTTACGAATTTTTATTAAAAGGATATTTAGGTATTAGTCAAACGAAAAATCGAAACTCAGCACGTTAGGGCACTATTTCCCTAATTTCTAAATACAAAACATTGTCTTATTTTAAAATCTTTAAATAAAATATAGTAATTTTACAAAATGCATTTTATTTTAAAATGAAAAAATATTATATTAATATATTATCAAACTTAAATATCAAAAGCAATCGTGAAATAATAACATTTCATATTAATATAGACAAATATAAAATAACTACATTAAGGCAGTCATAAATAAATGAAAGAGTATATAAAACAATAGATGACAAAATAAATAAAAAACTAAACAAACATAAAAATTTCTCATATAATATTAAACCTTTCATGTAATTATGTATACCAAATAATAAACAAATAATGCAAAAATATAAAAATAAAAGGTATGTATTTTAAACAAATGAGTAAAAAATGTTTCAAAATAAAATAAATGATTTTAAATAAAACATATTTAATAACCTAAAAAATATTTAAGAATAAATAATATGTTACACAATATAAATAAATTTTACATAAAATAAGATTTTAAAAGTAATATATAATATAATATAATAATACGAAAATTTTGAATAACATATAGCTAACATACAAATTATAACATAATATATAATAGCATTTATGTATATATAGAGAGATAATATAAAAAATACATATGAATTTATACTATTTATAGATTAACATACGATAATAATAAAAATATAAAAATTTTAATAAAATAATTCAATATAATATTAGAATAATTTAAAAATAAAATAAAATAAAAAGATCTTAAGAATAAATAAAGAAATAAGGATTAAATATAAAAGGACTAAATTAAAAACGCTGTCGTGTTATAGGGACTCATTAGGCAATTTTGCTTTCTTTCCAAAACGACGTCGTTCGATTTTGGCCTTTCAATGTTCTGTGACTTGATTGAAACGAAAATGACTTTCAAAGCTAATTTAAAAATAAAGAAAATATTAATTTGGACGAAATTAAAACAAATAAAATTGTAAAGGGACTAAAGTTGTAAATTTCCTTTTATAAAACACGCGGATCCTCCCCGAGTTTTCGGGTCAACGCGCGGATCCTCTTTCAAAACGACATCATTTTATGCTTATTGAATTAAACAGAAATGGCGCCATTTCCATGACCCTATATAAGTCGGTTTTAATAAAAAATCATTTCTAAACCGATTTTAAAAAAAATTCAAAATCCTCTGAAGCCTTTTCATGCTCGGCCATCGGACCATCGCCTTTTACACGCCACCCATCGACAAAGGGCGGAGGTTAAAACCTCGATTTTTGCACAGATAAACCCTTTTCCTTTTATTATGTTTTAAAAATAGTATATTTACATAAAATAGATCAAAAAAAAAGAAGAAAAATTAAACGAATTAAACTGGGGAATCACCTCTATGAACGAACTATTGTCTTTTATTTCTTTGTATTTTTTTGTATCTGTTTTCGTATCTCTGTTTCTCTGTATCTATTTTGTGTATCCTCCATTCGATTTACAAATTAAGGGTTTTTATAACTCGAAAAAAAAAACAAAATAGGAAATACGCCTATTCTGTCTTGTTTCTATGTTTGTTGTCCTGTTTCTTTCCCTTTTTTGCAGGTGATCGATGAGAAGCCCAGCGGTGATAAGGCGATTTGCGAGGATTGCGGCGCAATTGAGGGTGCGAGGGCTGAACGAGGTTGCGGCGTGAGGGTTTCCAAGAAACCCTAAGTTTCTGCTGGTTCAGTTTAGTTACTGGGCCATTTTGGGCCGTGTGTATTTGGGCAGTAATGTTTTGGATCACTAGGCTTAGTTGATTTGGGTAGCCTATTGTTGGGTTCTGATATTGGGTTAGTGTTAATTTGGGCCAAGGGTCTGGTCTGAACTTTGTAAAACATGGACTGTTTAAAAAACATTGGTTTATGTATTTTATTATTTATTTCCTGTTTTTGGACTCTGTATGGGCCCGGGCAAAATAGGTTATTACAATCAACAATCAATGTTTTGATAGGCTTGAAACACTCATTTAAATGTTGATTTTATCCATTATTATCTTCAGTATTTATCTCACAATAACCTTCAAAACAAGTTCTTCAACAACTTAAAATACTCCATTGAATAAATGTGAAATATATCTCTAAAAAATAGCACTTGAACTACTAAGAGATAAAAGACTTTCATGTTTATCAAACCACCTCAAGGATTAGATTAGAAGATTTAGTATCCAAGTCCACCCATGCATTTGTTTTGTCAAATATGCCATATTCAAATGGACTAAACTCAAATTAACTAAAACCTATACAAGGCCCAAAACAATGGCCAAGCAAAGATTCAAGATCGTTATAATGGGACATGGAACAAGTAGAAACAATTTTCCCAATAATAATAATGAGAACATCCAAATTGAAATATTATCCGAATTCATGAGATCTAAATACATAAAGAAAATAATTGGGATATCCACAAATATTGGAATCTACACAATATATTGCCATCCCTAGATTCTAAGACATTTAAAATGTGTTTGGATGAAGAATTTTAAAATGATAATATTTATGATTATTTTGTTTAAATGAATAATTTTAAAAAAATTATAAAAGAAGAATGACAATATAAAAATAAACTATACAAAAAATCAAGATGAATATAACTAGAGTCGTACAATATAGAGGTATTTTTAAGAATGTGAAATATACAATTATATATTATTAATTCAAGATTTACTAATTCAGTCGAAGATATGAATTTAATATTGATTTGAAAACGCGGTGCTTTGAACACAAAATGTCCACTATAAATAAAAATAAAAGGGGGAATTTTCCCACTAATCTGGTAATCTGATATTTATAAATGGAAACTCCAATCTCACTTGATCTTGTGTGGGCACATGGTATGCGGATTACAAACCCAAGCCATATAATACCAGATTTACGCCATTACAATCTCCCTACTTATTTCACCGAATGGAAAACTTTTTCCTTCTTATGTAATTTCATCCCCCAACATTTACAATTTATTTTATTTTTGGATTATGATTTCGTTTAGATTAGTTGATCTATTTAAATTTCAATATTTACGCTTCATTTTATTTTTCGATTACTAGTTCTTTCATTAATACCAGTAAATAATGAATTTTTATATATGAAAGAGAATAACCAACATTCAAATTTGAACTCAAAATTAATTATCACTAGAAAATTTGGGTGATTCTGCTTAATAATGGGTTAAAATTTTAATTAACTGAAAATTAATATTTTGAACAATTTAAGTTTTTGAGCACCCAAACTAAAAATTAATGGATAGAATTTTATCACAAAAATATGAAAATGTTAAATAGATAGGGACATATTTATCGCTTGATAGAGAATAAGTTTAATTATTTTTATTTTATTTTATTTTAGTTTAGTTTAGTTTATTTCATTTAAGATTTTATGATCCTTTATCAAACAAATCTAATTATATTCAATATTTTATTTTAAGTGATATGCCAACTAAATTTTATAAATTAAATTTAACATTTAGTTTTTACTACTTATTATTTCAACCCTTAAAATTGTTTTTAAAAAATTTATTTTTTCAGTTTATCAAATATAACTTTTTTTTGAAATGAAATGGGCTGATATTAAAGGCCTGGCTTAGTTCAAGACATGAGAAAGAACAACAAAAAAAACACAATAACAAAATAAAGAAACAGAACATAAAAGGACACAGCTGGCACCAACAATCAATAAATGAGACTTGGGAAAAGAAATAGAACAGAACAGAAAATCTTGAGCCAGACGCCTTATCTTCTCGATCACCACCATATCAGCCTTTGGAACGTCCTCAGACATCAGAGATTGAGCCATTTGAAGAGTCGGACAAAAGCCTTGTACAACGCCATTGAAGAGCTCCTGGAAAATCAAAATGATTCTTCTCTAAGAACAAGGCCAAACAAAACACCTTAAAAACCCAGATTCTGCTCCAGTCGGACCTTCAATGCAAGCCTCCTCACCGAATCTAGTATACCATTAACCCATCCTCCATAGAACCTCTTTCGCCTCCCTCTAGCACCAAGCAGTGTGAGCCACCCGCTGATGATCGCGGCACATGGAGGTAAGAAATCTCATCAAACCTCAAACCCATTTGACAAATATGTTGTGTAATCGGCCTCGACATTTATCTTGACTTCTTTTTATGCTTTTGATGACCGACAGAGTCACCTTGCACCACCGTACGTCGAAACCCCATTGATAAAGCGAAGATTAATGCCCTTTCACATGCCCTCAGCTTCCGCCACAAAGGGGCTCCGCCACATTCTCAAAGAGATAAGTATCTGCCCTCTTATTTCTCTAGTAGAATCTCTAGCAATAATCAGAAGTTGCTAGCCTTTCATCTGATTGGAATGACGCATCAAAATTAAGCTTTATTACGCCTTCCTCCAAAGGTCTCTATAATTCCTTCAAACTGGGTATGACATGGGAGTGAAAATTCCTTTGATACATATGAAGTTCTTGGACATAACCCCGAATAAAACCCATTACCTCTTGCAAATTAAAACTAAACCCCTTCGTGGATTAATTTATTTCTTCGATACTATAGACTCCATAAGGAAATAGCAATAATGCATCTTTGTTGTTCATCTGCTGTAGAGAAATTTCGAGCAAAACATTTCTTGCTACACCACGACTCCTCAAAAGTCAGGATCTGCACATGTAAGTGAGACCGCACGCATTGCAAAATGCATATCGCAGACCACATCAAATGGTTTGAATCTTCCAGTTCTACCTTACACAGCGGACAAACAGAATCCGCAGCTAACATTCTTCTCGCCAGATTACTAAAATGGGAAGTAGATTATTAAACAGTCTCCAAATATGTATTTTTATTTTTTAGGATATTCAATGCCCGAGGGCTTTGTAGAAATCTTTGTAATCATCCACGATAGAGTCAGTGTATTAGTCGTAACAATAGAAGTAGCTAGGACACAATACCCACTCTTAACTCAGATAAACCCCAGATCCTTCATGTTTCCAAACAAGTGTGTCCTCCGCTCGACTACTAGAGATCGGGATAGGAAGAATTCTGCATCCAGAGTCTCATCAACAAGGCTATTGATCAACTCCCTATTCCAGGTATTAGTGTCCACTTCTATTAGTTGATTAACAGTTGTCCAAGATGATATAATCTCATGGTCCGAAACCCTATTATTCTCTCTTTCAGGTAGCCAAAGGTCGTTCTAGATGTTGACACGATTCCCCTTGCCAACCCACCACAGCATCCCATCCTCGATCAGATCTCGAGCACTACAAATGCTTTGCTAGGTAAATAAAGGGTAAGAACCAACCTTAGTCACAAAATATCGAAAATGTAAAATAATGGGCTTTTAAAACTCTGGCTAAAGACATTAAGGTCGAACTAAGATGCGCCAAACTTGTTTTGCTAATAAAGCCTTATTAAACAAAGGTAAGTTTTTAAAACCAAGACCACCATTGAACTTCGGTTTACAAAGCATATCCCAAAGAATCTAGTGAATACCCCTCGACGCTTTATTGTTAGCCCACCAAAACATGTTCATAATGTTTTCCAACTTTCGCATAACTTTTTGGAAAAGAAAGCGGATAGCATATAGAGGCGTTGCTCGCAAAATTGATTTAATAAAACCTCCTTACCCCTTTGATAAATAGCGAGACTCCACCCTTCAACTCGCTTTTCTAAATCGATCAATGAAATCAAGAAAAGCTCAGTTTTCCTTCAACCCACCATCATCCGCAATCCTAGATACTTCTCAAGACTTGAGGCCACTCGAACACCCAAAAATTGTAATGTCCTCTTTCACCTCTTCGCTTACATTGGCCCCAATATAAACTAAAGATTTGTCATAATTCACCTCCGCCTGCATGCATGCTCATACTCTTGAAAGATGTCTCAACCATTTTGGCCCCTCACGTATAGCATCTCCAAAAGAATGCAATCATCTACAAAGAACAAACAGTTAATAGAAAATCTTTCCCTACCAATAGGTGCACCTCCCATACAACCTCTCTCGCTTGGCATCTTCCGTAAGAGTAGAAAAGCCCTCAAAGACAAATCAGAATGATAAGGACCGAGAGGATCTCCTTGTCTCAGTCCTCTTGATGGAGAAAACCATTCACTGTCTATACCATTAAGACAAATAGAATAGGACACTGAACTTACATATCTCATAATTAACACAATCCAATCATCATGGAACCCCAAAGCCTTCATCATTCCTGCTAGAAAATCCCATTCCACTAGATCATACGCCTTACTCATGTCTAACTTAAGAGAAAAATTCCCTTTATTTCCATCTTTTTCATCTTCAGCGAGTGAAGGACCTCATACGCAATCAACATATTATCTTAAATGAGTCTCCTTGGAATAAAAGCTCATTGAGCTTCGTTAATACATTCTCCCAGAATATCACTCATACGATTGACCAAAACTTTTGCAATAATTTTGTATACCACATTACAGAGGCTTATAGGTCTAAATTGAGACATAAATTTCGGTTTATCAACCTTTAGGATTAACACAATGCGTGTTTTATTAATGTCGCCAACTTTCATCTGACCATTCAGAATAGCAAGGCAGTATCTAGAAATCTCCGAGCCCACTATGTGCCAGCAACGTTGGAAAAAAATTACAGAAAAACCATCAACCCTGGGAGCTTTTAAAGGCGGCATCAATTTTACCACATTATAAACATCATCCTCCGTAAACTACTTTAGTAATGACTCATTCATACTATCGGTAACCCTTTTTTCCACAAGGCCAAGTAGATGCTCATCCAATCCCATTTCTGAGGCTGTAAAGAGCTTTTCAAAATAACCCGACGCAACTTTAACCATCTCCTCAGCGCAGATGCCTAACACCAACTTCGTCCTCCAACTCGTAAATTCTACCACGGAATTAACGTTGGCCACCATCTTGTGAAAGAAGCTAGTGTTTCGATCACCATTCTTAGCCAATTAACACGGGCTCTTTGCTCCCAATATAACTCCTCCTTATCGCCTTCCAAATTGAGACCCAGTTGGACCTCCGCAATCTCGCTAAATTATAATCCAAATATCTTGATTGTAAAGGCAATTCAACCTTTGTTCTAAGTAAACCCGATTTCTCCTCTCTTCTTTACTACCGGATTTGCTCCACTTTAGCAAACTACGCCCATATTCTCTAACTTCTTGGGAATGCTTCCAAGTATCTTCCCACTATCTTCTAACCAAATTCCTTAAAAGAACTTTCTAAGCACTATTTGGCCTCAAAATGAAATATTCTTTCTTTGTCTTGTAGATCATTCCGCCTCCCACCCATAGTATCTAGAAGAATAGAACAATGATCGAGAAGGAATGATTCAAATACTCAATCTGATAACTTGGAAAAAGCTCCATCCAATTAAGTGTCGCTACTTCACGGTCCAATTGTTCTCTAATATTTGTAGCCCTGACTCTACCTCTTTCCCACGTGAACCAACGACCTATGAAATCGAGATCGATAAGATTGCAATCCTCTAAAGCCTATGAAAATCTAACATCTGAAGTTCTGATCGAAGGTGCCCACCTCTCTTTTCAAAAGAGTTTACAATCTCATTAAAATCTCCCAAAATAATCCATAGAATAATGTGCTCAAAACTTAATTGTCTAAGGAGATTCCAAGACTCTCTCCTACCCTATTCATCCGAATTCCCATTGAACCCCGTTAATCACCATTTTGCACCACAAAGGAAGAGTAACTTTTAAGCCTGACCAATGGATTCCCTTTCCAACCCAATGAAAATCCACCTCTAGAACCCATTGCCCCAATATCAATACCATTTTCAAACCCACATTTCAGTCTGACCAATTCCATTTTCTTCGCACTTAATTTTGTCTCAATAAGAAATAAAATTCGGGGATTGATGGCTCGTAACTTATTTTTGAGCCTTTTAATAGTCCGTGGTCTCCCCAAACCACAAACGTTCCAACTTAGAATTTTCATTGTTCCACCGCTTCTCTCGGTCACCGAGCTAGCCGATAGTATCAACGACCCGATCCCAACCTTTGAAGCTAGTGACGCAAATGAGCCTTCCACAATCCTCTGACGTTTCTTGCCATCCAATATTTCAACTGGATCATTTTCATCTTCTAAGCCCAACTCCATAGGCCCATTTTCTGCCCTCACAATACTCAAATCCTCTTTACCCATTTACTCCCATAAAGCTGCTCATTAGCGGTAATTTGGTGATTGAATCCTAATGGGATTAAATTAGGATTTGAAATCTGATTATCACAATTTCGTCCCATTTTTATCCTAGTATCTTCCCCCTCATTTAATGCAATGTACTGTGATTGAATCTTTCCAAATTTTCACCTGTATACATTGTGCCGTCGCCTTCCGTAACCACCGCTCACCACCACTGCACCTTTGTCTCGGCCCGCTTGCAACTAAATATCCCAACCGAAAATAATTTTGAAGATTCAATTTTAGCCGATATGGGCAATAACTTTCACCATGACCCAATCTACCACATATGAAACAAAATAAGCTAAGCTTTTCATACTTGAATCGAGCATAAACCGTCATTGATGTCCCAATCAATCTTCTTTTACATTTCAAAGGCGTAAATATCTAGGCATATACTGAATGCGCATAAAATTATTGATTCTCAAGCCGGATGGAAGTATCATAGTCGATAAATTTTCCACGAAATTGTCGAATTGTTTAGCCATATTCTCACCATCAAACCAGGGGTAATTCATGAACTTGCACCCAAAACTCAATTTGATTTAATGGCAATGTTAATGGATTTCTTCCAATTGGGATTCTTCGAATTTTAAGTAAATGATTATTAAAAAACCACGGTGTACCATCAAGAACCCTTTGCAAATCCACCTCATGAAAAAAATGAAAAAGGTACCTTTTCTCCCTAGCTCTGTTATACAAATACCTCCAATGGGGTGCCAAAGATCTGCCATAGTGTTTCGCATTGAGGGAAAATGTACAATACTATCTGTTAAACATCTCCCCACCAGGCAACATTGATATGACCGTTCCACCACATCTGCTTCCTCCTGAAAAGCTTCCTCCTCTTCATCTAATAGACTCAAGTTCGCCAGATCTTCTTCCATAAGAATCAATAGAACCAACCAACAACCAAGATAGAAGAGAAAAACGAAATTTCAATGACTATCAAAGATAAAGAAAGAATAAATATTTAAAAAAAAAAAAGAAAACATACCAAACAGTAGACAAAGAAAACGTGCCAGAAGGCAGACTTAAACTTTATCAAATATAACTTAAGTTAAATGGATTTGTGACATGGGATATTATGTGAGCACTGTTTATTGGTGGGTACACATGTTAAAATTTATTATTTTTAAAAATAAAAATTACAAGTATAATTTAAATTACAAATTACAAATATTGGATTAATTAAAGATAGAATTAACTTAATATAAAATATAATAAATTAAAAATCTAAATATATTTTCATTTAAAAATTAGAATATATTTGTAATAATAAGACTTAAATTCAAAGTAAAATAATTATAGTGACGTAAAATTTAAATTGGTTGACAATCAAATTTTTAACTACTGAAGCATGGGCAACACTCATGCCAAGCCCACTTTCTCGCAGTGAGGAAGCAAAACTTTTAGTTGCCCAAAGAGCCAAAATTATTTTTGTTCTCATAATATTTATTGATAATCCCAAACATAATTGGGGTTCTTATAATAATTATATTTGAAATATTATTCATTTTACGTGGAGTGATTAACAAGAAACAATTTTCCTCGATCAACAAGAAAACTCGATTCCTTCTCGTAAGCTGCAAAAAAAGAGAAACGTTGAGTAAAATTAACCCCTACTGATTTAAATCGATCAATTTATAGCATTTAAATTTATCAATTTGCATCAAAAAAAGGATATATATTCACAAAATGGTTTAACAACCTCCAGCAAGCAACAACATGATCTACTTAACAAGCTCCAGCATTGCTAAAACAATACCTAAAATCTTATTATATTATAAAAAAGAAAGTCACAATTCTAATTTTTTCAAAGATTAATCAATAAAATATGAAATAGAAAAACATATGTTTGACATATTCAAGTAGGATTAGTATTGAATTTCATAAACAACCTTAAAGGAATTAGATATTCGAATCCAAACCATTTTTAATTTCAACCGAACATTGTCACATGTTATGAATTGATTAACTTTAGCAACTCATCAGAAACGAAAATTTAAACCAATCAAAACGCTTAAATAGCATATACGCATTCTAAGAAATGTTTAAAGAACACGAAATGTCGAAATGGTGCCGCCAACTTCTTGAGATCAAATACCGTAATCAAACAAATTTCAAATATACTAGAAAAAAAATAGGAAGGATGATTTAGTAAACAATATAATCATTTACTGTTGCAGATAAAATTCTAAACCAGGAAGGAATGCCCGTGAGAGAGAGAGATGAAGAGAGTGAAGCAGTTTGGGAATGTCAAAACCACCAAGCATATTGAGCAAACTTCAAGGAAAATAAGTATACGTAAAAAGCAAACCTTATCTTAAAAGAATCAGAATCCTTCTTAATCAAATATGTAAACTTAATGTGTTAACATCATTATTGAGGTAGAAAGCAAAACAATATCGGAGAGAGTTCGAGGAGAGAGTTCCCCTTACTTTTCTTACCTAGAACAAAGAACAAAATGGAGAACATTGAAGTTTCTCACTTTCTCTCACCTCACACCACATTATCTGGAGACAAAAAGACATTTAAAACAAAGATAACATAAAATGCCATGACATTCAACTCTTTTCTTCCTTCCAACAGTTTCACATATCTATTAAACAAGCTCGATTTCATTTCCAAAAGATTCCTTCATTCTAAATGTCAAGTACAATAAAAGGATCAAAAATAAAATTCAACCTTTTTTATGAGCAAAAGAGGTACAGATCATATGACTTTGCTCTTTTTCGAGAAAAATATAAAAATTATACATGAATTTTGATTCAGTATAATCTGATACATGAACTGAAACGTTGATTATGGTTCAAATGTATATATGAAGTTTCAATATCGATTCAATCGTACACGTTTAAATAAATAAATCTCACTATAGGTTCTTATTATATATGCTCTTTTTCATACAATGCTTAGAACTAATCTATAGCCCCTCCCGACCCTTTAATAGGAGGATATTGCGCTAAACTCGAACCCACGTCTTCTTGCACTGGCAAAAATACCAATGACAATCGAGCTAACTCGATCGGCAATGTTATAATCGTGTTTTAAATATAAGTAAATTTTGAAATATAATTAATTTTTAAAATTTATCCCTATTTAAAATTTACCTTTTTTAGTTCATTTTTTTTTAATTTATTTCTTATAATATATCAATCTTATTCAAATTTAAGGAGATGACTTCATTTTCAAGCAATAAAGTAGAACAAAACAAATCCAAAACAGCGTTTACGTGTGGTGTTTAAAAATGGTATATTATACCTAAGGTCATTCAACTATTAATAAATTTATGTTTTAGTTACTTAACTTCAAAAATTAGACTTTTATTTAGGCTGAGAATATTTCAAGGTTGCTCATGCAAGCTGACATTTTAAAAGAATTGTTCACACAAGTTGACATCGTATCGAGACTACGCAAAACAACAACCAAGATGAAACTTCAGGGACTAATCTACAATTTTTATTTTTCCCCGATTATCTTTGGTTTGATCCAATTTACGATCTATGCCATTATTTCATTCACTTCATCAATATTAATCATTTATTCACTATATCATTTCATGAATGAACCTAAGAAATTTCATGAATGAACATACAAATGCACAAAATTTTATTCAAGTTCCAGATAAACCCAAGTAAATCAAAGCAAAAATACACAGCAGCAAAAAAGAAACGCATCAGCAGCAAAAATGAAACGCAAAAAAGAAGTCATAGCTTCTTTAAAAGTTCAAAATTTAACATCCAATTAAACAAACGCAGAAGAAAGATCAATCAAAATACACAGCTAATATAATAAAACAAAACAAAATTCAAGTATTCATTACCTTGACTTTTTCTTTCCCTCGCCGCAAAATCGATCAAACATACAGATTAGGGTTTTGAATCCACCAAATGGATAATTTTTATTTAAAAATATCTCTAATAGCACGCTCAAGAAGAAAACAAGGATTACGTAAAAGAAATGAAACGTAACCTAATATTGCAAATTGAAATCAAATATGATTGTAGATTAAGACTTACCCAAAGGATGCAAAGAAAGTGTCAAGGAGATGGGACACAGAAGGTCAACGGTGATGCGGCAAAGGAGATGAGACAGAGGAAGCAGATGGTCGACCAAGATTTTAGGACTTAGGGATTTTGGGTTTTCAATTACAGGAAAACAACAAGGACTTAGGGTTTTTCGGGGTTGGATTGGGGATAAAACTGAACACGGACAAAAACGCGCCATTTTACTCAATAATAAATACATTTTGCGGCGTTTGCAACCTAGTGCCACTAATGTCGAGTTTTAGCGCGCTTATTCACTAGCGCCACTAAAATTTATTTCAATTTTGACAAAATGACGTCGTCAATAAGGGTCTCGGAATGGATAAAACAAAATGACATCAGATAACTTTACATTTTATGCACTTTAGAAAACGCCGCTAATTCCCGATCTTTAGTGGCGCTTTCATAAAAACGCCGCTAATGCCACAACAAGCACATCCTAAACGACACCGCTTTGGCTAAAGTGGTGCGCAGTTTTGCTGCTTTTTTAAAACGCCACTAATGTTTTAATTTCCACTAATGTCTTAATCATTAGTTAAACCCTAAATATATTTACATTGAAATTTTAATTTTGATGTAATCATACACATTATTTTAAATTATAAAATACATCAATTTATTTTTATAATCGAGTAAATATAAATTTTATGTATGCAATAATAAAAATGATGTTAATAATATCTATAATTATGTTTATATTTTACAAGATTTGGATCAAATTAAAGTTCATGTATGCTTTTAGGATTTAACACTTTTTGATATGTATAAACTATAAACTAACCCTAAACTATAAACTATAAACCCTACTTAACCCCTAAACCCAAATTAACCCCTAAACCCTAAACCTTAAATCATACACCCTTATTAAACTATAAACCCTAATTAACCCCTAAACCCTAAATCATACACCCTTAAACCCTAAACTATAAACTATAAACTATAAACCAATATGCATAGTATCCCTAAACCCTAAAACCCTAAACCCTTAAACCATAAAACAATAACCCCTAAAGATTAACCGGCCCCAAACCATATTCCCATAACCCTTAACCTATTCCCCTAAACCCCAACACTTAAACCGTAATCCATAAAGTACATGATCCAAAAACCCATGATCTATAAACCTTTAAATAAATAATAAAACATAAACCCTAAATGAGAAAACACTAAACCTTAAACTAAAAAACTCTAAACCCTAAACTTAATTTAGAAACCCATAAACCTTAAACTATAAAACATAAACCATTAACCCAAAATAATGAACATTATATCATAAACCCTAAAACTATAAACTATAGACAATATTAAACCTTAATTAAGTCCTAAATCATTAACCCTAAAATAAAATATTCTTTTTTCGACGTTTCTATAAAAAACGCCACTAAAGTTCAAAAAATTTAACCTTAACCTATTCCCCTAAACCCCAACACTTAAACCGTAATCCATAAAGTACATGATCCAAAAACCCATGATCTATAAACCTTTAAATAAATAATAAAACATAAACCCTAAATGAGAAAACACTAAACCTTAAACTAAAAAACTCTAAACCTTAAACTTAATTTAGAAACCCATAAACCCTAAACTATAAAACATAAACCATTAACCCAAAATAATGAACATTATATCATAAACCCTAAAACTATAAACTACAGACATTAAACCTTAATTAAGTCCTAAATCATTAGCCCTAAAATAAAATTTTCTTTTTATGACGTTTCTAAAAAACGCCACTAAAGTTGAAAAAATTAACCTTTAGCGGCTGTTTTCAAAAAGCGCCGCTAATGTTCGACTTTTAGCGGCGTTAATGTTCAGATTTTTTCATGCTTTTGTAAAAGCGCCGCTAATGATCGACTTTTAGCGCGCTTTTACCAAAAGCACCATGAATGCTCAGACATTTAGCGACGCTTTTACAAATAAACGCCGCAATATGTCCTTTTAGCGCGCTTACTAATAAACGCCGCTAATGATCTTTTTTTTTGCGTTCCTTAAAACGCGCTAATGTATAATATTTGCGGCGCTTTTTCTTTAAAACGCCACTAAAAACGCCGCTAAAGGTATGTTTTGGTGTAGTGGGGCGACACTTTCCTAAGTGTTGGGATAGAGTTGCGAACATACACTTTTGCCAACTCTTTGTACAAGGGTTGGGATATGTATGCCTAAGGCAACGCTTGAATAAGAGTTGGCTTTTGTGTAGTCCTAAGCCAACACTTTTGTGGCGACACTTTCTTAAGTGTTGGGATAGACTTGCCAACATATGATTTGGCCAACTCTTTTTATAAGGGTTGGGATATGTATGCCTAAGGCAATGCTTGAATAAGAGTTGGCTTTTCTGTAGTCCTAAGACAACAGTTTTGGGGCGACACTTTCCTAAGTGTTGGGATAGACTTGTCAACATACGCTCTAGCCAACTCTTTGTATAAAGGTTGAGATATGCATGCCTAAGGCACCACTTAAATAAGAGTTGGATTTGTCTAGTCCTAAGACGATATTTTCTTAAGTGTTGGGATAGAATTACCGACATACTATTTGGTCAACTTTTTGTATAAGGGTTGGGATATGCATGCTTAAGGCAACACTTAAATAAGAGTCGGCTTTGTCCAACACTATGCCTACAGTTTTGGGCCGACATTTTCTTAAGTGTTGGGATAGACTTGCCAACATACACGTTGACCAACTCTTTGTATCAGGGTTGGTATATGCATGCCTAAAGGGTTTAGGGTTTAGTGTTTAGACACTATAGCAAAACAAGCTTTTAGGGTTTAAGGGTTTAGTGATTTGTTGTTAGTGGTTTATAGATTAAGGGCTATGGGTTAGGGGTTCATGTTTTACTTATTTAGGGTTTAAAATTAAGGATTAAGGGTTTATGGTTTAGATTAATTAATGTTTTTAATTTATATATTAAATAATTTATTATATAATTGTAAAAGAGATAATATTAATTTTAATATATTAAAATCATGATTATAGTTTAAATTATTTAAGAGATAATAGATAAACTTTATATATATTAAATGGTTTAGGATTTAAAATTTACTTGAGATTTGTTAAATGATGAAATTTTATACAATCAATTAATACTTTTACATTTAAAAGATTTAATCTAGACCAATTGATATATTTAAATATTAGATTTAAAAAACATTGATAAAAAAAAGAGAGTAATGAATGATATTGATAGATAACTATCTTGATAAAAAAAGAGAGTAATGAGAATGATATTGATAGATAACTATCTATGTTGGATAAGACTAATTTATAACAAATAATTTTAAATTTTTTGGGTATATGGCTGATTGTTTGTTAATTTATATATTAAATAAATTCTTATATAATCGTAAAAGAGATAATATTAATTTTAAAATATTGAATTAATTATTATTATAATTTAGGGTTTATGGTTTAGGTATATGATTTAGGTTTAAGATTTAAGAGTTACTATTTTAAGGTTTATGGATTATAGGTTTAGGGATTATAGTTTATGATTTATGGTTTAAGTGTTGGGGTATAAGGTTTAGCGGTTAGTGCTTAGGAGTTTAGGGATAGGGGCTTAGGGTTTAGACTAATTAGTGTGAAAATATATATTAAAATTTGAAATATCTGTTATTTAAAATAATTTAAAAATTTTTTGGGTATATGACTGATTATTTTTAATTTATATATTAAATAATTTCAAATTTGAAAGATTTCAAATTTTAAATAATTAGATCTCAACCGGGATCGTGTTTTACTACCAATCACAAGTTTTGTCTTGTACGCAGAATTTTAAAGATTTCAAATTTTATCTAATTCTTTTAAATATTAGTTAAATTTTAAAAAAATTATTTATTTAAATGAAAAAATAAAATACTATAATTATTTAAAATAATTTTAAAATTTTTGAGTATATGGCTTATTGTTTTTAAATTTATATTATTTTTAATTTATATATTAAATAATTTCAAATTTTAAATTAGTAGAAGAGTCTAATTGAAATAACATTTTAGTTGAACGATGCCATTAAAAATAATATTTCATTTAATTTATATATTAAATAATTTCAAATTTTAATTTATATATGTTTATTTTAATGAAAAAATTAAAATAATATAATTATTAAAATAATTTATAATTTTTGAGTATATGACTTATTGTTTTTAATTTATATTATTTTTAATTTATATATTAAATAATTTCAAATTTTAAATTAGTAGAAGAGTCTAATTGAAATAACATTTTAGTTGAATGAGGCCATTAAAAATAATATTTTATTTAATTTATATATTAATAATTTTAAATTTCAATACAAAATTAAGTATTCTTCATCAAGAAGACATATCTAACTCGAGTTTTGTATTATTTAAAATTATTTTCAGACACTATTATAAAATTTACAAATTAAATATATTATTTAGAACAAAATAAACTTAATTTAAAAAATTTAAGAAATAATTAAACCTTTCAAATATAAAAAATGAATTGAAAAATCATTTTATTTTAATCAAAATGACACCATCTTAATTTTTCCCTAAAAATTTTCCCTAAAAATTTCCCCAAGCCTTAAATTTTCCCTAAAATTTTTCCTCCGAAAATTTCCTCAAACCTTAAATTTTCCCCAAATCAAAATCCCATCTCTCATCGTCAATTTTATTTTCATTTCTATACTTAAAGAAAACAAAATCCCTATCTTCCGCCAAATTTTAGCTTTTTATGCGATCGCAAGCTTTTCGTCATCACATCACCATGAGAGCCAAGTGGAAGAAGAAGCGTATGAGAAGATTGAAGAGAAAGCGCCGAAAGATGAGGCAGAGGTCCAAGTATACAGTGAAATCTGTGGGTTTTGTTTTAGTTTTTGGTTTACTTTCTTATTTTGATCTTTTGGATCTGTTAATCCAAAGAAGGATGGTTTTAGATTTTTAAATTGTTGAGAACAGCTTCTCGATTTCTATAGAATGGGTATTTTACAAAAAAAAAAAACAAAATCCCTAATTTCTCTCCTTTTTTGAAAAATTTATTCTAATAATTTTATTCTTAGTTGCGTAAGAAGTAGCCGAGCTTTTCACCGCTGTCGATCGAATATTTTGTGTTTCCTTCTCCAATCGGTCGGTACCTTATTCGCACTTCTCTCATTTTTTGTCTTGCTTTTTGAATTTTGTTTTAAACTTGGTTTTAGAGAGTGGTTTGATTGTCCTGTTCTATAAATTTTGGTACAAATAATTTTTTAATATTTAAAAAGTTGAATGTTTGGTAGAAGCATGATTATTGATCGCTTATATTCGCTTTTAATTTAATTTAATTTATTTTTCCTTCAATTTTTTCTCGAAAATCTCGCTTATTGTTCTTCATTTTTGTTAGGAATGTATAACAATTTCTTTTCTTATTTTTTATTGGTTTCACTAGAGTTTTCTACTAAATATATGAAAACTATACCTTTTTAATGAAAACTTATTAAGAGAATGTATGGTTTATTTAGTACATATTGCTCGCTTTTACCGCTTAAATTTAGAGCTTTTGATAAGTTTCTAAGAAGGAACTTGAGGAAATTCACGTGATGTGTGATGTTTATAATATGTGAATCTTTAAGGGCTTTAGTTAATTGTGTGGTAGTGTCTCCTCGATCATCTCTCGCTTATCTGCTTTTTTTTATTTTTTTAACAAAACTTGTAATACTTTGTTGCAGCTTGTTTATGCCGGAGTTTTCAAGTGTAAATAGTGCTTATTGTTGAAGTGACATCTATCGATCCTCATTGCAAAGGAAAATATAGAAGAGGTGTGGAGGAGGGCCAACATTTGCAAATTAAATGTCCTGCTGAAGTCGTATAAACTGTTGCATTTATCTTGAAAATTTTGAAGTCTTCCTTTAGCAGCTGCATCTCCCTATTGATTAACTGCTTTTGACATTTGTTATTCTTTCAAAGAGTTTGAGTGGAGCAACTATGTCACCGAACATTAGTCCCTTGTTTGACATTTTACCTTCTCCTTCCCCTTCCCCTCCCCATACACTCTCTCGCCTTCTAGGAGGACTGTCTCGAGTTTTAGGAGGAATTAAGATAGAGGATTAGACAGAGATCCATGTATATTTGCATAATTGATGAATATAATTTTGATATTATGGTTGCAATTCATGTTACTTCTCGCTTAGTGTCGCCTTCACAATCGTTGGAAAGATACTTGAGCTTACCCTTGAGCAGTGTATGATGTATTATGCCACTTTTTTCTTCGATTTAATTCATGATCATAATGTTCATCATCATATCGATTAGCTCCAGAATGATTCCACCATGCGACAAGAATTACTTGATTATCGGTTTGATAGGACTTAGTAATGAATTTTAAACCGATCGATCTAGTCTGCAATATCATGTTAGTGTTCACGGATTCTCTCTCGACCTCCTTTTGCCTTGCCTTTTTTTTTTTTTTTTTGATGACCAAATCAAGACATTCTAAAAGTTGGTGACGCAGAGCTAGCTCAATGCATTAGTGGATTCGTGCTCTCGATGTACCACCGCCTTGCGACCACTCGGTATTCTTTATATACTTCACCACTCGATATTAGATTTTTATTCTAGGTCGGCAAAGAATATCCAAACCATACTAATATTTCCATTCGATCAATATACGTGGATCTTGGGCGACGTGTTTATGGGTAAGTTCCATATTGTTTTCGACTATGGAAACATGCAAATTAGATTTGCAGAGGTCGCATAAAGTAATCATTGCTCAACATTTAAACCCCTTGGTATGTATAATATGCAAGTGCTAAGTATTACTCTTATAAAAATAAGAGAGTGGAATTTAGTATCTAATGATAATTTGCATGTAAATATATTGTTGCTTGTGGTAGGAGCTATTATTAGGAAAGAATTTTACTTCATCTATACTTATAATAAACGATGCAACTGAATTGTTTTTTTTAATGAATTTAATCTAACGCATTATTTTTTTAATGAATTTAATCTAATGGATTATATGGAAGCCAAAGGTTGGTGATATCCTTACCTAATTGTTGCATTTATCATGATTTTTTAGTTAGTAACTTGGAACTATTTTTCCTCATTTTGTAGAAAATCAAGAATCACAACTACAAGGGCAAGTGGACGGCACCAATGATTGACAACCCATATTTTTTGCTAGCTCATTTCTGTTGTGCCTTTTTTTTTTCCTTTTATACGAACAACAAGAAGTTTTATCTTAATTCATGAAATTCTGTACTTTTCAATGACCCTCAAATTTCAAGGATAATCCAGATCTGTATGTTTTCCCCAACTTGAAGTATGTCGGTTTTGAATTGTGGCAGGTACTCTTTTGTCTAAATCCTAGCCTGTTATATTTCTGGACCATTTTAGAGCTATATAACGAGACAAATGTTTGTGTTTTGTCAGGTGAAATCCGGAACAATGTTTGATAACATCTTAGTTGCCGAGAAGAGTTTCTTGGAATTGAAGTTGCAATTTTAGACGCATTAGTCATTATGTAGTATAACATCAATATCATTAATGTCCATCGCCTTAGGAACTTTTTATTTGTTTACTACGTACATTGGGTAGAATGTCTATGGTATACATTTTGGCTAAATATTAATGTATTGTGATGTTGGATCAATTTTTGTAATGAATATTCAACCTTTATTTTAATTTTAATTTAATATTTTTAAGTTGTATTTAAAGCTTCTATTCACTGTAAATGTTTATGAAAATTATGTTAATATTGAAACAATAAAAAATAGAAAATAAATGCTTTAGACGTGTTTATTCCAACCTTTTTAAGATTGTCTTAAACGGGTCTATTTCAACTTTTTCAAAAATTGTTTTAGACAAGGTATATCCTAACCTTTTTAAGGTTGTATTAGATGTCTTTATCTGAACCTTTTTAAGGGTTGTTTTAAACAACGTCTATCCCAACTTTTTTAAGGTTGTCTTAAACGAGTCTATCCCAACCTTTTGTAAGAGTTGCCTTAGACAAGGTTTATCCCAACCTTTTTAAGGATGTCTTAAATGAGTCTATACCAACCATTTTTAAGGGTTGCCTTAGACTGGTCTATCCCAACCTTTTTAAGGTTGTCTTGGACGAGACTATCCCAACATTTTTCAAAGGTTGGCCTTGATTAGGTCTTTCCCAACCCTTTTTAAAGGTCGGCATTGACCAAGCCTTTCACAACCCTTCAATAAGGGTCGGCTTATGTTGACTTATGGCGATGCTTTTGAAAAAGCATCGCCATGCCTATGCCAACTGCACTATAGACAACCATTTTGGAAGCGTCGGACGAAGCGTCGTGAAACCTATGCCAACCTTTTTTGCGTCGTCTTAGGTCAAAAAAAGTGTCGCTGTAGGGTTGTTTTGTTGTAGTGAAATATACATTTAAATAATATTTAAATTAATTAATATTATTATATTTTAGTAAGAATATAAAAAAATTTTATTAGAACTTGTTAATATTTTAATATATGAAATATAAATTTTAAATATTTTTAAGTAATAAATATTAATTTTATAAAATTTAATTAGAAATATAAATTATATTTTAAATATTTAAATATAACCATTAAATATTTGTAATTAGATATTAACACATTTGTATTATTTTAATTTTTTAATTAATTATTTTAACACATTTATAATTAAGCACCAAGAAAAAAAAGGAAAAGTATTATGTTATTGGAGGGATGAAAAAGTAATTAATCACCAAAATTACTTTTTGTGAGAAAAAGCTAAAAATTTTAGTTTCTTCTTTTTAGAAGTGCTTTTCAAGAGTGCTTTTGAAAAGTTAAAAATTTCAGCCAAAAACAATTTATTTAGTATAACTTTTTTTCAAAAGTGTTTTTAGAGCTAAAAGTATTTTTTTAAGCACTACTAAACAAGCCCTATGTCTATCAAGTAGTGGTATATATATATTTATATGAGATGAATATTGTTCATCAACATGAGGTACTAATTAGGTAGGCCTCATGCATATAAATACGTATCCTCCTCTAGACTAAACATATGTGTTCATAAGGTCTTATGTGAGCTTGGCCCGTACGTGTAACCCCACGGAAAAGCAAGCTTGATTTGCGAGCTTGTCCTGTGATCCGATCCTGTGAACCAATCCAGTGAACTTATTACAATTCGGGCCGGTGATGATAATTATCCTAACAAACTTTAAATACAAATATTATGTGTATTTTTTATAATTGTGTTAATAATATTAATCAAATACAGATATTTTATTTTTATTATATCTAAAATTATTAATTTTAAATTTAATTACTTGTGTTATAAGGAAGAGTTCAATTTTTGTTATATTAGCTTAAATAAACAAGCCGAAGGTTGGAGGATAATATGGCCTTCAAGGCATAACACATCAACAAAAGGCAGTAAACCAACCCAAGACACATGACATGTGCACAACACTGTCAAGTCTACGGACCACTCTTGTATTACAAAAGTATAGCCTCCAAGCCAGGTATAAAAGTTGGTAAATTTTCCTTTTACTGTTAGTTTGCTAAAATCTCTACTCATCCCTTACATTACCCAACAAATGCCCACAAGCGAAATTTATTTAAGGCATCTATCCAATCATACTATTTGTCACCTATTTTAATTGATAAAACATATATTCAGATATGAGCCCTATATTAAAAAAACTAGCATATTTGTAATTAAAATGAAAAATACTTAAATACAAAAAAAAAGACAAGAATGAAAAAAAATCCAGTTATATCTCATAAACTTATACAATCAAAACTTTGAAATTACTTTAATTACAAAAAGAGTTTAACAATTCATGCCGAGAGAAAAACACAGGTAAAATAAAAAAGCATAATGACCTATTTGGTTCTTAAACTTTACAAAAAATTCATTTTAGTCATTTATTTAATTTTTCGCTTTTTAACCCTTAAACTTGTGTTGTTTGTCAAATCACCCAAAATAGATGAAAAGTTAATTTTTGTTAACTTTACTAACATGGCATATATGTGGATTTTCACGTGGAAGCTATGTTAGTAATTAATTAATTTTTAAATTTAAAAGTTCAAAACAATTATAAAATTGTTTTTAAATGAAGTATTAAAATTATTAAAAAGTATAAACATATAAAATATTTCTTGAATCTTTTTAAATTTTAAAAATAATTAATTGTTAACGTGACATACATATGACAATTTACGTATACCATATCAACATAGTTAACGAACATTAATTTTTCCATCTAATTTATGGTGATTTAATAAACAATGTGAATTTAAGTGCTAAAAAATAAAAAATTAAATGGAAAACTAAAATAACTCTTTTAAAAAAAAAAAATTGAGGGCCAAAAGAGTTAACAATTGCATTATAAAATCCTTCATCTTTTACTATTTGCTTCAACACTGATCCACATTTTAAATTTACCTTTACAGTCCTTACAAATATAAAAATTTCAATGATTAAAATTCACAATTTTATTTTACAACATTAGTTCCTATAGTTTTAAAACATATTTAAATTTTCTTTCATAATCTATATGAATATAAATACATTGTTTTAAATTTAATATTTACAATGAAAACACCTATTTCAATATTAAAGAGAAACAAAATTTTATATTTTTAAAAATAAAGTCTAACTATTTCAATATTTGCAATTCTATAAACACAATTTTATGTTTTACACTTATATAAAAACAATGCAATCTATCTATTTCAATATCAGTATTCAATGTTAATAAATAATTCTCAATATTAAAATATATTTTTAGAATTTTTCAAAGACATATTTTAAACATTTAACATTTATGTTCTTAATTATTTTGTCATCATACAAACTATGTAAAATTAAACATTTATATATTTTTTCTTTCTCAATCATGGTATTAACGAAAATTACAAATTTTGTAACAAATTTATAATAAACAAATATAAAATATTAAAGTTAATAAATACAAATTAATTAATCCATGCATCGCACGAGATAAAAAAAAAAAAAACTAGTTATATAGATTACAACATATCTTAATGATTATATGTATTAATTAAAATATATTAATTTGTTTTATAAATATTATTAGTAATATGATAAATAAGTTTAAACAAAAATTTCAATAATAAAAAAGATTAAAATTAATAAATGCCATTTTTGGACTAAATGCATTTCAAATATTAAATGTGATATATAAACGATAAGGATTGTATAAAACTGTGATTTCACGTCATCCCTATTCTTTTCCAATAGGAGAATGATAAATCAGATTTTTCTTCTTACTTTTCAACCTTTCCTCCTTGAAAAATTCAAATCCAACTAGAAATGCTAAAAACTA
Source organism: Gossypium rotundifolium (assembly GCA_025506655.1). Taxonomy (NCBI): domain Eukaryota; kingdom Viridiplantae; phylum Streptophyta; class Magnoliopsida; order Malvales; family Malvaceae; genus Gossypium; species Gossypium rotundifolium. Next base: position 67,725,700 of record CP106729.1, on the reverse strand, counting down.
GAAGGAAAAAGCTGATTTATCATTCTCTTATTGGAAAGGGATAGGGATGACGTGAATCACGCTTTATACAATCCTTCTCATAAATGATAGAGAATGGTATTTTATTTTATTAATAAAATATAAGGAATAAAATTACATTGAATGATTAATTTTGTTACATAAATCATATATAATGATAAAATATGAATTGATGTAATATTTTTAAAAAATTGTATGTAATAAATATGTTGATTTAATTTTTTTCTAGTTAACTTAAAAGTTATGGATTGATTGACACGTACAATTCAACCATTTTTTAAAATATTGTGATATAATTTTTTTTTTTTGAAATTAAATGTAACACCCTAAACTCGGCCCAGACGTTATGGTCGAATCTAGTGACATCACATTGACGTATTTTTCGAAAACATCGTTTATGTATCTTAACAGAAATTTAGGTTATCTTGTTCTTTTAAAACTCAAGTTATTTTAGTAGAACATTGATCATTTATATTTGTTACTATACTTTAAAACCAAATTTGATGCAGAAGCTATTATTATAAGTTGCGAAAACGTAGTGTTTTGGAAACCAATTATCTTTTGGAAAACCGCGTTCTACTACTAATCAAATGTAAATTAAAATAAGTGAAATCCCCCAAATTAAAAGTTAAAAATTAAGAGGCCTTATTACATAACAAAAACCCAAATTAAACTTATAGAAAATAAACTCAAATATATATAGTGCGGTTGTGTGGCCACCTTCGAATCCCTCGCAGCACTGATTAGCCTAAGATTGCGGATTACCTGTACAAATAAATAGAGAGGTGAGTTTACGAAAACTCAGTGTGTAACCCCATGCACATAAACAGCCAATCAAGCTTTTAGGCAAGTACAGTCTGGGCCTAAGCCGAAGTCAATAACAGTTCAGTTCAGTTGGGCCATAGCCCATTACAATATCAGTATCGGTATCAGTGTGGGCCTTAGCCCATAATAGTATCAGTGACAGTTTAAGCATGCAATCAGAAATCCTACCCATCCAGCCTCTGCACTCCACTCCATCCAGCCCAACACTCTATGTGGGAAAAATCACCCACCCATCCCTACACTCCAAAAGTTAGCACCGGTTGAGGCACTAAACAGTATTTGCAGTAGGGCTGCCAGTACAGTACACTTCCTCCAATCATAATAATCTCATCCCATGTAACAGATCACACATGAATGCAACATACATATATCATGGCATGCTCATAAATGGTCATAAATAATATAGGGGCATAACAATCATTTTACCATAGGGGCATAACAGTCATTTTATCAATTTGGGGTCTAAGTGTACTTACCGACCCATCAGTAGGTCCGCATTTGTCTCGGGTGACCCGTGCAACCTTAAAAGTCAAACAGTGTAAATGGCCCAAGGCCTATGATGCGGGCCCATATGGGCTCACATGCTTGTGTGGCCCATTTAGCCCAGAAATAGGCTTGGCCATGTATTTTACACAGCTTGGCCCAATATTCTCCACACCATTATGCGGTTTACCTGTGTGGGGCCCACAAGCCCGTTGGGCCCATACAGCCAACATGGCCCAAAATGGCCCAAGACCACGAAATTGCTCATGGTGGCCTCGGTAGTCTAACGCCTACGTTTTATGCTTTCAGTTTACCATATGATCGAGCGCACATTCGTGTAGCGCCAATTTTTATACTTTTTTTGGCTTTTACCGGTTTATGATTTGGCAGTGTTTACATGCCTGGTTTCGATTCGTTACGAATAGTCATTCAGGCACTCACCAACCTACATTTGGTCAATCAAACACCACTATCAGTCTTACTTTACAGTTAATAAGAAACTTGAAATCAATAATCCATTCATAGAGTAGCGTTACCTTCAATCGAACCACGGTGATTCCCCACGAATCTTAGTCTTCAACGATTGATTAGGAGTTTCCAGAGTCTTTCCTTAACTGCTATACAATTGTTTTAAGTTAACACTTAAGGTAGAAGAAGGAAAAGAAATGATGATTCTTTATACGACTTATCGAAGGAGAGCAAGAGGACCGAATAGAAGATGGGTTTGGCACTAGCACAGTCTTTCACCATCGATTTATTGCTGTCAAACACAGTTAAACACAACCCCACTTTAGTAACTCAAAAGCCGAAACTTCAAGTGCTATACTTACTTACGAAAAGAAAAGAGTCAATCGACAGAAGAAGACGATTGGTTTCGGCAGTACTTAGAATCAAAATCGACAGTACAACACTTGAGGGAGAAGAGAAGAATCGATTTAAGGGAGAAGAGAGAAAAGAAATCGACTGAGACAACTAAGGTTTACTCAGCCAATATAGGGGAAAGAAGAAAAGATGAGATGAAAAGAGAAGAAGGGTGTATTTGGCCAAGGAGAAAAGGTTGTCAAAAAATGCAACTAAAGAAAGTGTAGACACACTTACCACATTCGGCTAAAGAGAGAAAATTGAAATGAGGAAAAAGATTTCGGCAGAGAGAGCAGCATTTACCCAAGCAAAACTGAAACTGAGCATCCCCCCACTAGCCGAATTCTTGAGTGCTAGAGTCCACTTTTGGCACACTTCTACCTCTCCTTTCTCTTCCTTGATTTCCTCCTAAAATCCCTCCTCGAATCTCTCCACCTAATCATACCTCCCCTCAACCATTCAATTCAAATTTACCACAACTATTTCATTATTTCACTTAAACTCTATCACCTCCCATTACACAGCAGCAAAATAACTATTCTCTTGCCAATACCAAGATTCGAACCTCAGTCCTCTAGCCTAGGTAACACGCCACCTACCCCTTAGACCAGCAGGCTTTTTATGTCATGCTTTACCCACATTTATTTAAAAGCCTACCAACCAAAGACAAGGGTTTTATTCCCCAAAAACCAAAATTCTGCACAAGCCCAAGCTCGAACCCAAGACTTCTCAAACACAACCAAACACATCCAAATCACATAACCACTGAAGCAAACAAGTAGTTATGTTAAAAATACACAAAAATAAATACCTAAGTTTTGGGGCGTTACAACTCTACCCTCTAAAAGAAAATTTTGGCCTCAAAATTTACCTAGTCAAAACAGATGAGGGTATTGTTGACGCATCGCCTCTTCGGGCTCCCACGTAGCCTTCTCTAAACTGTGATTGAGCCAAAGTACCTTAACCAGTAGGATAGACTTCTTCTTCAAGACTTTCACATCTCGATCTAATATCTGAACCTGTTCCTCCTCAAATGTTAGGTCCAGTCTACCTTCAATCTCCTTAGTCGAAATCACGTGCGTGGGATCAGAGCGATAACGCCTTAGCATAGAGACGTGGAATACATTATGAATCTGATCCAACTCTGAGGTAACTCAAGTTGATAAGCAATCGATCCCACACGTTTCAATATGCGATAAGGCCCAATGAACCTACGGCTCGACTTGCCCTTCCGTCCAAATATCAATACCTTCTTCCATGGTGAGACATTAAGAAAGACGAAGTCCCCCACAGAATACTCAATCTCCTTGGGCTTTAAATTCGCATATGAATTCTGTTTGTCTGATGCTGCCTTCAATCGATCCCGAATTAATTTGACTTTGTCTTCAGCATCAAAAACTAGTTCAGGGCCCAGAATACGCCGCTCGCCCAACTCAGTCCAACCCGACGGAGTACAACACCTACGACCATATAACACATCGTAAGGTGTCATATGAATGCTAGACTGGTAGCTATTGTTATACGCAAACTCTACCAATATCAAATAGTCTTCCCAACAGCCTCGAAAATCTATTACACAACACCTTAACATATCTTCCAATATTTGAATCACCCTTTCTGATTGACCATCTTTATAGGGGTAAAATGCAGTACTGAAGTCCAGTCTTGCACCCAAAGCCTCGTGTAACTTCTTCCAAACCGAGATGTGAAACGAAGATCTCTATCCGATATGATGGAAACTAGTACCCCATGCAGTCTCACTATCTCAGCCACATATAATTTAGCCAGCTTCTACAAAGAATAGTCAGTCCTAACTAGTATGAAATGGGTTGACTTAGTCAACCGATCCATTATGACCCATATTGCATCCTTCTTAGTAGGAGTTAGGGGCAGCCCACTAACGAAGTCTATAGTTGCCCTCTCCCACTTCCAAAGTGGAATTTTAACTAGCTGAAGCAACCTCGAAGATAATTGATGTTCGGCTTTAACCTGTTGGCAAGTCAAACACTTACTCACAAAGTCGGTAACTTCACGCTTAAAACCTAGCCACCCATATAACTCTCGAAGGTCTCGATACATTTTATTCCTGCTGGGATGCATAGCATAAGGACTACTATGCACCTCTCGTAGTATATATTGTCTCAAATCAATATCTCTTGGTACACAGACTCTTCCACGGAAACACAGTACCCCTTCACTATTCAGTCCAAAATCAAAGTTTCCCCACTTTCAATTTGTAGGAATCGAAGACCCAAAGACCCATCTTCCAACTGTTTACCCTTAATCTGCTCAACCCATGATGGTTTAACTTGGAGTTCGGCCAACAAACTACCATCATCAAATAAGCTGAGACGAGCAAACATCGCTCTCAGATCTGTCATAACCCTACAGCTCAGTGTGTCAGCCACCACATTGGCCTTACCAGGATGGTATTCAATCGAACAGTCATAATCCTTAAGTAGCTCAACCCATCTACGCTGCCTAAGATTTAGCTCCTTTTGAGTGAGGAGATATTTGAGGCTCTTGTAATCTGTGTAAATGATACACTTCTCACCGTATAGGTAATGCTCTAGATTTTTAGTACGAATACCACCGCGGCCAACTCCAAGTCATGTGTCGGATAATTTTTCTCATAAGACTTAAGTGGCGAGACACAAATGCCACTACCTTAGCCTCTTGCACTAACACACATCCCAAATTGACATGTGATGCATCGCTGTAGACAGTGAATTCTTTCTCAGACTCTGGTTGTATTAAGACAGGGGCATCCGTCAGAACCTTCTTAAGTTTCTCAAAACTCTCTTGCTGCTTATCAGTCCAAACAAACGGTACCCCTTTACGCAAAAATTTAGTCAGAGGTGCAGCAATCAACGAAACCCCTCAATAAAATATCTGTAGTACACTGCTAAACCCAGAAAACTTTGAATCTCAAATAATGTCTTAGGCGGCTTCTAATCCAAAATAGCTTCAATTTTTTGAGGATTCACTCTAATCCCTTCAGGAGATAACACATGGCCCAGAAATGTTACCTCTCGTAGCCAGAATTCACACTTGTTGAGCTTAGCGTATAACTGTTTCTCCCTTAAAATCTGCAAACCAACTCGGAGATGTGCGTCATGTTCATCCTCAGTTCTTGAATACACCAAGATGTCATCTATAAACACCACTACGAACCGGTCCAAATAAGGTTGGAAGACTCGGTTCATTAGATTCATAAATACTGTTGGTACATTCATCAATCTAAACGACATCATAAGGAACTCCTAATAACCATAACGAGTCTTAAATGTTGTTTTGTGAACATCAGCCTCTTTGACTCTCAATTGATGGTACCCCAATCGGAGATCAATCTTAGAGAAGACCGAAGCTCCTCGAAACTGGACGAATAGATCATCAATCCTTGGCAAGGGGTACTTTTTCTTAATAGTCAATTTATTCAGTTGCTGGTAGTCGATGCACATATGTATGGATCTATCCTTTTTTTCACAAATAACACCAGTACTCCCTATCGAGACACACTAGGGTGGATGAACCCTTGATCCAATAACTCTTGAATCGGAGCCTTAAGCTTCACTAGCTCCTTCGGTGCCATTCTATAGGGAGTGATAGACACCAGAGTTGTTCCCGGTAGAAGCTCAATTCGAAATTCAACTTTACAATTTGAGGGCAATCCAGGTAGTTCATCGAGAAAAAACATCCAAAAATCTCTGACTGTTCTGATATCTTTAACAGATGGAACCTCAGAATCAACACTACTCGCGAAGGCTAAATACGTTTCACAACCCTTACGGACCAACTTCTCGGCCCTTAAGGAAGAAATCACATTTGAAAAATAATTTTGACGTACTCCTATTACCACCACTTCATCCCCCTCCGTAATTTTTAGTACCAACTACTTAGAAACACAATCCAAATTCACTTGATGCTTACTAGCCAATCTATGCCTAGTATTAAGTCGAATTCACCAAAAGGTAGTTCCATTAAGTCCGCCAAAAATATGGCTCATTGCACCTCTAAAGGTATATCTTTGAACAATTTATTTACTTTAACTGACTGCCCTAAAGGACTCAACACAGTAATTTTACTCGCAGTGGTTTCAACCATTATACCCAAAGTCTCAGACACCGAGCATGTTATATAGAATGCGTAGACCCAACATCAATCAGTGCAGTATAAGGTACATTATGAATAAAGAACGTACCAGTAATAACATCTAGAGTGTCTCCGTCCTCTCGGCGATGTACAGCATAAACCAAAGCTGGCTGTCTTGCCTCAGTATGACCAGCACTTCTACCCGGTGCTCCACGACCACGACCCATACTATTTCCATCTCTGGCCTGGCCACAGCCTCTCGGTGGTTGCTGAACACCTCTTTGTGGCTGAAGAGTACCCCGTGCCTCCGTGGACAATCTCTGATATGGTGCTCTAATGATCTACACATCAAACATGCCCCAATCCTTTTCCAGCATTTTCCCTGATGGCGTCTACCACAGTCACCACATGGCTGCGGTCCAGTAGCAATAATAGGGGCCTTAACTCTGATCGGCCCATCCACTATGGCCTTCTTATTCGGCCTCTGAACGAGCTTGATGGCTTCGAATCCCTTTTATTCCTACCATTTTCTCTGTTCAGACGCTCAGTACGCTTCACCTCCTCGGCGATCTTCGCGTTATCTACTAGTGCGAAAAATCTCGCTCCCTCTGTGGAGCCATCAAAACTCTCGAACTATCCCTAAATCCATCCTCGAAACAAACATATCGCTCATAATCAGTTACCACCATCCCACGTGTATAGCGACTTAATCGCAAAAATTTAGCTTTATATTCAGCTACTGACTTATCCCCCTGAGTCAAATTTAGAAATTCCTTCCTCCGGGCATCCACATAACTAGCGCCCACATACTTTCCTCGGAAAGCTGTCTTAAAAATTTCCATGCCAATCGGTCAGCTTGAGTACCCTCTTTAACTGTAAGCTACCACTAATAGGCTTTGTCTCGCAACAAGGACACTGCACATTTTTGTTTCTGTTTAGGGGTGTAGTCGAGGTCATCCATGATCCTCTCTATGGCCTCAATCCAATATTCAGCCACGTTACGAGCAACTCCTGCGATACCCCTAAAAATCTCAGCCTCATTAGACTAAGTCGTTCCATGACCGATGTAACAGCCCGATTTAGGGGCTAGTCGAAACAGTGATCTCGAGATCACTAAATTTGAGATTTGAGAAATTTATTTTCATGTGACTTCATGAATTAGTATATAGTTGTACAAGTACATGAGAATTTGGGAATTCAAGTTTTAGTGATTTCATGTTTAATTGTGAAAAAAACTAAATCGCATAAAGTGGGAAAGTTCCATTTTAATTGCTAAAGGTATCAAATAGCCATAAATTGTAAAATTGAGGTATTAAAAGGGCAATTTAGCCCTTGTATTGCTTGGCCAGTCATGGGCTATGTGGGAGACAAAGATGGACAAAATTTAATCAAAGTTAGTAGGAGTTGGTGGCTAATTTGACTAGAAAGAAAGAAAGAGAAAAATATCATCTTTCTCTTCATCTTTCTCCACCGATTTTTGCAAGAAAATAGAGGGTTGAAAGCTCAAAAATTTTTAGCAAGCTCTCCTCCAATTCTAGTTAGTGATTTTGATGATTTTCTTAGTAATAGTTGTACTTTTGAGACCCCTAAAGCTTAAGCTTTCAAATGAGAGGAATATTGTGCAATATTGTGTAAAGTTTAGAGATTTTCCATGAGAGCTATCATTGTTGTTTGCTGCATTTTATTGGAAGAAATTAAGTCTTAGTTATTAGATGAACAACTTTTATGTAAGGTGTTTTCTTGAAAACACCTAATTGGACCTTGATGAAAAGGTTACAAATATGAAGTGATTATGTGAAATGTTGAGTTTTGATGATAGTTATAAGAGTATTAAATGTTCACTTAGGCTTGTTAAAGGTAGATGTGATTAGAATTAATTTTCGAGCCTAGGGGCAAAATGGTAATTTTTGCCAAAGTCTATGGGCAAAATAGTAACTTTGCCAAAGCATACTTATTGAAATATTTTTATTAATGTGATGATTAAAATGAGCTAAACTGTCATTATAGATCAAGAAATACGAAGCCCGGATCGAAATTGAGGTAAAAACAAAATCAAGGACTAGATTGCACGTCTACATTCATTTTGAATACCGAGGTAAGTTTGTATGAATTTAAGGTTTCATATGTATTTTTATTAAATCAATTATTATGTTGTATTATGTATACTATTATTATTAAGATAAGTAAATGATATCTCTAAGAGAAGATGAATGAGAACATGTAAGATAAAGTCCTGAATGAAGACTCGAAATATTGAGGAATACTAATATCACAACATGAGATAAGGAAACTCCATGTAAGACCATGTCAAGACATGGCATTGGAATTAAGGCAAGGATATCATATAAGTTCAAGACAAGTCATGACATTGAAAAGTTATCATGAGGCAAAGGTCCCATGTAAGTCCAAGCCAAGGCTTGGCATTGGTGAATTTATAAGGCAAAGATGTCATGTAAGTCCATGTCAAGATATGGCATTGATAAGATTTATAAGGAAAGGATATCATGTAAAACCATGTCAAGACATGGCAATGGTAAGTTTCCAAGAAAACATATAAGGAAGGTCTTGTGTAAGACCATGTTTGGGACATGTCATCGACACCAAACCAAGGGATCCCATGTAAAACCATATTTGGGAAATGGCATTAGCATCATGAGGCGATCCCATGTAAGACCATGTTTGGGAAATGGCATTGGCATCGAGATACATGCTTGACGAGATTAAGTAACCTCAATTATTCCAGGAAATTCATCGGACAAAAGAACCAAGTATGAAAGAAATAACAATAAATCTAAGCAAGTAGAGTTGGTAATAAGTTAAGTTGTTAAAAGTTGATAAAGAGCTTCATTCAAATTAAGAAAGATGAAGATTAAATTATGTTGTATTAGCAAAATTATACTAATTTATGTGATTAAGTGTTATAGGCACAATAAGTACATTCCTAATATAAAATTAGCATTTATCCTAAGCCAAGTATGAATAAGTATGTATAAGTAAGCTAAGCTCTTGAAATTTAAGTTGTATTTGTCTCTCGAGGGATGAATTATATTAAGTAAAAATAATTTCTATATGAGTTTCATGCAACTAAGCTATGTGCTTACTTCTTTTATTTCCTTCTTCGTTGTAGTTACGCCAAGCTAATTGGGGATCATAAAAGTCGAGTTCGAGTATCACATTATCAACATCACTTTGGTATAATAATTTAGATTCATTTTGAGTATGGCATGTATAGGATTCGAGTATTTTGGTTAGTTCATAATTTTTTGGCTAAAGTATTGGCTTATTAAGGTTTTGAAGTCTTTTTGTAATGGTCTATTATGTTAGGCCGATACTTGGCAAGTTTTTATGTTATATGAAAATTACTTTCTTGAAGTGTATGCTCTTGTATACGGATGTTGAATTAATGTGTGTGTATACTAGTGAGGGTAGTTAAAGGGCTTGGTAAATAGTCTTATTCTTGTCCATAAGAGTAGACACACGGGCATGTGTCTAGGTCGTGTGGGAGGCACGGCTAGAACATGGGCGTGTGCCCAGGCCGTGTGAAGTCTCCACCTTGCCCTTGGGATTTAAATCGCCACACAACTGAAGCACACAGGCATGTGTGTAGACCGTGTGGATAAGTCAGAATGCCAAGGTTGGCACACAGGCCAGGGCCACGGGCGTGGCAAGGCTGTGTAAATTTAGTCAGTGTCAACCATGGGTGGAAGACACGGGGATGTCTTAGGTGCACACAGGCGTGCCCCTAGTTCAACACGGGCTTATGGGCCCTGCTTTGATGAAAAGTTTTTCAAGTTTGTAAAAGTCCCTAGTTAAATCCCGAAACCTCTCGGAGGTATGTTTTGGGCCATGTAGGCTGAGAATGAGTAAGAAATAAGTTTGAACGAAATTTTATAATCCGTTATCACACTTGAAAGCAAGGTTAAGCACGGTAATGCCTCATACCCACTTTCGGAGTTGATTACGAGTAAGGGGTGTTACATTTAGTGGTATCAGAGCTACGGTTTAGTCGATTCTAGGACTAACGTAGCGTAAGTATGAGTCTAGCTATACATGCCATACATAAGAGTATTTTCATAATGATAGTGTGACGACTCCTGACGACTTAAATTGTGTTTTCATATAGTAAATGAATCCCGAATGAGCTGTGGTGGATGATGTAGAAAATAATGCGCCGGCTTCCGCCGAAAGGACGATGTCTAATGAAAGTGAGCATAGGCTGACAACAGTAAGTCAGAGAGGAGGAGAAGAGGTTAGAGAAACCTTTCTTCACATGATGAATGCTTGGTATACGGAGTTCGTTTGTACGAACCCGAATGCACAACCCCCTCCACCTCGCCTATTCCCCAGCCTACCTCCATAGCCCCTCAAGTGGTAGAAGTAGTAAAAAGAGAAAAACCTCCGGTTAATCGGATCCAAAAATAAGGAGCAGAGGAATTTCGGGCTATTAAAGATGACGATCCCTCAAAGGTAGAGTTTTGGCTTGAAAATACCATCAGGGTATTTGATGAGTTATCATGCACACCAGAAGATTGCATGAAGTACGTGGTTCCCCTCCTAAGAGATTTCGCTTACCAATGGTGGAATACACTTGTGTCAGTTATACCAAGGAAAGGGTTACATGAGAATTTTTCCAAGAAGAATTTAAGAAGTACATCAGTCAAATATTTATACATCAAAAGAGAAAAGAATTCCTAGAATTGAAGCAAAGCAAGATGTCAGTAACTGAGTATGAGCGTGAGTTTATAAGATTCAGTAAATACGCTCGAGAGTATGCATCCACTGAAGTCATTATGTGCAAGAGATTTGAGGACGAACTAAACGAAGAAATTAAGTTGTTTGTTGCTGTCCTAAAGTTGAAGGAGTTTGTTGTGTTGGTAGAGCGGGCTTGTAAGGCCGATGAGTTGGTAAAAGAGAAAAGAAAAGCTGAGATGGAGTCTCGTGACTCGAGAAAGAGGCAGTGGAATAAGTCATTCCAGTCTTCGTCCAAGAAGTCAAGAGATTTTTCTACCTGATCAGCTACTTCCGACGGGTTTTCAAGCAGAGGCAAGGGTAAATAGTATGCAGGGAGTAAGGCTTAGACTACTTCCATCGCTAGTGTTGAGAACGTTCGAACTAATAGGCCGAAATGTCTACAGTGTGGTAAACGACACCCAGGTGAATGTCAAGCACATCAAAATGCTTGTTTCAAGTTTGGTTCCCAAAACCATTTCATAAGAGAATGTTCTGAGATGATAAAAGAAGAGAAAGCTCAAAGTACGAGGTCCGAGAGCGTTGTTAGAGGAAGACCACAGAAGAACCCCGAAAGTTGAGCAAGCAATAAAAGTAACCCTAGAGAACATGCTACGAGACCTGAGGGTATGACGCTTGCAAGGACTTATGCTATTCGCACTCGTGAAGAGGTATCTTCTCCTGATGTTATTATGGGTACCTTTTCTCTTTATGATACTAAAGTTATAGCTTTAATAGATCTTGGATCTAACCACTCATACATTTGCATGAAATTAGTATCTAGTATGGGAATACTCGTAGAGCCCACAGAGTTTGTGATAAACTTGTCCAATCCATTAGGTAAAAGTGTGTTAGTTGATAAAATATACAAAGATTGTCCCTTGATGATTAGAGGTCATTACTTTAGGGCTAACCTCATGCTATTTCCATTTGATGAATTTGATATTATTCTTGGTATGGATTGGTTAACCACTCATGATGTAATAGTAAACTGTGGAAAGAAATATATTGAGTTAAGATGTGAAAATGGGTTTGAATCAGATGAACAAGATAAGTCACCGGTGTTGATTTCTCACATGACGACTCAAAGGTATATAAGAAAAGGGTATGAGGCATATTTATCTTTTATGATGAATGCCAAAGAAACTGAGCTAAAGATTGAGTCGGTGCTGATAGTATGCAAATACACAGATGTTTTTCCCAAGGAATTGCCAGGATTGCCTCCGGTTAGAGAGGTTGAGTTTGGTATCGAGTTAGTTCCTGGCACTGTGTCAATATCAATTGCTCCTTACAGGATGGCCCTACCTGAGTTGAAAGAATTAAATGCACAGTTACAAGATTTAATGGACAAAGGTTTCGCTAGGTCGAGTTGTTCTCCATGGGGCGCTCCAGTATTATTTGTGAAAAAGAAAGATGACTCTATGAGATTGTGCATAGACTACCGATAGCTTAACAAGGTAATAATAAATAACAAGTACCCATTGCCAAGAATCAACATTTTGTTCGATCAATTAAAGGGAGCCACTGTATTCTCCAAGATAGATTTAAGGTCAGGATACTATCAGTTAAGAATGAAGGACTCTAATGTGCCGAAGACTACTTTTCGAACAAGGTATGGGCACTATGAATTCTTAGTTATGCCCTTCGTTTGACAAATGCTCTTACGGTGTTCATGGATTTAATGAACCGCATCTTTTGGCCATACATAGACAAGTTCGTTGTTTTTTCATTGATAATATACTGATATATTCCCGGAGTGAGAGTGAGCATGCCGAGGACTTAAGAATAGTTCTGCAGATTTTGCAGGATAATCAGTTGTACGCCAAGTTTAGCAAAAGTGAGTTTTGGCTTAGAAAGATTGGATTTGTAGGACATATTGTCTCGGGAGATGGAGTCTGAGATCATCCAAGTAAGATCTCGGCTATTGTGGATTGGAAACCGCCAAAAAATATATCTGAAGTTAGAAGTTTTCTAGGGTTAGTTGGCTACTACAGACGGTTCGTCAAGGGGTTTTCCATGATAGCGACCCCAATGACAAAATTGTTACAGAAAAACGTAAAGTTTGACTGGACAAAAAATACCAATAGAGTTTTGTGAAATTGAATGCAATGTTGACAGAGGCTCCAGTACTAGTGCAACCTGAGTTGGAAAAGGAATTCGTGATTTATAGCGACGCCTCCTTAAACGGATTAGGCCGTGTACTTATGCAAGGAGGCAATGTGATAGCCTATGCCTCTAGAAAGTTAAAGCTACATGCGAAGAATTACCCGACGCATTATTTAGAGTTGGCTGCCATTGTTTTTGCATTAAAGATTTGGAGACACCATTTGTACGGTGAAAGATGTCAGATTTTCACCGATCACAAAAGTTTAAAGTATTTAATGACTCAAAAGGAACTGAATTTAAGGCAGAAAGATGGCTAGAGTTGATAAAGGATTATAAGTTGGTCATCGATTACCATCTAGGAAAGGCGAACGTAGTCGCTGATGCTTTGAGTAGAAAGTCTCTATTTACTTTGAGAGCATTAAATACGCAAATGACCTTGTCAGCCGATGGTTCTATTCTAACTGAATTGAGGCCTAGACCGATGTTCCTTCAAGAGATTTATGAGGCCCAGAGAAGTGACAGTGACTTACGAGACAAGAGAGCTTAGTGTGAGTCAGGCATTGAGTCTGATTTTTGGATTGATTCCGATGAATGTCTGATGTTCAAAGACAAAGTTTGTGTACCGAGGAATGATGAGCTTATTCGTAGGATTTTGCATGAGGCGCATAGCAGATGTTTAGCAGTGCACCCAGGTAGCACCAAGATGTGCAATGACTTGAAGCAAGATATTGGTGGTCGAATATGAAGAAGGATATTTCAGAGTTTGTGTTGAAATGCTTAATTTGTCAACAAGTAAAGGCTGAACACCAAGTACCTTCAGGCCTGCTTCAGTCCATTATGGTTCCCGAATAGAAATGGGACCGCATTACTAAGGACTTTGTAACGGGTTTACCGTTGACTCCTAGCAAGAAAGATATTGTATGCGTTATAGTCGATAGACTTACAAAGTCAGCCCATTTTATACCAGTACGAGTCGATTATTCGCTTGATAAATTAGCAAACTTCTACACATCAGAGATAATAAGGCTTCATGGTGTACCGTCGTCGATCGTTTCGGATAGGGATCCAAGATTCACGTCACAATTTTAGAAAAAGTTGCAAGAAGCATTGGGCATGAAATTGAGTTTCAGTACAGCCTTCCATCCACAGACCGACGGGCAATCGGAAAGAGTAATTCAGATACTTGAAGATATGCTTCGATGTTGTGTTTTAGAGTTCCAAGGTAGTTGGGAAAAATATTTATCATTGGTGGAATTCGCCTACAACAATAGTTTCCAAGCAAGCTTGAGGATGGCGCCTTATGAGGCATTGTATAGGCGTAAGTGCCGAACGCCCTTGTATTGGACAGAACTTAGAGAGAAATAGATTCACGGAGTTGATTTGGTTAAGGAAACTGAAGAAAAAGTAAAGCTAATACGCGATTGTCTGAAAGCCGCCTCAGATAGGCAAAAGTCCTACTCAGATTTAAAAAGGAAAAAGATCGAGTATCAAGTTAGTGATAGGATATTCTTGAAAGTGCCTCCATGGAAGAAAGTACTTAGATTTGGACGGAAAGGCAAGTTGAGTCCGCGTTTTATCGGACCATTTGAGATCACTGAGAGAATTGGGCCAGTAGCCTATGGACTGACCTTGCCGGCTGAGTTAGAGAAGATTCATGACGTGTTTCATGTGTCTATGTTGCACCGACACCGCTCTGACCCTTCACATATCATAGTACCGACGGAGGTAGAGATACAACCGGACCTGACTTATGGTGAAGAGCCGGTTAGAATTTTAGCGCGAGAGGTTAAGCAGTTAAGAAACAAAAGCGTAGCCCTAGTGAAAGTTCTATGGAAAAGACACGGGATAAAAGAGGCTACATGGGAGCCCGAGGCAACAATGAGAACCCAATACCCCAACCTTTTCACTGGTAAGATTTTCGAGGACGAAAATCCCTAAAGAGGGGGGAGAATTCTAATAGCCCGATTTAGAGGCTAGTTGGAATAGTGATCCGGGATCACTAAATCTGAGATTTGAGAAATTTATTTTCATGTGACTTCATGAATTAGTATATAGTTGTATAAGTACATGAGAATTTGGGAATTTAAATTTTAGTAATTTCATGTTTAATTGTGAAAAAGGACTAAATCGCATAAAGTGCGAAAGTTCCATTTTAATTGCTAAAGGTATCAAATAACCATAAATTGTAAAATTGAGGTATTTAAAGGGAAATTTATCCCTTGTAATTGCTTGGCCGATCATGGGCTTTGTGGGAGACAAAGATGGACAAAATTTAATCAAAGTTAGTAGGAGTTGGTGGCTAATTTGACTAGTTTAATATTAGAAAAAAAAGAAAGAGAAAAATATCATCTTTCTTTTCATCTTTCTCCACCGATTTTTGCAAGATAATAGAGGGTTGAAAGCTTAAAATTTTTAGCAAGCTCTCCTCCAATTCTAGCAAGTGATTTTGATGATTTTCTTAGTAATAGTTGTACTTTTGAGACCCCTAAAGCTTAAGCTTTCAAATGAGGGGACTATTTTGTAATATTTTGTAAAGTTTAGAGCTTTGCAATGAGAGCTATCATTGTTGTTTGCTGCATTTTATTGGAAGAAATTAAGTCTTAGTTGTTAGATGAACAACTTTTATATAGGGTGTTGCCTTGAAAACACCTAATTGGAACCTGATGAAAAGGTCACAAATATGTAGTGATTACGTGAAATGTTGAGTTTTGATGATAGTTATAAGAGTATTAAATGTTCACCTAGGCTTGTTAAAGGTAGAAATGTGATTAGAACTAATTTTCGAGCCTAGGGAAAAAATGTTAATTTTTTCCAAAGTCTAAGGGCAAAATAGTAACTTTGCCAAAGCATACTTATTGAAATTTTTTTTATTAATGTGATGATTAAAATGAGCTAAATTGTTATTATAGATCAAGAAATACGAATCCCGGGTTGAAACCGAGGCAAAAAATAAAATCGAAGACTAGATTGCACGTCTACATACATTTTGAATATAGAGGTAAGTTTGTATGAATTTAAGGTTTCATATGTATTTTTATTATATCAATTATTATGTTGTATTATGTATACTATTATTATAAAGATAAGTAAATGATATCTCTATGAGAAGATGAATGAGAACATGTAAGATAAAGTCCCGAATGAAGACTCGGAATATTGAGGAATATTAATATCACAGCATGAGACAAGGAAACTCCATGGAAGACCATGTCAAGACATGGCATTAGCATTAAGGCAAGGATCTCATATAAGTCCATGACAAGTCATGGCATTGAAAAGTTATCATGAGGCAAAGGTCCCATGTAAGTCCAAGCCAAGGCTTGGCATTGGTGAATTTATAAGGCAAAGATGTCATGTAAGTCCATGTCAAGATATGGCATTGATAAGATTTATAAGGCAAGGATATCATGTAAGACCATGTCAAGACATGGCAATGGTAAGTTTCCAAGGAAACATATAAGGAAGGTCTCGTGTAAGACCATATCTAGGACATGGCATCGACACCAAACCAAGGGATCCCATGTAAAACCATATATGGGATATGACATTGGCATCATGAGGCGATCCCATGTAAGACCATGTCTGGGACATGGCATTGGCATCGAGATACATGTTTGATGAGATTAAGTAACCTCAATTATTCTGAGAAATTCATCGGGCAAAAGAACCAAGTATGAAAGAAGTAACCATAAAGCTAAGCAAGTAGAGTTGGTAATAAGTTAAGTTGTTCAAAGTTGATAAAGAGCTTTATTCAAATTAAGAAAGATGAAGATTAAATTATGTTGTATTAGCAAAATTATACTAATTTATGTGATTAAGTGTTATAGGTACAATAAGTACATTCTAAGTATGAAATTAGGATATATCCAAAGCTGAATATGAATAAGTATGAGTAAGTAAGCTAAGCTCTTGAAATTTAAGTTGTATTTGTCTCTCAAGGGATGAATTATATTAAGTAAAAATAATTGCTTTATGAGTTTCATGCTAAATTACTAAGCTATGTGCTTACTTCTTTTATTTCTTTCTTCCTTGTAGTTACGCCAAGCTAAATTGGGGATCATAAATGTCGGAGTTCGAGTATCACACTATCAACATCACTTTGGTATAACAATTTAGATTCATTTTGAGTATGGTATGTATAGGATTGGAGTATTTTGGTTAGATCATAATTGTTGGCCAAAGTGTTGGCTTATTAAGGTATTGAAGTCTTTTTGTAATGGTCTAATATGTTAAGCCGATACTTGGCAAGTTTTTATGTTATATGAAAATTACTTTCTTGAAGTGTATGCTCTTGTATATGGATGTTGAATTAATGTGTGTGTATACAAGTGAGGGTAGTTAAAGGGCTTGGTAAATAGCCTTGTTCTTGTCCATAAGAGTAGACACACGGGCGTGTGTCTAGGCCGTGTGGGAGGTATAACTAGAACATGGGCATGTGCCCAGGCCGTGTGAAGTCTGCACCTTACCCTTGAGATTTAAATCGCCACACGACTGAAGCACATGGGCATGTATGTAGGCCGTGTGGATAAGTTAGAATGCCAAGGTTAGCACACGGGCCAAGGCCACAGGCGTGGCAAGGCCATGTGAATTTAGTCAGGGTCGACCACGGGTGGAAGACACGGGCATGTCTTAGGGGCACACGGGCGTGTCCCTAGTTTAACACGGGCTTGTGGGCCCTGTTTTGATGAAAAGTTTTTCGAGTTCGTAAAAGTCCCCGGTTAAATCTCGAAACGTCTCAGAGGTATGTTTAGGGCCATGTAGGCCGAGAATGAGTAAGAAATAAGTTTGAACGAAATTTTAAAATCCGTTATCACACTTTCAAGCAAGGTTAAGCACGGTAATGCCTCGTACCTGGTTCCGAAGTTGATTATGGGTAAGGGGTGTTACATTTAGACCCACGGCCCACAATACCAGTATTGGGTCCAGCAACCCTCCCCAGAATTCGCAACATAGCTTAGGACAATGCGTCATCCCCAGTTGCTCGATCGTGAAACCCAATTCAGTCACAGGTGAAGCCGGTGCCTCTCTAGCTTCAGCGTTAGGCATATGGCCCCATGACGAAGACCCAGCCCGAGCACCTCTACGGTCTCCTCCACGGCCTCTTGTACCCCTTCCACAAGTACCTCTGGTGCTCATTATCTATTTGCGTATTATCTAGTTTAAAAAATTTTATGCATCAGTGTTGTTTAAAAATGTCTTATGTAAAGTAGTATCAGTATTTAAGAGCTTGTTTTCGCATAATACAGTCTTACTACAGTCTCAGTTTTCCCTAAACAAAACATTTTAATATTGTCTACTATTGATAATAGTATCCATATTTCACTTTAAGCAAACAGAGGTTTCCGAAGACTTACAATATCGGTGCCAAAGATTTGGTGGACCCCACATCAATAAAAATACTGCCAAATTGCTTGGAATAGTTCTTTTAGAAATTCCGAGATTTTAGAAGAAACCTAAAACCACAGCCCATTTTTTGTAACCTGGCTCTGATACTACTAAATGTAACACCCTAAACCCGGCCCAGACGTTATGGTTAAATCTGGTGACATCACATTGACGTGTTTTTCGAAAACATCGTTTATGTATCTTAACAGAAATTTAGGTTATCTTGTTCTTTTAAAACTCAAGTTATTTTAGTAGAACGTTGATCATTTTTGTTTGTTACTATACTTTAAAACCAAGTTTGATGCGGAAGCTATATTATAAGTTGCAAAAACGTGGTGTTTTGGAAACCAATTATCTTTTGGAAAATCGCGTTCTACTATTAATTAAATGTAAATTAAAATAAGTGAAATCCCCCAAATTAAAAGTTAAAAATTAAGAGGCCTTATTACATAACAAAAACCCAAATTAAACTTATAGAAAATAATATAATATATATATAGGTGCGGTTGTGTGGCCACCTTCAAATCCCTCGCAGCACTGATCCGCATAAGATTGGGGATTACTTGTATAGATAAACAGAGAGGTGAGTTTACGAAAACACAGTATGTAACCCCATGCACATAAATAGCCAATCAAGCCTTTAGGCAAGTACAGTCTGGGCTTAAGCCCAAGTCAATAACAGTTCAGTTCAGTTGGGCCTTAGCCCATTATAGTATTAGTATCAGTGTGGGCCTTAGCCCATAACAGTATTAGTGTGGTCCTTAGCCCATAACAGTATTAGTGTGGGCCTTAGCCCATAACAGTATCAGTGACAGTTTAAGCATGCAATTAGAAATCGTACCCATCCAGCCTCTACACTCCACTCCGTCTCGCCCAACACTCCATGTGGGGATAAAATCACCCACCCATCCATACACTCTAAAAATTAGCACCTACATAACACTAAGCAGATTTGCGGCGGTCGCCAAGATCAAATACACTTCCTCCAATCATAATAATCCCATCCCATGCAATAGATCACACATGATTGCAACATATATATATATATCATGGCATGCTCATATATGGTCATTCATAATATAAGGGCATAACAGTCATTTTACCATAGGGGCATAATAATTATTTTATTAGTTTGGGGTCTAAGTGTACTTACCGACCCATCAATAGGTCCACAGTCATCTCGAGCGACCCGCGCAACCTTAAAAGTCAAATAGTGCAAATGGCCCAAGGCCCATGATACGGGCCCATATGGGCCCACACGCTTGTGTGGCCCACTTAGCCCAGAAATGGGCTCGACCATGTACTTTACACAGCTTGGCCCAATATTCTTCACACCTTTGTGCAGTTTACCCGTGTGGGGCCGATAAGCCCGTTGGGCCCACACGGCCCATTTCGGCCTAACATGGCCCAAAACCACGAAATCGCTCATAGTGGCCTTGATAGTCTAATGCCCATGTTTTATGCGTTCGATTCACCACACAAGCAAGCGCACACTCATGTAGCGCCAATTTTCATTTTTCGACTTTTGCCGATTTACGATTTGGCAGTGTTGACACACTTGGTTTCGATTCGTCACGAACAATTGTTCATGCACTCACCAACCTACATTTGGTCAATCAAACACCACTATCAGTCCTACTTTACGGTTAATAAAAAACCCAAAATCAACAATCCATTCATAGAGTAGCATTACCTTCAATCGAACCACAGTGATTCCCCACAAATCTTAGTCTTCAACGATTGATTAGGAGTTTCTAGAGTCTTTCCTTAACTGCCATACGATTGTTATCAGTTAACACTTAAGGTAGAAGAAGGAAAGGAAATGATGATTCTTTGTAGAACTTACCGACGGAGAGCAAGATAACCGAATCGAGGATGGGTTCGGCATAAGCACAACCTTTCACCTTCAATTTATTGCTGTTAAACACATTTAAACACAACCCCACTTTAGTAACTCAAAAGCCGAAACATCAAGTGCTATACTTACTCAAAAAGTGCTATACTTACTGAAAAGAGAAGAAAGGAGAAAAGGTTGTCAAAAATGCAACTAAAGAAAGTGTAGACACCATCAATCAAATGAAGAAAAAGATTTCTGCGAGAAAAAAGAGCAAAACCAAACCAACATCCCCTCTATCAATTCTTGGTTTAGGTAACATTCAATTCAAATTCACCTCCTACTTCAAGTTTCAAGAAACTATTACACGCCACCAAGATTCAAACCTCACCGGTCTAGGTAACACGCCACCTACCCCCTAGACCAGCAGGCTTTTTATGTCATGCTTTACCCACATTTATTTAAAAGCCTACCAACCAAAGGCAAAGGTTTTATTCCCCAAAAACCAAAATTTTGCACAAGCCCGGGCTCGAACCCAGGACTTCTCAGACACAACCAAACACACCCAAATCACTTAACCACTGAAGTAAACAAATAGTAGTGTTAAAAATATACAAAAATAAATACCTAAATTTTAGGGCGTTACACTTAAACTGCCAATTGACGTAAACATAATTATGACATGTAAGTTTGCTCTCTTTATTTGTAACTTCATATTGCTACATGTAAATATAAATATAAATGATGTTACTAATATCATCAAATAAGAAGTGAAATATTATAAGGGCTTTTTCTTTGGGGGGAGGTCTTGTTTTATGTTTTTTTCTTGATAAGAAAATTTATGGGATTTTTATGTGGTTTTTGTTTTAATTGTTGAGAGAGATGAGAAAGGTGTATAGTAGGCAATGGGTTTTGCTAAGGCACTCGTAAAGAAATCATAATAATGTAATGTCAAGAAAAGTTGTTTCAATATCAATGCACCTTGGAGAAAGTTTTGCAAATGCTTGAACTTTTGGCCATTTGTCAAAGAGTGCTCAAGTCATGAAACTTGTAAACAACCTTGTGAAAACTCCACAAATGGTTGCCAAGATGCAAGAGAAATGATCAAGGCAAGGGTTATTGAAGAAATAGTAACATTGAATTCGAAAATAACCGATGAAACTACAGTGCAGCTGTGAGGGCATCTTCCCAAACCTAAAGAACTTTTCGTAATTGCTTGCTTGAGTTTGATACTAAACTTTTCATCTTCTTTATGATGTTCTTTGGTTGTCTATCAATTCATATTGTGCTTTGTATTGAATTGTATTACTCTATGAAAGGACACTTTGACTTAATGTATCCCAATATTCAATGGTGACTACGGATTTTACTGTAGAGTAGTAGGCCGATTACTTTAAAAAAGAAGTGAAACACTACAACAAAACAAACTTTTAGTGGTATTTTTTAGGCCTTTAGCTGCGCTTATAAGTGCTGCTAAAATTATTTGCCGCAAAAAACTGCCGCTATAGACGATGCCGCTAAATTTTGTGGCGTTTATATGAAAAAACAGTGCTAACGAACATGACCTTTAGTGGCGCTTTTCTCACAAACACTGCTATGGAACATGACCTTTAGTGATACTTTCCCCACAAACAACGTTAAAGAACATTACCTTTAGCGGCATTTTTCCCAAAAACGCCGCTAAAAAAATGACCTTTAGCGACACTTTTCCCAAAAATACCGCTAAAGAACATGATCTTTAAAGACGCTTTCTCCACAAACGCCGCTAAAGAACATGACTTTTAGCGACGCTTTTCCCAAAAACGCCACTAAAGATCATAAAAATTAAAAAATAAAAAATTATAAAAACGCCACAAATCCATTCTCAGCCCTTTACCTGCTTAAGCAAATCCTTTAGAAATGTTGTTATCAGTACTTACATCACTCCATTCTTTGGTTAGTGAATGCAATAAAAGTGGGATTCTACCAATTTAAAAATGTATAACTTAATTTGAAGACGTATTAAAATGAAAATTCATGAACAAGAAAATCAATGTTTTTCACTATATCTCATGAACACTTAAAAGATGCTTCATACATCATCAAAGAAACAGCAGAGCTCAACAAAAAACATTATGTTCCTTACTTTTTCCTTACGACTATCCATTTGGGTGTGCGAACCAATTACTAAAACATTCACAGGCAAATTCTCAACCATACTCTTCAAGGAAGCATACACATCTGTATTTCCAGCCACAGACTTCTCTATGTCTTTCACAAACAATATCAATGGACTGCTTTTGCTTTCATTCAAATGTAACCTGTAGAAGTGAGACAATTCAGAAATAAATACTTTAAAATATGAGCATGGCAAACCAATGCTCTGCAGTAATTAATCAATGACATGTACCTCAAAAAGTTCATTAACAGCCAGCTTGTCAACATCGTCACCTCCAGAACACTCCAAGCGAAGTGAGCTGGCTATAGAGTGAAAACACAATGGGTAAGAAGGATACAAGTCAACAATGACTCACAATTAAATCGATGCAAGAAATAAGTAAAAGAGCTCACCAGAACAAAAGAACCCATAATCTTCTTCACAAAGCCCACCAAGATCATTTCCTTCTGGAATAGATCTGTCAAACCTGACCCCAATTTTTGAGGAACCATTTTCTTCAAATGCAAGGACTACTTTGCCCCAAAAACCAATCATCGGTCCCCTACACACAAGAACTACTCAACCTTTTGCAGAACATAATGAATGCATTTATGAAGTTTGGCCCTAGAGAAATTACATGTGTACTTGCTATTAAAGGAAAACTGACCCTGGCAAATCAAAGCTGTAGGATATAAAGATGACACAGATATACCTAAAAGCAGGTTATAGAGAAGAAAATACAGACGGCGATCCAGAACCTACAAACTTAACCCTATCACCTAAAATTTTCAAATAAGTTTCATTTAGAAGTAGGTGATGTTCCATCAACAAATTAACAGTTTAGGAAGCTAAGGCATAAAAAAAAACAAAGCCAACTCTCCAGTATCATTCCAAAGAAATGCCATACCTTTCTTAAATGTATAGTTTTTAGATGTTGCAGTAGATACTTACTGCTTTAGCAAAGCTTGGGAGCTCAGTGAAGAACCACCAGTTATATCAGCTTCAACACTAGAAGTTGGTCTCTTCTACTGCAAAGCAGCAGGGTGTGCAGCTCTTTTGGAAAATACAGTTACCTTTTCAGCCCTTGAAGTTTCTTTCACAGAATCAACATCTTTTGATGTTGATCCCTAGTTATGTCGAGAAGGAAAATAATAGAACATAAGATGCCACAAAAATGTTCAGACATTTAGAAACTGAGAAAGTAAACAAGAAAGAAACTTTTGCAACCACAAGAAAGTAAAAAGGACTCAAACAATTACCTAGCTCAAGAAACATTTAAAACACAACTTTTCTAAGGAACATTTATCAAGAATTTGACACAACTTGCTTTCAAATTGAAAAGGAACTTAGTGTTTTACATGCTTGGTGATGCAAGAGTTCTAATGTCAAACCATAATTATAGACTCCAAAAAATTTCCCCTGATCCATAGAATATTGGAGAATAACCACAGGCACAAAATTTCCAAAGGAATGATACAGATAAAATTAAGTAGAAAGCAAAAACTGCAATTTCAAACCAATCCGGCTTTCTTAACATGCAATTGGGGGAAAAAATCGAAACAAGTTGAGGAGTGAAAGAAGCATACTCCAGGCAACAGAAGAGAATCGACAATTAGCAATCTAGCACCAAAATGTTTTACAAGTGCCTTAACCAATGTCTCCTGATATATTTCTAAGCCTATACATAGCAAAGTACTCTCATCAGGAACTAGAACGTCCAACAATATTTAAATGGAAAATTAACAGAAAACAGCAACCAAACCTTCATGAGAGGGCATGTCCAAAAGTATACATCTAGCATGATTAAGCTTAGAAGCTCGACCTAGAATCTGAATAATCTTCAAGTGGGCTTCACGGTCATGGTGTATCAATCCAGCCCGTTCAACCCACCGGAAGAACTGGAGGGCATGGTCGGAGTTCTTAGCACCATGGAGAACGTTATAAACTAAAGCATGGTCAAATTCAAGGACTAAAGCACGGATGGAGTTTTGTAAGCGGGTGGTCCAAGCCCGGTTCTCCATCATTCTACAAATGATATCCTCAACTTTCTCAGGGTTCCGAGTCTTACCTCGCGGGGTTCTGCGATTGTTGGGAACATGTTGTTCTTGCTGTTGAGGTGGCGCATTGTTTAAATCTTGGGTTGGATCTTGGGTTGTAGTGAAGAAATGAAGATGGATTGAGATTCTGGAGGGCTTCAGATTCAAATGGTAAGGCTTAGAAACAGAGACGAAAGCCATTGAAATGTGAAGGGGAGAAGATTACAAATAAAAAACCCAGGACAGGACACGAATCAGGGAAAAGAGCAAGGGAGAGAGAAACGACACCTTTTTGCAAAAAACATATTCGTAGCGCTTGGAAAAAACGTCAGGCCTCGATTTTTAGCAGCATTTTTAATCCTTTTGTAACTTTTTTTTTATGAACATCGCTAAAATTTGATTTTTTATAATTTTTATATTAAATTATTATATCTTTCATATAAATTTTAAATAAAGATTTTAAAATTTTAAGTAATATTTAAAATAATTAGATAAAATTATAATTTTATATAATTTTTATGTAATTAAACAAAAACAAAAATTTCAAAATATGGAAAAATAAAGCTTTAAATTTTTTTTATCTTTTGTAATTATATATTCTTTCAATATTTTAAGAAATTAAATTATATTTTTAATTTACTAGTTAAATAATAAATAGAAGATAATGAAAGAGTGCATGAGTTGTTGAAAAGAATATATGATGGTCACTTGGATGATGGGTGAGAATACAGGCAACAAAACAACCCCATTTTATTTAAAATCAAATGATTTTTTGCGGGGTTTTTTTATCAAAACTTTTAAACCCTAAACTATTAAATTCGAAAACCAAAACCTTAAAATGTAAATCCTAAAATAAAATGAATTTTTACGGTGTTTTCTTATAAACGCCGCTAATATTGCTTACTTTTTGTGGCATTTTTCTTATAAACACAGCTAATATTGCTTGACTTTTTTAATGACATATGAGCAATTTTATATTGAATTTTTTATCTTTTATATCAATTTTAAATAAATAATTTTAAAAATTTCAGTAATATTTAAAAGAATTAGATAAAATTTAAAATTTTATATATTTTTTATGTAGGAAAACAAAACAATTTTTTTTCAAAATATGAAAATAAAAACAAAAAGCTTTATTCTTTCAATATTTTAGGAAATTTAAATAAAATTTTGAATTTACTAATTAATTTGTTTCTCTAGAGATGTATGTATTAACAATTTTTTTTAATTTTAATAATATATAAATATATATAAAGTTTATCTATTATCTCTTAAATAATTTAAACTATTTGAAATTATATAAGAAATTATTTAATATATTAATTAAAAATAATCAATCATATACCAAAAAATTTAAAATTATTTTAAATAATAGTATTTTAATTTTTTTCATTTTTAACATATATTTTTCTATGTTTTTATTTTCAAAATTTTCTACTTGTCATTAATTTTTTCTGAAGATTTTAAATATTAGTTAAATAATAAATAGAAGAGGATGAAAGAGTGCATGCATAGGTGAGAATACAGGAGCAAAACGGCACTGTTTTGTTTAAAATAATGACAAAACACCGCTAATGATTGACCTTTTGCTACGTTTTTCAGGCAAATATCGCTAATACCAGACCTTTTGTGACGTTTTTCTCACAAACGCCACTAATGCCAGACCTTTTGCGGCGTTTTTATCATATATCTCTAATCTTTTACGGTATTTTTTGATTAGCGCCACTAATATTTAACTTTTGCGGCGTTTTTAGTCCAAAAGTTACCAAAAGCGCGCTAAAAATTTAATTTAACATACATCTTCCACTTAATCTTATCGCAGAGCACAATATAATGATGCCACGTGTCAAAATAAAAATAAATTATTTTAGTTTTAACCAAAAATGCATGACAAGTGGTACCATACCATGATGCCATGTGTTAAAATCAAATATTTTCATAAGAATAAAAATAACAACGTAGTATCATCCAACAATGCTCTATGTCCAAAAAATAAATGTAAATATAAATTTATTTTAAAAATAAAAATATGTTTCTTTTCTCTTTTAATATTTTTAATTATTTTTACTTTCTATTTTTGAAAGTTTTAAATAATTACTCTTACATGTTTTCTTTTAATCTTTTAATTTTCTAAGTATTTTCAAACATTATAATTTTTAATTAATAATTTTAAAATTTATTCTTTATATTTGTTTTAAATTTTATTAATTTTATTATTTTAAATAATTCAATAGTAAGATATCAATAATATCAAATTGTTAAATTTTATATTCAAAATTTTTGTTATTTCCTATATTCTAAAATTAATTTAAATTCAAATTTTACTCTTTCACTTTTATTTCAAAAAAAAAATATTGTTGTTTTAACACATGGCACCATTTTTTATTCTTTTAAATAAAATATGATGTCATGTGTCAATTTTAATTGTGAAATTAAAATTAATTATTTTTCATTTAACACATGGCATCATTATGTAATGTCCATGTGTCAAGCTGTAATTAATGAGACGTGCCACTTCACTTTTTATTTAACGATATAACAAAACAATTTTAGCGGACAAAAAATTGTATTAAAATCAACATTTTTAAAATATGAATACTAAGATTTACTATAATTTAAGTAACATTTCTTTTTTGTTATTATCCCTGTTTGTAATACACTATGGATTTATACTTTCAACACCTGCTGAAAGCTTGATCAACTTGATTAATTTATCAAGAACCAACCCAACATATATGAACCTATAATATCAGCATTTCTTACTTTCATGAATCAAAAAGAGAAACTATGGTTGAAGATTTTTTTCACATAAAAGATGATAAGATTGGAAGTTAGCCTTTTTAATCTAAACATTGAATTAAATGATGGAACGACTGAAGATTCGAATTTTATAATAAAAATAGAAAAAAAATAATAGTAATTAGATGAAAAAAAGTTAGGAGTGCCATACAAACAAGTTTCTATAATAACACTGAGATTATTAAAGAAGGAAAGATCAATTTCTAACTTCAAGTTTGTGTTGGATGCTGAAAAAGTTGCAATTGGATATGTGGGGTTGATGATAATAAGTTACTGAAATAGGAAAGTGTTCTATCTATTGCTACCTGATGACCCCCATGAAAGTTACGACAAGTCCCCCTACATATATTATAAATATATATGAATAGAGAACAAATTAACTTAGTGCACTGCTCAAGGTTTTTTGTATATTATACACATTGACAGGAACTTGAACTTCTGCTTATTTTACAAATCTGGTAAAAGTAAAACCATACATTGTTTTACCTGTATGCTTCATTACTGAAATCCACTTCTCTGACAGATTAATTTATGAAAAGCTTAATACCACATCATGCTAATATAGTAGTAGAAGGAGCACTGCAAGTTCAACACTGATAGGGGAACTGAATCCATTATTTAGCCAGCAGTACTACTGCAGACATACTATTGAGAACTGCAGGTAATCAGGCAATATACTTAAACTTATAAAGGAGGAAGCATTACTTCTCACCAAACAGGTAACCCAGAGATGAATCTCCACCAGGAACCGATTTAACTTTTGTTGATGGGCGATCCTGAAATTCCATAATACACAGTTACTTAGGTTAAAAGCTAAATGAAGAGCTAATACCATAGGTTTCGAAATATATTTGGTAACTAACAACTCACAGTTATGAAGTTCCCTGAATTCTGTCCTTGAGCCCTATGGTAATTGTTGGTGTTGCTGAAGCTTTTCTCTTTCTGGTTCTTTGAACTTGATTTATATGGAGCTGGGGGCATCTCTGCGGTAACATCTATCCCATACGGGGGCTGGATAGGTGGTGTCACAGTTGGTGCACTTTGCTGCTCATCATCACCAAAGAGGTAGCCCAAGGAACTTTGGCCGCCTCCGTAGCTCCCACCTCTACTCATAGTTTTGGTTACTGCAAGATTTAGCTAACAAGTAAACTTCAGAAGAGGGAAAGAAAGAAAGGGAATAAAAACCCTAATATATGTTAGGTCTGTGTATTTATGGATGGAATGACTAGCTTATTATATATATGTTAACCTGGGATACTGATTAACTGCATCATACCTACTAGCCCAATTATGTACATTAGTAATAAACAGTAAAAAAAGACATGGTTTAATATTGCAACTTGCAATATAACTGGGAATCCATTATTTTGATCCAACTTCTGACTTGTTTGGTTAGTAGTTTAATAATATAAAGAAAAAATTATTTATTACATATGTATTACAATAATAATTAGATAAAAAATAATTAATACAAATTTAAACTTAAAACTAAAAAAATAAAATAAATCTTTTCAAAATATGAAAAAAAATCATTCTCTTTTTCAAAATAAATCATGTATTTTACTTCAAATTAATTTATTGCTAATTAAAATATGTTGCATTATAAAGTTTCATCATATGAATCATGAAAATCTTTTATCTCTCTTTCATCAGGCACATCAATTTACAGTGATTAATTACCCATCCTGTCTATGAGTTAAAGAGTATCTGAATACCACAAAAAAGCATGCTTTAGTTTCATAAAGCACCAAAGTGCAAAACCAGACATACAGCTAAAGTCGATGAGTATGGTATAGAAATTATCTTCAAGCAGGTGTTGCCTGCTTTTTTAGCTTTTACAAACCTAATATATCTTGGTTAGGGAAGCTTAAGTGAAATTTCAGAAGGAAATTATATCATAAAAAAGGGAATTGGGGTTGACTATATTAAGTTGCTGAATTGTCTGACAGAAGAAAAAGTACTGTCCAAAAGTATCATATAATGTTTTTGAGCTAATGCTTCAGATCAATTAATCCTTCAGCAGCTCGTACACCAAGGACATCAACAATTATATATTTGTTTTTTCTCTGATACATTTCTGAGATGCCAAGATATGGTGTTTATGTGACAAAACATAACTCAACCACCATAACATGCAAGTTAGAAGAAAAAATGACCCTAGAACTGTCCCAAGGCAAAGTTGCAGAGATGAGTTGGTTAAGTGTTCAAATCAGATGGGCTCTATCAGTCATCGAAACTAATACAATAAACCATAATTGTAGGGATTAGTGGGTTTTAGTTGAATAGAAGGTTGACACATAAGGGACATTAGAATTGCTTAAGGCACGGTCATTACCTAATACGTGGTTAACATTGGAGGGCCATTTGGGGCTGAGCTGTTGAAGCATCTAGCATTCCAGCTGGACTTACCATCTTTGCAACTTACGTTGTCCAATCAACCAATCAAAGTCAGCGAATTAAGGTGAGGATACCACACTAAAAAAAGTACAAATAAAACTGGGATTTTACTATACAAAGATATATAAATACGGCATATCAATCATGGATTGGATTCATGACACTTTACAAAGCACGTTATTTAAACAGGGAGTGAGGGTAAACAGGGTTAAATCAGGAGAATGGGTGCCTTTAACCCAACATCTGCAAAAGGAAATCATAATTTGATTGGCGCTATTGATAGTGTTGCAAAATGGGCCCATTACTGACTTGTCTTCCTCTCTCTCTCACGCACAGAAAAAAAAAATAAGTAAAGAATATGAAAAAGGAAGTAGGCTAGTTTGATTGAGATGGTAAGGTCCGGTAGGAAAGAAGCTAGTAGGCCAAAGGAATCCAACTTCCAGCTAATGCTCAATTACTACAGCATTTCACCACGAATAAAGATGACCTGTCTCACCGCTGCATGAAGACAGTTTCCTTGTAAAACAAGTACCAATTATTGTATTAAAAACTTGAAAAATTTGACACATTCTGAACTAAGCTTTCAGTTTATCGAGGTTTTGCAAGACAGTATCTGTTTCCCAATATACATAGTTATATATCTTTGAGACCTTCTGAAATCGGGGATAGAACAAAATTATGATGTCTTTTGCTTTTTCCTTTTTAGCAGATGCAACCAAATATTTCAAGCAATTTAGGGCATTAGAAAGGTTATGTGGACGAGAAGCCAACCAAGGAGTTGATCAGATGTCATGTTCTTTCTCAAGTGGGTAAACATATTCATTCATTCATGTATGTATGTATAGTATGTTAGTATCATAAAATTAATTAAAAAATTTTATTGGCTCATTATGTGTGTGGAGTTATGTCTCGTATTGTTCGGTTTTTCTTCTCTCAATTAAACTCTGTTTTTAGTTTTGCACTTAAACTCTTATTAGTATAGATTATTTCAATATTAGCTTCCTACTCAAACTCTAATTAGCGTAGATTATTTTAATATTATTTGACTACAAATTTAGCCTATAAATAAGCCAGTTTTCCACCCTAAAAAAGTAATTACACATTTAGGTATTAGTTTTTATAAGTTCTTAGACAATTTTGTGTTTTTGTTTTGAGGGTTTTTATTTTGATTTTTGGGGTTTAGTTTTATCTCCATCTTTTGTAATCTTCATTTTTTTCCATTTTAGTGAAATTATATGTCTATGGTTTTTTATCCTTTTAAAAGGGGTTTTTCCACGTAAAATATTTGCGTACATTCTTTTCAATTTTTCGTTATTTTATTTATTCATCACTTGAATCGACTTTCTTTTCAACAAACTGGTATCAAAGCTAGTTCGATTTCCGCAATCAACATATTCAGATATGGCAACAACAATGATATTGATAAGTTTGATGGCATCACAACTTTCAATATGTGACAAGTTTGGATGACGATAATTCTAACTTAAGGCGATCTTAAGAAGGTCCTTACATAGAAGAAGCCTGCAAACATGGATAAATCAAAATGGGATAGATTAGATAAAAAGGCTATAACACCCTTAACCTATATCTGATGCTGGATTAGGGTTTCAAAGTATTACCTACAATCGTAAACATTTAAACTTAATTTTATTTGGTAACATAACAAATCATAAACCAATCATAAACATATATTTTGTCCCTAAATCGAGCCCTCGAGGCCTTAAAATAACATAGAAACGAATCGGGACCAATTTGAAATCATTTGAAAAATTTAAGAAAAAGTCATAAAATTTTGGATATAGGGGTCACACGGCCGTGTGCCTCACATGGCTGAGAGACATGCCCATGTCTCAGGCCGTGTAACCTTCGAAATAGGGACATACGGTCGTGTCCCAACCCATGTCCTTACCTTTGTGACTCTCTGAGTAAGGTCACACAGCCATGTCACACGCCTGTGCAGTCATGTTAGGTTGTGTCTTTGAGTTGCATACAAAGGAACTCTCAAATGACACACGACTGAATCACATGATATTGTCTCAGGCTTTGTGGACCCAAAATGTACCAAAAATCAAGTCATTTCCAATCCATTCCATACATGACCTTTCCATCAATATATTCACCCTTTAAATGAACCTAAGCATATTGAAAACACACGTTAATGTACCATTTCCAAGTCCCAATTTGATCAACCAATATGCCATATAAGGCACCTCAATATATATAAAAGCATAACCTACCTAAACCAGTCCATATGCTTAATTCCATACATACAATTCTAAGCCATTTAAATATTTAAGCATTCCTCACTTAACCATTTCCAATAACATACAAAACATACCATAACAAACCATTACCAAGCCCTTACAAACTTACCAAAAGAACCTTATATACATGCATTTATAAGTGACCAAAATGACTTACTTAAGCAAGCATCATAAGTCCATCAACAAACCACATCATTCAAGCACAAAACATACCAATATATCATTTTACATGTTTATTACAAACACCCTATACATGCCATTATAAACCATTGGCCAAAACATTAAAAAACTATTGATATTTATGCTGGATAGTGTGATAGATCTCCGACAAGCCTCCAAACCGATCGAGCTTCTGATAATTTATAAAATATTGGAAAGAAACTACATGAGCACATAATGCTTAGTAAGCTCGTATAAAAATAAAACATAACTTACCATTCATTTACATATCATAAAGTATAGGCATAATATAACCTAAACCAAAAGCTTGGCACAAGCCTATACATCATCATCAATACACAAGTTAGTGTGTTTGTACGTGGTTCAAATGAATTCATCCATAACAAGAAATATGCACATGTATTCATATCATTTAGATCACCAATACTTTTCATAGGTTCATGACACATTACATTTGAACATTTACCCTTTCCATTTCCTTTTCATACTCGTTGAACCATCTAGAATTACATCGGATACTCGAAAGCTCACACAAAGTGCGCCTTTACATAACTGTAACCTTTATTGTATATCATTGCTCACATGAGTTGTGGGTTGGAATGTAAGCTACACTATGCTACTTACACGAGATGTGGAGTATCCACAAAAAATTTAGGACCTCAGCTATCAGTAGGACATTCAAGACCATCACCCAAAACATGGAATCCCTAATAACGTGTCATTTATATCCTATGAACTCTTAAGGATAAACCGGAACTTGATAGTCGTCATAACACTGATTTATTCATTCATAGATCAATTTACATTATAAATAACATAATAGCATACAATTTAAAATAGCATTAATATGATAACCATTTATACAAACTTACCTCGACATCCAGGGCGTAGAAGTTAAATCAAACTGATCCGAAGCTTTTTCCTTTACTCGATCTAGGTCCGTACGTGGTCTATCTTAATCTAAATAGATAATTCCAATCCATTTAATACTTATAGTATTCAATCTAATCCACATTTCATATTTATGCAAAATTACTATTTACCCTTAACATTTTAAGTTTTTCACAATTTAGTCCTTAAACTAATAACTTAAAATCTAGCCATTTTAATCTAAATCCATGTTAACCAAACATGCAAGGGACATTGAAACAACCTATGTTTAACATCATTTTACATTGAAACCCTAGAATTCATACCTTTAACAATTTAGTCCCTAATTTCCAAAATTCATAAAAAATCACTTTGTAAAACTTGTATATTTATTAACAAAGGTTCATAATCTAGCATTAAACATCAAGAACCATTCAAAAATACTCATAGAATAACCCTCAACCTTTAACAGTTTTACAAATTGACCCTCGGGTTAGCTAGATTAAGCTAAAATGATCTCAAAAACATAGAAATCATTAGAAACATGATTGAAATCACTTACATGCACACACTTGAAGTAGTCGAACCTAAGAACCCTAAAAATGGTTTTTTCTTTCTTCAAATTTCGGTGGAAAGAAGATTGAAGAAGATGAATCCTATTTGGTTGTATTTAATTTAGCTTTTAATTACAAAATTACTTTAACCTTTAAAAACTTTAATAATTTCAAGAATACCTTACCATGAATATCCACTATCTTATTTAAATGGTTTATTTACCATTTAAGTCCACTGAATTTCCTTTCCATAATCTTCTAGCATTTTTAACTAATAGAACTCCACCTATACTCATTTTACAATTTAGTCTTTTCTGCTTAATTAACTAAGTAAACCTCAAAATTTCTTAACAAAATTTTAATACAATCTTGATATAATCCCAAATACATTAAAATAATAATACATTAATAAAGTAAAAATTTACTCGTCAAAATTGAGCTATTGAAACCATTGTTCCGATATCGCAGAAAACGGGCTGTTACAACTCTTCCCTTAAAAGAATTTTCATCCTTGAAAATCTTACCATAAAATAGGTTTGGGTATTATACTTTCATAGTTTCTTCCGGTTTCCAGGTAGCCTCTTTTATTCTGTGTCGTTTCCAGAGAACTTTAACTAAAGCTATACTTTTATTTCTCAATTCTTTAACTTTTCGAGCTAAGATTCTGATTGGTTCTTCATTGTACGTCATATCTGGCTGAATCTCAACATCTACGGGTGAAATTACGTGTGAAAGACCTGATCGATATCATCATAACATCGATACATAAAATACATTATGAATCTTTTCTAACTCTGACAGCAATGCCAATCGCTAAGCCACTGGTTCAATCCTCTGAATGATCTCATACGGCCCAATGAATTGCGGACTAAGCTTTCCCTTATGACCAAATCAGAGAACTTTCCTCTAAAGAGACACTTTGATAAATACTTTGCCACCTAATTAAAACTCTATACCTTTTTTTTCAAACTGCGTAAGATTTCTAATGGTCAGAAGTCGCTTTCAAACTATAACGTATTACTTTGACTTTTTCTCTGATTTCTCAAATTAAATCAACATTGAATAACTTTTTCTCACTCAGTTCAGTCCAGTATAACGGAGTTTGATACTTTCAACCATACAAAGCTTCATACGGAGCCATTTTAATGCTTGCTTGATAATTGTTATTGTATGCGAATTCAACCAACAGAAGAAATTTCTCCCAATTACCTTTAAACTCTAAAACACAACATCGGAGCATATCTTCGAGTACGTGAATAGCTCGCTCAGATTGGCCATCGGTCTGTACTCAAAGCTTCATGTAACTTGCTCCAGAATCGAGACGTAAATCATGGATCTCTGTCAGAGATTATGGAAACTGGCACATTGTGCAGTCTAACAATCTCGGAAACATACAATTCTACCAGCTTCTCAAGATAAAAATCCGTATGCACAGGAATGAAATGCGCGAATTTTGTCAAATGATCTACAATAACCCATACTACATCTTTCTTTCTCGGGGATAGAGGCAATCCTAATACAAAATCCATCATAACTCATTCCCATTTCCATTTTAGAATCATTGTAGGTTGCAATAAACCAGAAGGTACCTGATGTATCGATAAGCTACTACTGTGAGCTTCCTGTAAAATCTTCTGAATAAGATTAGAGCGTATTAGAACACAAACTCTATTTTTAAAGTACAAACTGTTGTTTGAACGAACATGAAAATTTGAATTAGATGTCGACTCAATCTGTTTCCATATAGAAATTAAATCATCGTCACTTTTCTGAGCTTCACAAATTTGTTGCAAAAACGTCGGTCTAGCCTTTAATTCAGCTAAAATTGAACCATCACCAATCAATGTCAACCGTGTATTCAAAGCTCACAATGAAAATAGAGATTATCTACTTAGTGCATCAAAACAACATAAGTTTTTCCCGGATGATAGTCAATGATTAAATCATAATCTTTCAACAATTCAAGCCATCTACGTTGTCTCAAATTCAAATATTTCTGTGACATCAAATACTTCAGACTTTTGTGATCTGTGAAGATATGACATTTTTCTTTGTACAAGTGGTGTCGCCAACTCTTTAAAGTAAATATGATAGCTGTAGCTCTAAATCATGAGTTGAGTAATTATTTTCATGCAATTTTAACTGTCAAGAAGCATATGCTACTACTTTGCCTTCCTACATCAAAACACAACCTAAACCATTAAATGAAACATCATTATAAATTACAAATTCTTTACTGGACTCTGGCCGAACCAGCACATGTAACAGTTCGGTTAGTACCCTAGTCGAAACAGTGGTTTTGGGACCACAAATTTGAGTCTGAATAATATTTTAATATTATTTTCTATGCCGTTGATATGTGTTTTTGCATTTGTGAAAGTTTCGTAAGTTAATTTGTCCGTCTGTGTGCTTAATTTGATAAAAGGATTGAATTGCATTGAAATGCAAATTTGCATGTTTTATGAAAAGATGCCTATTTGTTATGTCTTTATAAATGTGAAGGTTTCATGTGGCAATTAAGCCAATTATAAGATAGTGGGTAATTAAATGACAAATTAACCTTATTTTTATTTGTCTTATATGTTTAATGAAATGATAAAATAGTAAAATGAATAATAATATGTTTGTAATAGAATAAACAAATGAAAAGATGAATGTTATCATCTTTGTGGTGCCAAAATTTTGAAGAAAAAGAAAGAAAATATAAGCTAGGTTTTGGCTATTAAAGTCTTTGATTCAAGTTATGTTTGATCTCAGCTTTTGATAATTTATATGTTTTTGCAATCGTTGCTTCGTATACTCTAAAACCCATGCTTAAATTTTGAGAATTGATGATGTTTTTGAAATGAGGCTGTGATGAACTCATATGATTTATGATGATTTATGGTGTTAAATGAAAGATATGTGTTAAATGAACATATTTTATTCTTGAATTTTTGATAATTAGGGGTAAATTGTAAAAATAGTAATTTAAGGGACTAATTGTAAATTTGATGAAATGTATGGACTTGTATGAGATATATGAATATTCGGCTAAGCATGAGTATATGGTGATTTTGTGTATTGATGATTTTTTGAATTGGGGACTAAATTGTCTAAATGTGAAAATATAAGGGCTAATTTGCAAATTGCCCTATATATATGTTCTTTGATTGAATTGAATGTGTTGGTAGATAAATGGATTACATTTGAATATGTATAGATCAAGAGCAGAAGAAAACAAACTTAGATCGCGAGAAAGCGAAAGTAGTTGAATAATCGAGTCCAAACGAATATCCGAATTCGAGGTAAGTCATTATGCAAATAAATGTATTTGTATTGAATTATGTACATTCATGTGACTATTGATAACGATGAATGCTTACGAGATGATGTGTACATGAATTCCAAGATAAGATCGACCTAGTGACAATATCCGAGAAGTCCCTTACGAACCTAGGAATAGATAGGATTAACTATGTCATGACATAGGTGTTTGTTCTATTTTATCATGTAAGACCACATCTGGGACGTTGGCATTGATTCGAGATTTCGTGTAAGACCACTTTTGGGACATTGGCGTCGATATGAGACTTACGTGTAAGACCATGTCCGGGACATTGGCATCGTATTAATTCGTGTAAGACCTTGTCGGGGACAGTGACAACAAAAACTATTTACATGTAAGACCACGTCTGGGATGTTGGCATTGTATGACTATTTTAAGTATTTTGTATATCCTATTAGATTCTGAACGGTTCAACGGGCAATTCCGAGAATGTGAATGTAAATCCATTTCAGGTATGTTTTATATGTACACTAAGTGTGTATAAAAGGTAAGTATCTATATGAATTTACTATGATGAAATGTGTTATTGAACATAAGGATGTGAATGTGATACAAGAATGGAAATATGCTTGAATGAGCTAAGTACAAATGTGATATGTGAATAGAAGTTGTGACAAACTGTGTGTAAGTAAATGTGCCAAAGATCATGTGATGAATTGGCTATGAGAACTATAAATACCAATGTATTAATTAGGTTATATGCATTGTATGTTATGTTTATTTGTATATGGCTTACTAAGCTTTCAAAAGCTTACTCTGTGTGTATTTGCTTTGTTTTATAGATCGTCAAAGCTACTGAAGGCTTGGGACCATCGAGGATCGTCATCACACTACCTAAGCTCATTTTGGTACTTTGAAAATGTGTATATAGTTAATATGGCATGTATAGGCTAGATGTTTTGGTATATGTTTTGAAGTGTAAATAGCTATGTGATGTGGCTATGTATATGTTGATAATGTGCATGAATGAATATGGCATATGATGCAAGTTTGGTATGGTTTGATAACAAATGAAATGGTCAAACTATGGTAAGTATATGAATGCACTATAAGTATGTATGATTGATCAAAAAAGTGCATATATGAAAGTTAAAGGTAGATGAATCATGCCTAATTGCATATGTGTTTAGTTGTACAAATTGGCATGATTGGAATTGCATTTGAGTGTAGAGGTTTGATATGTTCTTTGATGACAAATGTGTATGAGTTGGATTGGTAGATTACTTATAGGTATGGCCTAAGTAAGGGTGGCAAGTTGGCTTTGCAAATGGCCTGTTTTGTTTACACGGTCATGGCACACGAGCGTGCCTGGTGACCGTGGGATTAAGTTAGTAGCAAACCTAAGAGTGCACGGCCTTGGCACACGGACGTGCTTGGTAGCCGTGTGATTTAGTCAGTATATGGCCTAAAAGCACATGGCCATGGTACACGGTGTGCCTAGTGGCCGTGTGGAAAAGTCAGTATACATGCCCTACTTTGGCACGGCCAAGACACATAGGTGTGTCTGGTGTCCGTGGGAGACACACGGCCTGTCCACACAGGCGTGTGTCCTGCATAACTTAGAAAAGTTTTAAATTTTTGAGAAGTTCCATAAGTGTTCGGCCTAGTCTCAGCCTTACTTTAAAGCATGATTAGGGTCTCGATGACCTATTTAAGGGATACTTTTATTGCAATTGATTAATGATTGAATGTAATATTTGTAAATGTTTTTGATCTATCCTGTAATGCTTTTAACCCTAATTCGATGACCGATACAGGTTAGGGGTGTTACAACACAGGTGCCTCAGTTAACAACTTTTTCAACTGATTAAAACTTTGCTGTCACTTTTTAGACCATTCGAATTTGACATTTTTTGAAGTAGTTTCATCAATGGCATAGCAATCATTAAAAATCCTTTGATAAATCTTCTATAATATCCAGCTAAATCAAGAAAACTTCTAACTTTAGACATATTTCTCGGAGGCTTTCAGTCCATTATAGCTGATATTTTGCTCGAATAAACTCTAATACCGTCTGTCAATACTACGTGTCTCAAAAATCCAACTTCTCGGAGCCAGAACTTACAATTGCTAAACTTAGCAAACAACAGTTTTTAGCTTAAAGTCTGCAAAGCAATTCTCAAATACTGGGCATGCTCTGTCTTATCTCGTGAACATATCAGAATGTCATCTGTGAGCACAACAACGAATCTGTCTAAGTATGGTCTAAATATTCTATTCATCAAATCCATAAGCACAGTAGGTGTATTGGTCAAACCAAATGGCATAGCAAGAAATTCATAATGTCTGTGCCTAGTTACGAAAAGTCAATCAAGACATCCGAGTCTTTAACCCTTAACTGATAATATCTAAAATGAAGATCTATCTTTGAAAATACTATCGTACCTTTCAACTGATCAAACAAATGATCTATACGTGGTAATGGATAATTTTTCTTGATCGTTGCTATGTTGAGCTCTCAGTAGTCAAAACACAATCGCATAGATCCATCCTTTTTCTTTACAAACAAAACAGGAGCACCCCCAAGCAAAGAAACTGGGTCGAGCAAAGCCTTTATCTGTCAACTCTTGCAATTGTGCTTTCAACTCTTTTAACTCTCTAGGTTTCATTCTATATGGAGCTATTGGTATTGAAGATGTTCCCAGCACTAACTCAATAGCAAACTCAACCTCTCTAACCGGCGGTAACCCTAGTAATTCTTTTGGGAATACATCTTTGAACTCACATACAATCGGAATCGATTCTATCTTTAATTCTGAAACTCTAGAATCAAATATATATGCGAGATACTCTTCACAACCCTTTCTAACATATTTCTATGCGGTTAAAGCTGAAATTACATTAGATGTACCATCCAATCTATCTGATTCAATTTAGATCCTTTGACCATTCTGACATTTGAACATGATATGCTTTCTTCTACAGTTCACAATAGCATCATGTAGATTTAACCAGACCATACCCTGAATCAAATTAAACTCATCAAAGGGTAATAACATCATATCAATCAGAAAGTTGCAACCCTAAATCATCAAAGGATAAGTTTTACGAACTTTATCAACTAATACATACTGACCTAGAGGGTTCGTTACTTTAATCACAAATTCAGTAGACTTAAAATGTATTTTCATATCCGACACTAAAGTTATGCATACATATGAGTGCGTTGACCCCAGGTCAATCAAAGTATTAACATTAGTATCAAAAATATAAAATGTATTGGTGATCACATCAGGTGCTGAAGCTTCCTCTCGAGCACAAATTGTACAAGCCCTAGCTAGTGCCCGTGCCTTAGATCTAACAGTAGAATCTTTTGTTCGACCTCGACTATTACCCTTATTTTCAGTGTTCCAGGGTGGTCTCCCTTTAGCAGTCGTGTTATTTGAATGAGTATTTGAAACCTTTTCTTTATCAAACCTTTCTAGGAAATCTCTAAGATATTGATCGCAAAAGCCACATTTAAAACCCGACCCATCTTTCAATCTACATTCCCCGAAGTGTCATCTATTACATTGTTGACATTCAGACTTGTTGTTCCTGACACATCCCACACTTATTATAGATGTAGCCTGAGGTTTTGAACTAGAATGTTGCTTTCCTCTATCTCTTCCAAAATAACCCACCAAAGCTGATGAATGACTATGAAATTCTTTTGAATTCTTTGATGGAGATGAAAATGATTTTCCCATAGGTCGTTTACTCGTATCCTGAGCATCTGAATCTACTTTTCTTTTTGCCTTACTAAGTTCCTCGTCCTTGTGTGCTCTATTAACTAAAAATACAAATTCTTTCAGCTCAAGAATCCCGACTAACAACTTGATATCTTGTTTAAACTGTCTTCAAACCTAGTGCACATAGCAACTTCTGTTGGTATACATTCACGAGCATACTTGATAAGTCGTACAAATTCTCTTTCATACTCGACCACAATCATTCACCTTGTTTTAACTCTAAAAATTTTGTGCGTTTCTTGTTGAGGAACCTCTGACTTACATATTTCTTTTTAAACTCTATCTAGAAGAATTCCCAATTTACACGATCCCTCGGTACTACCGCAGTCAAAGTGTTCTACCACTGATAAGGTGAGTCTTTCAATAGAGAAACAACACATTTCAAGCATTCAACTGGTGTACACGATACTTCATGAAAAACTCTAACCATGTTTTCTAACCAAAACTTGGCTCTCTCTAGATTATCTTCAGTTGTACCATGAAACTCTTTAAGGCATGATTAGGGTCTCGATGACCTTTTTAAGGGATACTTTTATTACGATTGATGAATGATTGAATGTAATGTCTGTAAATGTTTCTTATCTATCCGGTAACGCTTTTAACCCTAATTTGGTGACGGATACAGGTTAGGGGTGTTACATTTGATTGGTATTAGAGCTACGATTTAGTCGATTCTTGGACTAACGTAGCGTGTCAGAGTCTAGCTATACATGCCATATATTTGAATTGTGATAGTGTGATGAATCTTGACGTGAAAAATGTGATTTTTATATAGTAATGGATCCCGGAGGAGTCGTGGCTAATGACGTAGAAAGTAATGCGCCTACTCCCACGCAAGGGACAGTTCCTTCTGATCCGAGACTGGTTACTACCGGTCAAGAGGGAGAAGCTAAACAAGCTTTCTTCCAGATGATGAGTGAGTGGTTCACTAAATTTGTAAGAAATAACCCAACTATTTCGCAACCCCGCCCCCGGTTAATCCCCTTCAGACATCTGCTATGCCTCCGATTACAAATTTGAATCTATGGAACAAGCCTCTAGTTGATAAAATCTGTAAGTATAGGGCAGAAAAGCTTAAGGCTACCAGTGATGATGATGTCGAGAATGCCGAGTTCTGGTTAGAAAACACTATCCATGTATTTGATGAGATGTCTCTGACTCCAGAAGAAAGTATTAAATGTGTTGTTTCGTTGCTAAGAGATGCAGCCTATCAGTGGTGGAAAACTCTGATTTCTATTGTTTCGAAAGAATGAGTTACATGGGACTTCTTTCAGATTGAGTTTCGAAAGAAATACATCAGTGAGAGATTCATCGATTAGAAATAGAAAGAATTTCTATAATTGAAACAGGGCCGTATGTCAGTTACTGAATACGATCGAGAGTTTGTGAGGTTAAGTCAGTATGCTCGAGAATGTGTATCATCTGAAGCAATAATGTGCAAAAGATTCGAAGATGGCCTTAATGAAGATATCCATTTGTTAGTTGGGATCTTAGAGATAAAAGAGTTTGTTGTACTCGTTGATCGAGCGTGTAAAGTTGAGGCACTTGGGAAAGATAAAAGAAAAGCTAAGTCTGAAGCTCAAGATGTGAGAAAGAGATTTTCGAGCAAATTATTTCAGTCTATTTCGAAGAAATTCAGAGATGAACAAAGTCGATCAAGAGATAATATGGGACATCCAAATAAAAATCGAGCTAGATCACAAATGAGCTCCAATACTCCAGCAACTTCAGTAGCAAGCGTTGGGAATATTCGATCTGAGAGACCTGAATGTAAGCATTGTGGAAAAAGGCATTCGGGAAGTTGTAGATTAAATGACAGAGCTTGCTTAGATGTGGATCACTTGATCATTTTATTCGTGATTGCCCTTAGTCTGTTAAGCGAGAGACTGTTCAGAATCCGAGATCCGATAATGCACCTATGAGAGGTAAACCTTCTCGAAATGTAAGAAAGGTCAGTGGAAGTCAGATAATTACGAGAGATACTGTTGCGAGATCCAAAGCTAGAGCGCCTGCCAGAGAGTATGCTATCCGAGCTTAGGAGGAAGCTTCATCTCCAGATGTTATAACGAGTAAAATTATACTTTGTGATACTTTTGTGATTGCACAGATAGACCCTAGTTCTACTCATTCATATATATGCATGAACTTATTATCCAGTAAGACTTTACCTGTATATCCTATTGAGTTTGTTATAAAAGTATCGAACCCCTTAGGTAAAAGTGTTTTGGTTGACAAAGTATGCAAGAACTATTCATTAATGTTTCGAGATATCTGTTTCCCTACTGATTTGATGCTTTTGCCATTTGATGAGTTTGATATTATTCTGGGTATGGACTGGTTGATATTACATGATGCTGTTGTGAATTGTAAAAGAAAGACTATTGATTTGAGAGGTCTGAATGATGAAATGGTTCGGGTTGAGTCTAATGATTTGAATGGATTACCTACTGTAATATCTGTATTGAAAGCTCAAAATTATGTGAAAAAGGGTTACGAAGCTTATTTTGCTTATGTGATTGATTCGAAAGTGTCTAAAAAGAGAGTTGAATCTGTGTTACTTGTTTGCAAGTTTTCTGATGTATTCCCTGAAGAATTATCGGGATTGCCTTCGATGCATGAAGTTGAATTTGGTATTGAATTGTTGCCTGGTACGACACCTATTTCAATAGCTTCGTATAGAATGGTATCAACAAAGTTGAAAGAGTTAAAGTCACAGCTACAAGAATTGACTGACAGAGGGTTCGCTAGATCGAGTTTCTCACCTTGGGGTGCTCCTATTTTATTTGTGAAAAAGAAAGATGGCATAATGAGAATGTGCATTAATTATCGTTAGTTGAACAAAGTAACTATAAAGAACAAATATTCGTTGCCCAGGATTGTCGATTTGTTTGATCAGTTAAAATGAGCTACCATATTTTCTAAGATTGATCTGAGATTAGGTTACTACCAGTTGAGAGTGAAAGATTCAGACTTTTCAAAAACTGCTTTCAAAATGAGGTACGGGCATTATGAGTTTTTAGTTATACCTTTCGGATTAACAAATGATCCTGCTATTTTTATAGATTTGATGAACAGAATTTTCAGACCGTATCTAGATCAATTTGTTGTTGTATTCATTGAAGATATTTTGATTTATTCACGGGATAAAATATAGCATGCTGAGCATTTGAGGATTCTGTTGCAAACTTTGCGGGAAAAGCAATTATATGCGAAATTTAGTAAATGTGAATTTTGGTTGCATGAAGTCAATTTTTGGGACATGTAGTATCAGCTTCTGGAATATGAGTCGATCCGAGCAAGATTTCTGCTATTTTAGATTGGAAACCTCTGAAGAATGTGTTTGAAGTCCATAGTTTTTTAGGACTAGCTGGTTATTATCGTCGATTTGTAAAAGGCTTTTCGATGATTGCAACCCCGTTAACAAGATTGCTTCAGAAAAATGTTAGTTTTGAATAGTCCGATAAATGTTAGAAAAGCTTTGATCAGTTGAAAGTTTTATTAACTGAAGCTCCAATTTTAGTATAGCCAGAATCGGGTAAAGAGTTCGTGATATATAATGATGCTTCGTTAAATGGTCTGGGGTGTGTTTTGATACAAGAAGGCAAAGTAATAGCTTATCCTTCGAGACAATTGAGCCACATGAAAAGAATTATCCGATACATGATCTCGAGCTTACTGCGATTGTATTCGCATTAAAGATTTGGAGACACTATCTGTTTGATGAGAAATGTCACATATTTTCAGATCATAAAAGTTTGAAGTATCTGATGACCCAGAAAGATTTGAATCTGTGACAGAAGAGGTGGTTAGAATTGTTGAAAGACTATGAACTTGTGATAGATTATCATCTAGGTAAAGTAAA
Organism: Gossypium rotundifolium; assembly: GCA_025506655.1. NCBI lineage: Eukaryota > Viridiplantae > Streptophyta > Magnoliopsida > Malvales > Malvaceae > Gossypium > Gossypium rotundifolium. Next base: position 67,681,210 of record CP106729.1, on the reverse strand, counting down.
TATTGTTGCTGATGCATTGGGTAGAAAATCATTGTTTGCACTACATGCTTTGAATGCTCAATTAGATTTGTCTGATGATAGTTCTATCATAGCTGAATTAAAAGCGAAACCATTGTTTATACAGTAGTTATGTGATACTCAGAAATCTGATAATGAGTTGTTAGTGAAACTAGCTCAGTGTGATTTGAATTCTAATTCAGGATTTCAAGTGGATGCTAATGATTGTCTAAGATTTCGAGATCAAGTTTGTGTTTTGAGAAACTCAGAGTTGATTCAGTTGATTTTAAGTGATGCTCATAACAGACGACTCTCTGTTCATCCGGAAGCACAAAGATGTATCATGATTTGAAACAACACTATTGGTGGTCTAGTATGAAGCGAGACATTTCTAATTTTGTTTCGAAATGTTTAGTCTGTCAGCAAATTAAAGCTGAACATCAGGTTCCTTCGGGTTTGTTACAACCGATTCTGATTCCTGAGTGGAAATGGGATAGAGTAACAATGGACTTTGTTTTGGGATTGCCTTTGACTCAGAAAAAAAAGATGCAATTTGGGTTGTGGTTGATAGATTAACGAAATCCGCCCATTTTATTTTGATAAGATCTGATTACTCACTTGATAGATTAGCTGAGCTTTATATTTCTGAGATTGTGAGATTGCACGGGGTGCCACTATTCTGGAAGAAATTGTAAGAAGCCTTGGGCACGAAATTGCATTTTAGTACAGCTTTTCATCCAAAAACAGATGGTCAATCTGAACGAATCATTCAAATTCTCGAGGATATGTTAAGATGTTGCGTTCTTGAATTTGACGGTACGTGGGAATAATACCTGCCACTGGTTGAATTTGCTTACAATAATAGTTTTCAATCGAGCATTAAAATGGCACCATATGAAGCTTTGTATGGACGTAAATGTTGTACACCTCTGTATTGGACTGAGCTCAGTGAAAATAAGCTACACGAGATTGATTTGATAAAAGACACTGAACAGAAAGTGAAAGTAATCCGAGATAGTCTGAAATCAGAGTTTGATCGTCAGAAGTCTTATCTGGACTTGAAACGAAAAGAGATAAAATTTGAAATCAGTGATGAAGTGTTTTTGAAAGTGTCACCATGGAAGAAAGCACTCCGATTTGGACGTAAAGGCAAGTTGAGTCCGAGATTCATCGGGCCATATGAAGTTATTGAGCGTGTTGGACTCGTTGCATATAGATTGTTGTTGGCTTCCGAGCTTGAAAAGATACACAATTTATTCCATGTTTCGATGCTCCAAAGGTACCGTTCTAATTCGTCACATGTGATTGCTCCATCTAAAATTGAAATACGATCTGATATGACGTACGAGGAAGAACCAATCCGTATCTTAACACGTGATTTGAAAAAAGTTAAGAAATATGAAAATACCATTAGTGAAAGTGTTGTGGAATCGACACGGAATAGAAGAGGCTACGTGGGAGCCTGAAGATTCAATGAGACTGCAAATCCATATCTATTTAATGGTAAGATTTTCGGGGATGAAAATCCCTAAGGGGGAGAATTGTAACAGTTAGGTTAGTACCCTAGTCGGAACAATAGTTTCGAGACCACAAATCCAATTTTGAATAATATTTTAATATTATTTTCTGTGCCGTTGATATGTATTTTTACATTTGTGAAAGTTACGTAAGTTAATTTGTCCGTCTGTGTGCTTAATTTGACAAAAGGATTGAATTCCATTGAAATGCAAATTTGCATGTTTTATGAAAAGATGCCTATTTGTTATGTCTTTATAAGTGTAAAGGTTGCATGTGGCAATTAAGCCAATTATAAGATAGTGGGTAATTAAATGACAAAATAACCTTATTGTTATTTGTCTTATATGTTTAATGAAAGGATAAACTAGTAAAATGTATAATAATATGTTTGTAATAGAATAAGCAAATGAAAAGATGAATGCTATCATCTTTGTGGTGCCGAAAGATTGAAGTAAAAGAAAGAAAATATGTAAGCTAGGTTTCAGCTATTAAAGTCTTTGATTCAAGGTATGTTTGATATCGCTTTTTGGTAATTTATATGTTTTTGCAATCGTTGCTTCGTATACTCTAAAACCCATGCTTAAATTTTGAGAATTGATTATGTTTTTGAAATGAGGCTTTGATGAACTCATATGATTTATGATGATTTATGGTGTTAAATGAAAGATATGTGTTAAATGAACATGTTTTGTTCATCAATTTTTTATGAATTTAGCTAATTAGGGTTAAATTGTGAAAATAGCAATTTGAGGGGCTAAATTGTGAATTTGATGAAATGTATGGACTTGTATGAGATATATGAATATTCGGCTAAGCATGAGTATATGGTGATTTTGTGTATTGATGATTTTGTGAATTGGGGACTAAATTGTCCAAATGTGAAAATATAAGGGCTAATTTACAAATTACCCTAAATGTGTGTTCTTTGATTGAATTGAATGTGTTGGTAAATAAATGGATTACATTTGAATATGTATAGATCAAGAGCCGAAGAAAATGGACTTAGATTGCGGAAAGCGAAAGTAGTTGAATAATCGAGTCCAAAAGAATATCCGAATCCGAGGTAAGTCATTATGCAAATAAATGTATTTGTATTGAATTATGTATGTTCATGTGACTATTGATAACAATGAATGTTTACGAGATGATGTATACATGAATTCCGAGATAAGATCGGCCTAGTGACAATGTCCGAGAAGTCCCGTACGAACCTAGGAATAAATAGGATTAGCTATGTCATGACATAGGTGTCTGTTATATTTTATCATGAAAGACCAAGTCTGGGACATTGGCATTGACTCAAGATTTTGTGTAAGACCACATCTGGGACGTTGGCATTGTACGATTATTCTGAGTATTCTGTATATCCTATTAGATTCTGAACAGTTCAACAGACAATTTTGAGCTATGAACGATTACGTGAATGTAAATCCATTTCAGGTATGTTTGATATGTACACTAAGTGTGTATAAAAGGTAAGTATCTATATGAATTTACTATGATGAAATGTGTTATTGAACATGAGGATGTGAATGTGATACAAGAATAGAAATATGCTTGAATGAGCTAAGTACAAATGTGATATGTGAATAGAAGTTGTGACGAACTGTGTGTAAGCAAATGTGCCAAAGATCATGTGATGAATTGGGTATGAGAACTATAAATACCAATGTATTAATTAGGTTATATGCATTGTATGTTATGTTTATTTGTATATGGCTTACTAAGCTTTCGAAAGCTTACTCTGTGTGTATTTGCTTTGTTTTATAGATCGTCAAAGCTACAGAAGGCTTGGAACCGTCGAGGATTGTCATCACACTACCTAAGCTGATTTTGTGTAATATCCCGAAATTGGGCCTAGTAGATTTGGGCCAATTGGGCCTTGGGCTTTAGGAAAATTTGAGTATCATTTTGTTATTTGTGTTAGCTCGGGTATAATTTTTATTGTGGGCTTAGTATAGTTTTGTGAAGGTTTGGAATTAGTTATGAAGTTAGTATAATTCTTAGTATTGTATATTTAGTGAAATGGATTAAGTGAATTTGACACTTAAGTTAATTTAAGTATTAAATTCTATCACAAGAGGAATAAGTGGCAAGATGGTTAAGGCTCTTGAGAGGGTGCTTGAGGTTAGTGGTTCGAGTAACATGGAAGGCATTTTGAGAATTTTATATTTTGTGCATCATAGCATTTATGGACGGTCAAACCTTATTCATGATAGGTTGGACTGTTTCTTTTGGTAAGTTGAATATATGTTTAAGGAAAGCTTGATATTGGGGATAAGATTCTTGAACTTAAGGAAGGTTGGGAGAGCATAAGGCATGATATAAGGACTTGGTTTTGGAAAGTGTTGGGTGGATAGATTTGACTTAGGAGACCATGTATGTGGATGGCATGTAAGGCTAGGGGTGGCGAATTTTGATAGGTAGTTTGGGAGGAATTGGTTAGTCATTTTAGCATTTTGTGTATCTTTGGCATTTTCTTTTCCTCCCCAAAGCTCTCCTCTTTGGCGAATAAGTCTTGTGCATTTTGGTGCAATTTGCTTTTAATTTTAGCCTCTTTTTTGAATCAAATGATACCATTTTCCTTTCTTTCATTTGCTCTTTTGAAACCTAAACTATAATCTATCTTTGTGCATTTTGTGCACTTTCTTTTTAGCAAAGAAGTGTTTGGCGAATCTCTCCCACATCTTTTTCTTTCTTTCAATATTGTTCAAATCACATTTTCCTCCTATTCTCTCTTGGCTAAAACTTCCATCTCTCCATCTCTCTTTAGTTTCTTTTATTTTAAGCCATAAACATTTCTTTTCCATTGAAATCTCTTCCATCTTCTTCTTTTGTTTTCCTTTCTCTTTCTCAACTTTAATTGAATCCTTGTTGTTAATACAACTCAACCATAGTCGAACCTTCTTCCTCTCTTTTAGTATTTGTTTTGGCGAATATTCAAGGGTAGACTCTCCTTGGTTTTCTTCTATTGATTTTGGATAAAAGGGTAAGTGTTCATGGACGTTTTCTTTCTTTTCTTTCTCGTTTCGTGATGTTTTCTTTTGGACAAAGGCCAACCTTTGGGCATTGTTTTGCAAGGTTCTAACCATTTTAGGATTCGATTATTCTCTTAGGCTCATTGAGATTTGGAAGCAATCGATTTAAGCCATTCCTTTAGCAAATCGGTTGGTAAGTCAAGTGGTAAGGATTCTATACTCTTAAAGTTGGTTGAGGAAGCCTAAGGTTATTTGGATTAAGTTATGTTGTTGGCCGAATGTTCTTAGTGCCATAAATGGTGTTCTTTTGTGTGTAGCTAAAGGAAGGGAACTCAGAGTGTGATTCGGGATTTGGTAGGAGACCAAATCGGCTTTTAAGGAGAAGGAAACACCACGTTTCGAGATCGTGTTAGATTCGAGTAGTTCGGGATTTCACTAATAGACAGGTGTGTAGTTAGCCTACTGTTTTTCGGGTTTATGATTGTATGTGATATCTGTATGTGTGTTATGAATGTGCTAACTAGTGTAATGGAATTTGTGATGTGGATACCCTCAAGGGGTATGACGATAATCCGGTAAGTACCGAATCTGATGAAATGTGACTATTGTTATGAATATGTGATAATATGCGAAATAACATGAACATGCATGGCATTATTTTATGTTGCATGTGCATAGGTAGGATATGAAAAAAGGACAGGGTGTACTTCGAGTACGTGGTTTGATGAATGGCTCTGTGCCTCATCGTGATTGATATAGGCTATGTGCCATATCGTGGTAATGATGGCTTTGTGCTCATCGTGGTTTTGATGATAGCTACGGCTACATCGTGGATTGACGTTGACCGAGGTCACGTTGTGGATTATTTTGATTAAGTTCGCGTGGGCGGCATTTGTTGCCTTATTGGAGTAAAAGGAGAGGGTGATTTAATAATCCCCGGTGTGTGGTAGGTTGGATACGAGGGTGTGTAGAGGATGGACCCTAGGTGGGTTGGGCTTTATAATTGCATAATTTTGTATGTGAATATGTGTGAAATGGGCCAAGCCCAATATGATATGTGGATTAATGTGGTTATGGGCCAAGCCCAATATGTGGACTCATGTGGTTAAGTTATCTTATTATCGATATGTGATATGGTTATGGGCCAAGCCCAATATGTGAACTCTATGTGATGTGGATATGGGCCAAGCCCAATAAGTGAAATTATGTGAATAATGTTGCATTAATATCGATATATGGTTAATATGTGGTTAACATGTGGGTGGAATTCAAGGATTAATTACACATTGAGTCATTAGACTCACCCAATTTTATCAAACCTTACAGTGATGTGCGATGCTCTGGACCGGGTTGGAGTGGATACAAGGTGGCCCATGCAAAAATGGATTCTCTTTATACAATTTATGTTTCATATTTAAAGCATTTAATTTTTGTAATAAGGGCCATTTTAAGTATTTAAGGACTTTTATTATGTTTTAAGTTGGATTGTCGATTATATTATTATTTTAAAATGTTTTATTTTAAACAACTTAATTTTATTTGGAACTTTAATTACACAATGATTTTGTAAAGACAACAAATTTTATGTTTTTAACTTTAAGACAAAAGTTTTTCAAGCGTTTTTCATTGGCATTTCAAATTCGGTCATAACAAATGGGCGGGTTTGGGGTGTTACAAATTTGGTATCGAGCAGGTTCAAAACTCAACTTTGAGGGTTTTGGGCCCAAAAATATTTTTTTTTAAGATGGGCTTTTCAAAGATTTGGGCTTTCATAAGTTTTTCAGTTTTATTCTGGCATGGCACCTGTATCTCAGACCAAGTCCACCTGTAAGTACCTCGACTCATCAAGTGAATTGAATATGTGAATTTGATGGGCTTTTATGGGAACGTAGATTAGTAGATTAGGGCTATTGAACCCTAGGACTAGTCTACTCAAAAACAAGAGCATAAGACTTAAGGACTATCAAACAAACCTGTGAAGTAAGTCGCCGAGTTAGGGTGTGGCAACCATTGTACGCATGCCTAGGAGTAGATTCGGTGGAGCTTGGTACTTAAGGTCCTAGCGACTCACCTCCTCTTTCCTCGAGTCCTACAGTGCGTAGTAACGGTTCACCCTAACCAAGAGAACTTATTCACTGCTAAACTTGATAATTAAAACCGAAAGGGACTAGCCATCTTGTTTTATAAAAACCTTAAGTTTTCAAATTACTCCTTTGATTTGTAAAACCATTTTATATTTGGAAAATTTTTCAAATATTTTTGATTTACAAAATACCCAAATACCCCTAGGTGTAAAATTACCAAAATGCCCTTGGTTTATAAAATTACCATACTATCCATGACTTTTGTAAAATGTTCTTACTTTACAAAATACCAAAAACTTCTATTTTACAAAATAGTAAGGTACCCCGATTTGGGAAAATTTATTAAATGGTTCGACTTCTAAAATTACCAAAATAACCCCGATTTTTGAAATTTCTACAATACCTTGATTTGGAAAAAAACTTTTAAAATACCCTCAAGTTTTGAAAATTCTAGAATGCCTTTGATTTATTAAAATCTCCGAAATTGACCCCGATTTATTACGAAAATACCCTCGTAGGAAAATGACAAAATTACCCACTGGCCTGGAATGATCGAAATGCCCATAATGATGTGTTGAATGTGTGTGTTGTGGATGAATGTGAATGTGAATGTGATTCTTTGAATTAGAATAGAAGCTTGAGTGAAACTTTGATTGATCGAAGAATTACCTCTAAACACTTCTTTCATAAAATTTGCTCGTGGATAAGCAGTGAAACAAAATTTACGATACATAAAACTTTTAATCGATTAAATTGTGAAGTAGACATGAGTTCTAGAGGACGTGGTCGTCACGGACGTAGTAGAGTAGAATGGCGATGACGAATCCGTGAGGTCCGCCATGGGTCGAATGAAGTGTGCCGCCAAAGAAGGAGCGGAGGATCAAAATCGATCGGGAGGTGATGATCTCAGATCGCGGGCCATGTTGCGAGTGCTCGGCGAGTGGCGAGAGCTAGTGTAGGAAGCGGAGCTCAAAAGTCGATTTGAACGACTCAAGTTGAACGGGTGAAGTTTTAGAGGAATATCTGGAGTAGCTCGAATGTGGCGGAGTATTGGTTAGAAGCGATCGAAAGAATAATGGACGATTTGGACTGCATTGATGAGGAAAAAGTGAAAGGTCTTTGTTTACGTTGCTCGGACGAAGCTTATCGATGGTGGCTCACCGTCGGACAAGGTGTCCCGACGATCGATTGGATTGGGATTATTTTAAGGTTAAATTTGAAGGAAAGTACGTTGGAGCTAGTTACTTGGACTCGCAAAGAAAGGCGCTTCTCAACTTAGTGCAAGGAAGTAAGTCGAAAGTGAATGAAGCGGAATTTGTGCGGTTAAGTCGACGCCAAAGGGATCGTGACCACCGATTATGAAAGGTGTGTACGGTTCGAAGATGGGTTACGAGATGAGTTGCGAATGTTGATTGCTCCGCAAAGAGAAAGGGACTTTGCTGTTCTAGTGGAGAAATCTCGGATCGCTGAAGAAGTTAAGAAGACTGTAAGGGAGAACCGAGAAAAGGATAGGAATTGGAACAAGAGGAGTTTTGGACCAATAAAATCGTCGGAAGACTTTCAGAAAAGACCGAGGGTCGAGAATTCTGTACGTGCATCTATACCGATTCTTTGAGAATCGAATCGTTTATGTGCTCGATGTGGGAGAACTCACAGGAGAGTGTTGGGGTAATAGTAAGGAATGTTTCCTGTGGATCTAAGGCTCATTTGGTTAAGAATTGTCCTCGACAACGAAGGTTCGTGGTCCAAACCATGGAGGAAATGGTTCGGCCGAGGTCGTGGAACACCCGTAGAGGTCTGACGATTCGGATGTGGGACAACCAGAATGTGATAGCGGGTAAGTTCTTTGTTTTGCTTTAGAGATAGCTCATTCTTGTGTTGCTAGTGAAGTGCTTGAAACTTTGGATATGAACTTAGGAACTGTGCCTAGAAGGTAAGATAGTTTTATCGAGTCTTGTGACATAAGCGTAGTGTGATGAGTAGGATTACACGATTGTTAGTTAGTTGGAAATTTCGAGGACGAAATTTCTTTAAGGAAGGTAGAATTGTAATATCCCAAATTGGGCCTAGTAGATTTGGGCCAATTGGGCCTTGGGCTTTAGGAAAATTTGAGTATCATTTTGTTATTTGTGTTAGCTCTGGTATAATTTTTATTGTGGGCTTAGTATAGTTTTGTGAAGGTTTGGAATTAGTTATGAAGTTAGTATAATTCTTAGTATTGTATATTTAGTGAAATGGATTAAGTGAATTTGACACTTAAGTTAATTTAAGTATTAAATTCTATCACAAGAGGAATAAGTGGCAAGATGGTTAAGGCTCTTGAGAGGGTGCTTGAGGTTAGTGGTTCGAGTAACATGGAAGGCATTTTGAGAATTTTATATTTTGTGCATCATAGCATTTATGGACGGTCAAACCTTATTCATGATAGGTTGGACTGTTTCTTTTGGTAAGTTGAATATATGTTTAAGGAAAGCTTGATATTGGGGATAAGATTCTTAAACTTAAGGAAGGTTGGGAGAGCATAAGGCATGATATAAGGACTTGGTTTTGGAAAGTGTTGGGTGGATAGATTTGACTTAGGAGACCATGTATGTGGATGGCATGTAAGGCTAGGGGGGTGGCCGAATTTTGATAGGTAGTTTGGGAGGGAATTGATTAGTCATTTTAGCATTTTGTGTATCTTTGGCATTTTCTTTTCCTCCCCAAAGCTCTCCTCTTTGGCCTAATAAGTCTTGTGCATTTTGGTGCAATTTGCTTTTAATTTTAGCCTCTTTTTGTTGAATCAAATGATACCATTTTCCTTTCTTTCATTTGCTCTTTTGAAACCAAACTATAATCTATCTTTGTGCATTTTGTGCACTTTCTTTTTAGCAAAGAAGTGTTTGGCGAATCTCTCCCACATCTTTTTCTTTCTTTCAATATTGTTCAAATCACATTTTCCTCCTATTCTCTCTTGGCTAAAACTTCCATCTCTATCTCTCTTTAGTTTCTTTTATTTTAAGCCATAAACATTTCTTTTCCATTGAAATCTCTTCCATCTTCTTCTTTTGTTTTCCTTTCTTTTCTCAACTTTAATTGAATCCTTGTTGTTAATACAACTCAACCATAGTCGAACCTTCTTCCTCTCTTTTAGTCTTTGTTTTGGCGAATATTCAAGGGTAGACTCTCCTTGGTTTTCTTCTATTGATTTTGGATAAAAGGGTAAGTGTTCATGGACGTTTTCTTTCTTTTCTTTCTTGTTTCGTGATGTTTTCTTTTGGACAAAGTAGAACCTTTGGGCATTGTTTTGCAAGGTTCTAACCATTTTAGGATTCGATTATTCTCTTAGGCTCATTGAGATTTGGAAGCAATCGATTTAAGCCATTCCTTTAGCAAATCGAAGTTGGTAAGTCAAGTGGTAAGGATTCTATACTCTTAAAGTTGGTTGAGGAAGCCTAAGGTTATTTGGATTAAGTTATGTTGTTGGTAAATGTTCTTAGTGCCATAAATGGTGTTCGTTTGTGTGTAGCTAAAGGAAGGGAACTCGAGTGTGATTCGGATTTGGTAGGAGACCAAATCGGCTTTTAAGGAGAAGGAAACACCACGTTTCGAGATCGTGTTAGATTCGAGTAGTTCGGGATTTCACTAATAGACAGGTGTGTAGTTAGCCTACTATTTTTCGGGTTTATGATTGTATGTGATATCTGTATGTGTGTTATGAATGTGCTAACTAGTGTAATGGAATTTGTGATGTGGATACCCTCAAGGGGTATGACGATAATCCGGTAAGTACCGAATCTGATGAAATGTGACTATTGTTATGAATATGTGATAATAAGCGAAATAACATGAACATGCATGGCATTATTTTATGTTGCATGTGCATAGGTGGGATATGAAAGAAGGACAGGTGTACTTCGAGTACGTGGTTTGATGAATGGCTCTGTGCCTCATCGTGATTGATATAGGCTATGTGCCATATCGTGGTTAATGATGGCTTTGTGCTCATCGTGGTTTTGATGATAGCTACGGCTACATCGTGGATTGACGTTGATCGAGGTCACGTTGTGGATTATTTGCGATTAAGTTCGCGTGGGCGGCATTTGTTGCCTTATTGGAGTAAAAAGGAGAGGTGATTTAATAATCCCCGGTGTGTGGTAGGTTTGGATACGGGGTGTGTAGAGGATGGACCCTAAATGGGTTGGGCTTTATAATTGCATAATTTTGTATGTGAATATGTGTGGAAATGGGCCAAGCCAATATGATATGTGGATTAATGTGGTTATGGGCCAAGCCCAATATGTGGACTCATGTGGTTAAGTTATCTTATTATCCGATATGTGATATGGTTATGGGCCAAGCCCAATATGTGAACTCTATGTGATGTGGATATGGGCCAAGCCCAATAAGTGAAATTATGTGAATAATGTTGCATTAATATCGATATATGGTTAATATGTGGTTAACATGTGGGTGGAATTCAAGGATTAATTACACACCGAGTCCGTTAGACTCACCCAATTTTATCAAACCTTACGGTGATGTGCGATGCTCGGACCGGGTTGGAGTGGATACAAGGTGGCCCATGCGTAAATGGATTCTCTTTATACAATTTATGTTTCAATATTTAAAGCATTTAATTTTTGTAATAAGGGCCATTTTAAGTATTTAAGGACTTTTATTATGTTTTAAGTTGGATTGTCGATTATATTATTATTTTAAAATGTTTTATTTTAAACAACTTAATTTTATTTGGAACTTTAATTACACAATGATTTTGTAAAGACAACAAATTTTATGTTTTTAACTTTAAGACAAAAGTTTTTCAAGCGTTTTTCATGATGGCATTTCAAATTCGGTCATAACAAATGGGCGGGTTTGGGGTGTTACAAATTTGGTATCGAGCTTGTTCAAAACTCACTTTGAGAGTTTTGGGCCCAAAATATTTTTTTTAAGATGGGCTTTTCAAAGATTTGGGCTTTCATAAATTTTTCGCTTTATTCGGCATGGCACCAGATCTCCGACCAAGCCCACCGGTAAGTACCTCGACTCTTGAGTGAATTGAATATGTGAATTTGATGGGCTTTTATGGGAACGTAGATTAGTAGATTAGGGCTATTGAACCTAGGACTAGTCTACTCAAAACAAGAGCATAAGACTTAAGGACTATCAAACAAACTCCTTGAAGTAAGTCGCCGAGTTAGGGTGTGGCAACCATTGCACGCATGCCTAGGAGTGGATTCTGATGAAGAGCTTGGTACTTGCAGTCCTAGCGACTCACCTCCTCTTTACTCGAGTCCTACAGTGCGTAGTAACGGTTCACCCTAACCAAGAGAACTTATTCACTGCTAAACTTGATAATTAAAACCCGAAAGGGACTAGCCATACTGTTTTATAAAAACCTTAAGTTTTCAAATTACTCCTTTGATTTGTAAAACCATTTTATATTTGGAAAATTTTTCGAAATATTTTTGATTTACAAAAATACCCAAATACCCCTAGGTGTAAAATTACCAAAATGCCCTTGGTTTATAAAATTACCATACTATCCATGACTTTTGTAAAAATGTTCTTACTTTACAAAAATACCAAAAACTTCTATTTTACAAAATAGTAAGGTACCCTGATTTGGGAAAATTTATTAAAATGGCCCTGACTTCTAAAATTACCAAAATAACCCCGATTTTTGAAATTTCTACAATACCCTTGATTTGAAAAAAAAACTTTTAAAATACCCTCAAGTTTTGAAAATTCTAGAATTCCTTTGATTTATTAAAATCTCTGAAATTGACCCCGATTTATTACGAAAATACCCCTGTAGGGAAAATGACAAAATTACCCCTGGGTCGGGAATGATCAGAAATGCCCATAATGATGTGTTGAATGTGTGTGTTGTGGATGAATGTGAATGTGAATGTGATTCTTTGAATTAGAATAGAAGCTTGAGCTGAAACTTTGATTGATCGAAAGAATTACCTCTAAACACTTCTTTCATAAAATTTGCTCGTGGATAAACAGTGAAACAAAATTTCTGATACATAAAACTTTTTAATCAGATTAAATTGTGAAGTAGACATGAGTTCTAGAGGACGTGGTCGTCACGGACGTAGTAGAGGTAGAATGGCGATGTCGGGCCGGTAGGGTCCGCCATGGGTCGAAAAATGAAGTCTGCCGCCAAAGAAGTGAGCGCAGAGGATCAAAATCAGTCAGGAGGTGATGATGCTGTATCGCGGGCCATGTTGCGAGTGCTCGAGCGAGTGGCAGGAGCTAGTGTAGGAAGCGGAGCTCGAAAGTCGATTTGAACGACTCAAGTTGAACGGGTGAAGTTTTAGAGGAATATCTGAGTAGCTCGAATGTGGCGGAGTATTGGTTAGAAGCGATCGAAAGAATAATGGGCGATTTGACTGCATCGATGAGGAAAAGTGAAAGTCTTTGCTTCGCTGTTCGGACGAAGCTTATCGATGGTGGCTCACTTTGTCGGACAAGGTGTCCCGACAGATCGATTGGATTGGGATTATTTTAAGGTTAAATTTGAAGGAAAGTACGTTGGAGCTAGTTACTTGGACTCGCAAAGAAAGGCGTTTTCAACTTAGTGCAAGGAAGTAAGTCGAGCAGTAGCAGTCTGAGCGGAATTTAATGCGGTTAAGTCAAGACGCCAAAGGATCGTGACCACCGATTATGAAAGGTGTGTACGGTTCAAGATGGGTTACGAGATGAGTTGCGAATGTTGATTGCTCCGCAAAGAGAAAGGGACTTTTTTGTTCTAGTGGAGAAATCTCGGATGATGAAGAAGTTAAGAAGACCGCATAAGGGAGAACCAGAAAAGGATAGGAATTGGAACAAGAGGAGTTTTGGACCAAAAAATCGTCGGAAGACTTTCGAAAAAGATCGAGGGTTGAGAATTCAGACGTGCATCTATACGATTCTTTGAGAATCGAATCGTTTATGTGCTCGGTGTGGGAGAACTCACACGGAGAGTGTTGGGGTAATAGTAAGGAATGTTTCCGTGTGGATCTAAGGCTCATTTGGTTAAGAATTGTCCTCGGACAACGAAGGTTCGTGGTCCAAACCATGGAGGAAATGGTTCGCCGAGGTCGTGGAACACCGGTAGAGGTCCCGACGGCCGGATGTGGGACAACCAGAATGTGATAGCGGGTAAGTTCTTTGTTTTGCTTTAGAGATAGCTCATTCTTGTGTTGCTAGTGAAGTGCTTGAAACTTTGGATATGAACTTAGGAACCGTGCCTAGAAGGTAAGATAGTTTTATCGAGTCTGTGACATAAGCGTAGTGTGATGAGTAGGATTGCACGATCATTAGTTAGTTGGAAATTTCGAGGACGAAATTTCTTTAAGGAGGGTAGAATTGTAATATCCCTAAATTGGGCCTAGTAGATTTGGGCCAATTGGGCCTTGGGCTTTAGGAAAATTTGAGTATCATTTTGTTATTTGTGTTAGCTCTGTATAATTTTTATTGTGGGCTTAGTATAGTTTTGTGAAGGTTTGGAATTAGTTATGAAGTTAGTATAATTCTTAGTATTGTATATTTAGTGAAATGGATTAAGTGAATTTGACACTTAAGTTAATTTAAGTATTAAATTCTATCACAAGAGGAATAAGTGGCAAGATGGTTAAGGCTCTTGAGAGGGTGCTTGAGGTTAGTGGTTCGAGTAACATGGAAGGCATTTTGAGAATTTTATATTTTGTGCATCATAGCATTTATGGACGGTCAAACCTTATTCATGATAGGTTGGACTGCTTTTGGTAAGTTGAATATATGTTTAAGGAAAGCTTGATATTGGGGATAAGATTCTTAAACTTAAGGAAGGTTGGGAGAGCATAAGGCATGATATAAGGACTTGGTTTTGGAAAGTGTTGGGTGGATAGATTTGACTTAGGAGACCATGTATGTGGATGGCATGTAAGGCTAGGGGGTGGCGAATTTTGATAGGTAGTTTGGGAGGAATTGATTAGTCATTTTAGCATTTTGTGTATCTTTGGCATTTTTCTTTTCCTCCCCAAAGCTCTCCTCTTTGGCGAATAAGTCTTGTGCATTTTGGTGCAATTTGCTTTTAATTTTAGCCTCTTTTGTTGAATCAAATGATACCATTTTCCTTTCTTTCATTTGCTCTTTTGAAACCAAAACTATAATCTATCTTTGTGCATTTTGTGCACTTTCTTTTTGGCAAAGAAGTGTTTGGCCGAATCTCTCCCACATCTTTTTCTTTCTTTCAATATTGTTCAAATCACATTTTCCTCCTATTCTCTCTTGGCTAAAACTTCCATCTCTCTATCTCTCTTTAGTTTCTTTTATTTTAAGCCATAAACATTTCTTTTCCATTGAAATCTCTTCCATCTTCTTCTTTTGTTTTCCTTTCTTTTTCTCAACTTTAATTGAATCCTTGTTGTTAATACAACTCAACCATAGTCGAACCTTCTTCCTCTCTTTTAGTCTTTGTTTTGGCCGAATATTCAAGGGTAGACTCTCCTTGGTTTTCTTCTATTGATTTTGGATAAAAAGGGGTAAGTGTTCATGGACGTTTTCTTTCTTTTCTTTCTTGTTTCTGTGATGTTTTCTTTTGGACAAAGGCCGAACCTTTGGGCATTGTTTTGCAAGGTTCTAACCATTTTAGGATTCGATTATTCTCTTAGGCTCATTGAGATTTGAAGCAATCGATTTAAGCCATTCCTTTAGCAAATCGAAGTTGGTAAGTCAAGTGGTAAGGATTCTATACTCTTAAAGTTGGTTGAGGAAGCCTAAGGTTATTTGGATTAAGTTATGTTGTTGGTAGATGTTCTTAGTGCCATAAATGGTGTTCTTTTGTGTGTAGCTAAAGGAAGGGAACTTCGAGTGTGATTCGGATTTGGTAGGAGACCAAATCGGCTTTTAAGGAGAAGGAAACACCACGTTTGAGATCATGTTAGATTCGAGTAGTTGAGTTTCACTAATAGACAGTGTGTAGTTAGCCCTCTTTTTTTCGGGTTTATGATTGTATGTGATATCTGTATGTGTGTTATGAATGTGCTAACTAGTGTAATGGAATTTGTGATGTGGATACCCTCGAGGGTATGACGATAATCCAAGCACCGAATCGATGAAATGTGACTATTGTTATGAATATGTGATAATATGCGAAATAACATGAACATGCATGGCATTATTTTATGTTGCATGTGCATAGGTGGGATATGAAAGAAGGACGTGGTGTACTTGATGCGTGGTTTGATGAATGGCTCGTGCCTCATCGTGATTGATATAGGCTATGTGCCATATCGTGGTTAATGATGGCTTTGTGCTCATCGTGGTTTTGATGATAGCTACTGACTACATCGTGGATTGACGTTGATGAGGTCACGTTGTGGATTATTTGCGATTAAGTTCGCGTGGGCGGCATTTGTTGCCTTATTGGAGTAAAAGGAGGGTGATTTAATAATCCCCCGGTGTGTGGTAAATGGATACGGGTGTGTAGAGGATGGACCCTAGGTGGGTTGGGCTTTATAATTGCATAATTTTGTATGTGAATATGTGTGAAATGGGCCAAGCCCAATATGATATGTGGATTAATGTGGTTATGGGCCAAGCCCAATATGTGGACTCATGTGGTTAAGTTATCTTATTATCGATATGTGATATGGTTATGGGCCAAGCCCAATATGTGAACTCTATGTGATGTGGATATGGGCCAAGCCCAATAAGTGAAATTATGTGAATAATGTTGCATTAATATCGATATATGGTTAATATGTGGTTAACATGTGGGTGGAATTCAATGGATTAATTACACCTTTGAGTCATTAGACTCACCCAATTTTTATCAAACCTTACAGTGATGTGCGATGCTCGGACCGGGTTGGAGTGGATACAAGGTGGCCCATGCAAAATGGATTCTCTTTATACAATTTATGTTTCAATATTTAAAGCATTTAATTTTTGTAATAAGGGCCATTTTAAGTATTTAAGGACTTTTATTATGTTTTAAGTTGGATTGTCGATTATATTATTATTTTAAAATGTTTTATTTTAAACAACTTAATTTTATTTGGAACTTTAATTACACAATGATTTTGTAAAGACAACAAATTTTATGTTTTTAACTTTAAGACAAAAGTTTTTCAAGCGTTTTTCATGATGGCATTTCAAATTCGGTCATAACAAATGGGCCGGGTTTGGGGTGTTACATTTTGGTACTTTGAAAATGTGTATATAGTTAATATGGCATGTATAGGCTAGATGTTTTGGTATATGTTTTGAAGTGTAAATAGCTATGTGATGTGGCTATGTATATGTTGATAATGTGCATGAATGAATATGGCATATCATGCAAGTTTGGTATGGTTTGATAACAAATGAAATGGTCAAACTATGGTATGTATATGAATGAACTATAAGTATGTATGATTGATAAAAGAAGTGGATATATAAAAGTTAATGGTAGATGAATCAAGCCTAATTGCATATGTGTTTAGTTGTACAAATTGGCATGATTGGAATTGCAT
Source organism: Gossypium rotundifolium (assembly GCA_025506655.1). Classification (NCBI taxonomy): domain Eukaryota; kingdom Viridiplantae; phylum Streptophyta; class Magnoliopsida; order Malvales; family Malvaceae; genus Gossypium; species Gossypium rotundifolium. The sequence goes on along the minus strand of CP106729.1, from coordinate 67,664,161 downwards.
TTGAGTGTAGAGGTTTGATATGTTCTTTGATGACAAATGTGTATGGGTTGAATTGGTAGATTACTTATGGGTATGGCCCAAGTAAGGGTGGCAAGTTGGCTTTGCAAATGGCCTGTTTTGCCTACACGGTCGTGGCACACGGGCGTGCCTGGTGACCGTGGGATTAAGTTAGTAGCCAACCTAATTGGCACACGGACGTGCTTGGTAGCCGTGTGATTTAGTCAGTATATGGCCTAAGAGCACATGGCTATGGTACACGGGCGTGCCTAGTGGCCGTGTGGAAAAGTCAGTATACATGCCCTGCTTTGGCATAGCCAAGACACATAGGTGTGTCTGGTGTCCATGGAGACACACGGCCTGTCCACACGGGCGTGTGTCCTGCATAACTTAGAAAAGTTTTAAATTTTTGAGAAGTTCCGTAAGTGTTTGACCTAGTCTCAGCCCTACTTTAAAGCATGATTAGGGTCTCGATGACCTATTTAAGGGATACTTTTATTGCAATTGATTAATGATTGAATGTAATGTTTGTAAATGTTTTTGATCTATCCTGTAATGCTTTTAACCATAATCCGATGACTGATACAGGTTAGGGGTGTTACAACACAAGTGCCTCAGTTAACAACGTTTTCAACTGATTAAAACTTTGCTGTCACTTTTTAGACCATTCAATTTGACATCTTTTTGAAGTAGTTTCGTCAATGGCATAGCAATCATTAAAAATCCTTTGATAAATCTTCTATAATATCCAGCTAAACCAAGAAAACTTCTAACTTTAGACATATTTCTCGGAGGTTTTCAGTCCATTATAGCTGATATTTTGCTCGAATAAACTCTAATACCGTCTGTCAATACTACGTGTCTCAAAAATCCAACTTCTCGGAGCCAAAACTTACAATTGCTAAACTTAACAAACAACAGTTTTTTGCTTTAAGTCTGCAAAGTAATTCTCAAATACTGCGCATGCTCTGTCTTATCCCGTGAATATATCAGAATGTCATCAGTGAACACAACAACGAATCTATCTAAGTATGGTCTGAATATTCTATTCATCAAATCCATAAGCACAGCAGGTGCATTGGTCAAACCAAATGGCATAATAAGAAATTCATAATGTTTGTGCCTAGTTCTGAAAGCTGTCTTCGGCACAACCGAGTCTTTAACCTGTAACCGATAATATCCAAAACAAAGATCGATCTTTGAAAATACTATCGTACCTTTCAACTGATCAAACAAATCATCTATACGTGGTAATGGATAATTTTTCTTGATCGTTACTATGTTGAGCTCTCAGTAGTCAAAACACAATCGCATAGATCCGTCCTTTTTCTTTACAAACAAAACAGGAGCACCCCCAAGCAAAAAAACTGGGTCGAGCAAAGCCTTTATCTGTCAACTCTTGCAATTGTGCTTTCAACTCTTTTAACTCTCTAGGTTTCATTCTATATGGAGCTATTGGTATCGAAGATGTTCCCAGCACTAACTCAATAGCAAACTCAACCTCTCTAACCGGTAGTAACCCTAGTAATTCTTTTGGGAATACATCTTTGAACTCACATACAATCGGAATCGATTCTATCTTTAATTCTGAAACTCTAAAATCAAATATATATGCGAGATACTCTTCACAACCCTTTCTAACATATTGCTATGCGATCAAAGCTGAAATTACATTAGATGTACCATCCAATCTATCTGATTCAATTTAGATCATTTGACCATTCTGACATTTGAACACGATATGCTTTCTTCTACAGTTCACAATAGCATCATGTAGATTTAACCAAACCATACCCTGAATCACATTAAACTCATCAAAGGGTAATAACATCAGATCAGTCAGAAAGTTGAAACCCTGGATCATCAAAGGAAAATTTTTACAAACTTTATCAACTAATACACACTGACCTAGAGGGTTCATTACTTTAATCACAAATTCAGTAGACTTAAAATGTATTTTTCATATCTGACACTAAAGTTGTGCATACATATGAGTGCATTGACCCCAGGTCAATCAAAGTATTAACATTAGTATCAAAATATAAAATGTATTGGTGATCACATCAGGTGCTGAAGCTTCCTCTCGAGCACAAATTGTACAATCCCTAGCTGGTGCCCGTGCCTTAGATCTAACAATAGAATCTTTTGTTCTACCTCGACTGTTACCCGTATTTTCAGTGTTCCAGGGTGGTCTCCCTTTAGCAGTCGTGTTACTTGAACGAGTATTTTAAACCTTTTCTTTATCAGACCTTTCTAGGAAATCTCTAAGATATTGATCGTAAAAACCACAATTAAAACACGACCCATCTTTCAATCTACATTCACCGAAGTGCCATCTATTACATTGTTGACATTCAGACTTGTTGTTCCTGACACATCCCACACTTGTTATAGATGTAGCCTGAGGTTTTGAACTCGAATGTTGCTTTCCTCTATCTCTTCCAAAATAACCCACCAAAGTTGATGAATGACTATGAAATTCTTTTGAATTCTTTGATGGAGATGAAAATGATTTTCCCATAGGTCGTTTACTCGTATCCTGAGCATCTGAATCTGCTTTTCTTTTTGCCTTACTAAGTTCCTCGTCCTTGTGTGTTCTATCAACTAAAAATATGAATTCTTTCAGCTCAAGAATCCCGACTAACAACTTGTTATCTTGTTTAAACTGTCTTCAAACCTAGTGCACATAGCAACTTCTGTTGGTATACATTCACGAGCATACTTGATAAGTTGTACAAATTCTCTTTCATACTCGACCACAATCATTCACCTTGTTTTAACTCTAGAAATTTTGCGCGTTTCTTGTCGAGGAACCTCTGACTTACATATTTCTTTCTAAACTCTATCTGAAAGAATTCCCAATTTACACGATCCCTTGGTACTACCGCAGTCAAAGTGTTCTACTACTGATAAGCTGAGTCTTTCAATAGAGAAACAACACATTTCAAGCATTCAACTGGTGTACACGATAATTCATCAAAAACTCTAACCATGTTTTCCAACCAAAACTTGGCTCTCTCTAGATTATCTTCAGTTTTACCACGAAACTCTTTACCCCTATACTTTCATATTTTATCAACTAGAGGCTTGCTTACATGCATTGGCTCCAAACCCTAAGGAACTACGGGGACCGGTTGGGGTACAGGTAGGGGTGGAGGTCGTTGAGCCATTGGGTTCGTTCTCATGAACTTAGTAAACCATTCGGACATCATCTGAAGAAAGCTTCTTTAGCCTCTCCTCCCTAACCCTCAGATACGGGTCTACTACCACTAGAAGCATCCCCGTGAATGGAGGCTTACGGATTACTTTCTACTTCATCGGGGTTGGCTCGATTGGCTGTCATGTTATCTATAGGAAAATATAGTCCAATTTGAGTCAGGAGTTATCATAGTATTGCAGGTTATATTATGGCATGTATGTCTAGACTCTATACATGCTACGTTTAGCTCAAGAACCGACTAAACCATAGCTCTGATACCACTAAATGTAACACCCTTAACTTATATCCGATGTCAGATTAAAGTTTCAAATCATTATCGTACAATCGTAAACATTTAAATTTAACTTCAATCAATAATATAACAAATCATACACCAATCATAGTTATACATACTGTCCCTAAATTGAGCCATTAAGGCCCTAAAAATAAAATAGAAATGAATTGAGTCAATTTGAAATCATTTGGAAAGTTTAAGAAAAGGTCATAAAATTTTGGAAATAGGGTCACACGGTTGATAGACATGCCCATGTCTTAGGCCATGTACCCTTCGAAATAGGGACACACAGCCGTGTCACAGCCCGTGTCCTCACGCATGGACCCAAAATGTACCTAAAATCAAGCCATTTCCAATCCATTCTATACATGACCTTTCCACCAATATATACACCCTTTAAATGAGCCTAAGCATCTTGAAAACACATATTAATATACCATTTCCAAGTCCCAATTCAATCAACCAATATGCCATACAAGGCACCTCAATATATATAAAAGCATAACCTACCTAAATAAGTCCATATGCTTAATTCCATACATACAATTCTAAGCCATTTAAATATTTAAGCATTCCTCACTTAGCCATTTCCAATAACATACAAAACATACAATAACAAACCATTACCGAGCCATTACAAACTTACCAAAAGAACCTTATATACATGCATTTATAAGTGACCAAAATGACTTACTTTAGCAAGCATTATAAGTCTATCAACAAACCACATCATTCAAGCATAAAACATACCAATATATCATTTTACATGTTCATTAAAAACACCCTATACATGCCATTATAAACCATTGGCCAAAACATTAAAAAACTATCGATCTTTATACTGGATAGTGTGATAGATCTCCGGCATGCCTCCAAACCGATCGACCTTCTGATAATCTATAAAACATTGGAAAGAAACTACATAATCACATAATGCTTAGTAAGTTCGTAGAAAATAAATCATAACTTACCATTCATTTACATAACATAAAGTATAGGCATAATATAACCCAAACCACAAGCTTGGCAAAAGCCTATACATCATCATTAATACACAAGTTAGTCTGTTTGTACATGGTTCAAATGAATTCATCCATATTCATATCATTTAGATCACCAATACTTTTCATAGGTTCATGATACATTACATTTTAACACTTACCCTTTCCATTTCCTTTTCATACCCGTTGAACCATCTAGAATTACATCGGGTACTAAGGAAAGCTTACACGAAGTGTGCCTTTACATAACTGTAACTTTTCCTGTACATCATTGCTGACACGAGCTGTGGGTCAAAATGTAAGCTACACGATGCTAATCACACGAGCTGTGGAGTATCCACAACAAATGGAAGACCTCAGCCATCGGTAGGATAATCAAGACCAACACCTGAAATATGAAATCCCTAATGACATGTCATTTGTATCCTACGAATTCCTAAGGTTCAATCGAGACTCGATAACCATCATAGAATTGATTTACTCATTCATCAATTAATTTACATTATAAATGACATAATAACATACAATTTAAAATAACATTAATACGATAACCATTTATATGAACTTACTTCGACAACTAAGGCGTAGAAGTCAAATCGAACTAATCCGAAGCTTTTGCTTTGCCTTGATCTAGGTTCGTACGTGGTCTATCTTGATCTAAATAGGAAATTTCAATCCATTGAATACTTATAGCATTCAATTTAATCGAAATTTCATATTTATACAAAATTACTACTTTACCCCTAATATTTTAAGTTTTTCACAATTTAGTCATTAGACTAATAAATTAAAATCTAACCATTTTAATCAAAATCCATGTTAACCAAACATGCAAGGGGCCTTGAAAAAACCCATGTTTAACATCATTTTACATTAAAACCCTAGAATTCATATCTTTAACAATTTAGTCCCTAATTTCCAAAATTCATCAAAAATCACTTTGTAAAACTTGTTTATTTATTAACAAATGTTCATAACCTAGCATTAAACATCAAGAACCATTCAAATTGACCTGTAACATCCCAAAGTTGGGCCTAGTAGGGTTGGGCCCATTGGGCCTTAGGCGTAGGAGCGTTTAAAATTTTTGGGAACAAGAGAACGGCTTTAATGCAAGTTGGATCTAGTAGGTGAGTGGTTTTGGAATCTTAGAGGGCTTCTATGAAGTCTCGGGTTCAAGTAAGGCCTTTGGTATTTTGTTTTGGTTTTAACTTTTAATTCGGTTACTGCTTATTAATTTTGAATGCTCAATTTGGGATTTTGTAAAACATTAATAACGTTTTTTCTGTAATATTAATACACAATTTACAAACTCTAATGGATAAAACTCTGGATTTTCTTAACGTTGATAACTCTTTTCAAAATATCGCATGTCTACAATAATTTAAATGTCATTTTTCTGAAACTCATTGAGTTGGGTTAATTATAAACAAGATAATCGGAAATAGCAACAAAAATGTTTTTGCAAAGAGAACCATAAAACAAAACTTGATAAAATTGGATTTTTCACAAGCAACAAAACTTGATATTTTTACGAACGCGTAGATTCTTTAACAACCTTTCTATGTGACATGCTAGATCCGATCATAATGTTTAGGCCAGGTTTGGGGTGTTACAATTATGGTATCAGAGCCAGGTTACAAAATTCAGCTGTAGAATGGGTTCAAAAAATGTTTTTTTCAAAGTTATTTGAAATTTGGTTAAAAAGTATCTTTATTGGAAGTATGGCACCGAGTCTCGGCACCAAATCAAGTAAGTCCCTTACTTATTATTATATGCTATAATGACTGTATTTATTCTGTGTATGTTTTGGATGTGATGTTTCAATGGAAAATTTTTATGTATGAGTGTTAAATACCTGCTTGCTTCATTTTAGATATTTGGTTGTGTGAAGAGGTTCCAAGCTTAAGTTAGAAAGTGTATTCTTGTTTTAGGATCGAGTCTTGAGATGAGTGTAGTCTTTGTAGGTTAGGATGTCGACTGTTTCTATAGCTGGAAATTTTGAGGACAAAGTTTCTTTAAGGAGGGTAGATTTGTAACACCCCAAAGTTAGGCCTAGTAGGATTGGGCCCATTGGGCCCTAGGCGTAGGAGCGTTTAAAATTTTTGGGAACAAGAGAATGGCTTTAATGCAAGTTGGATCTAGATGTGAGTGATTTTGGAATGTTAGAGGGCTTCTATGAAGTCCCGGGTTCAAGTAAGGCCTTTGGTATTTTGTTTTGGTTTTAACTTTTAATTCGGTTACTACTTATTAATTTTGAATGCTCAATTTGGGATTTTCTAAAACATTAATAACGGTTTTTCTGTAATATTAATACACGGTTTACAAACTCTAATGGATAAAACTTTGGATTTTCTTAATGTTGATAACTCTTTTCAAAATATCGCATGTCTACAATAATTTAAATGTCATTTTTCTGAAACTCATTGAGTTAGATTAATTATAAACAAGATCATCGGAAATAACAACGAAAATATTTTTACAAAGAGAACCATAAAACAAAACTTGATAAAATTGGATTTTTCACAAGCAACAAAACTTGATATTTTTAACGAACGCGTAGATTCTTTAACAACCTTTCCATGTGACATGCCAGATTCGGTCATAACATCTAGGCCAGGTTTGGGGTGTTACAATTGTGGTATCAGAGCCAGATTACAGAATTCAACTGTGGAATGGGTTCGAAAAATGTTTTTTTCAAAGTTATTTGAAATTTGGTTAAAAAAGTATCTTTATTGAAAGTATGGCACCTGAGTCTCCGGCACCAAATCCGTAAGTCCCCTTACTTATTATTATATGCTATAATGACTGTATTTATTCTGTGTATGTTTTGGATGTGATGTTTGAATGGAAAATTTTTATGTATGAGTGTTAAATATCTGTTTGCTTTTGTATTAGATATTTGGTTGTGTGAAGAGGTTCCAAGCTTAAGTTAGAAAGTGTATTACTATTTGAGAATCAGAGTGCGCAGCGTGAGTGTAGTGCTGTAGGTTAGGATGTGCGACTATTTCTATAGTTGGAACTTTCGAGGACGAAATTTCTTTAAGGAGGGTAGATTTGTAACATTCCAAAGTTGGGCCTAGTAGGATTGGGCCCATTGGGCCTTAGGCGTAGGAGCATTTAAAATTTTTGGGAACAAGAGAACGGCTTTAATTCAAGTTGGATCTAGTAGGTGAGTGATTTTGGAATGTTAGAGGGCTTCTATGAATTCCCGGGTTCAAGTAAGGCCTTTGGTACTTTGTTTTGATAAAACTCTGGATTTTCTTAACGTTGATAACTCTTTTCAAAATATCGCATGTCTACAATAATTTAAATGTCGTTTTTCTAAAACTCATTGAGTTGGATTAATTATAAACAAGACCATCAAAAATAGCAACGAAAATGTTTTTGCAAAGAGAACCATAAAACAAAACTTGATAAAATTGGATTTTTCACAAGCAATAAAACTTGATATTTTTAACAAACATGTAGATTCTTTAACAACCTTTCCATGTGACATGCCAGATCCGGTCATAACGTGTAGTCCAGGTTTGGGGTGTTACAATTGTGGTATCAGAGCCAGGTTGTAAAATTTGGCTGTGGAATGGCTTCGAAAAATATTTTTTTCAAAGTTATTTGAAATTTGACTAAAAAAATTATCTTCATTGGAAGCATGGCACCCGAGTCTCCGGCACCAAATCCGTAAGTCCCCTTACTTATTATTATATGCTATAATGACTGTATTTATTCTGTGTATGTTTTGGATGTGATGTTTGAATGGAAAATTTTTATGTATGAGTGTTAAATACCTATTTGCTTCTGTATTAGATATTTGGTTGTGTGAAGAGGTTCCAAACTTAAGTTAGAAAGTGTATTACTGTTTTAGAATCAGAGTGCAGATGAGTGTAGTGTTGTAGGTTAGGATGTGCGACTATTTCTATAGCTAGAAATTTCGAGGACGAAATTTCTTTAAGGAGGTAGATTTGTAACATCCCAAAGTTGGGCCTAGTAGGATTGGGCCCATTGTGCCTTAGGCGTAGGAGCGTTTAAAATTTTTGGGAACAAGAGAATGAATTTAATACAAGTTGGATCTAGTAGGTGAGTGATTTTGGAATGTTAGAGGGCTTCAATGAAGTCCCGGGGTTCAAGTAAGGCCTTTGGTATTTTGTTTTGGTTTTAGATTTTAATTCGTTTACTGCTTATTAATTTTGAATGCTCAATTTGGGATTTTTCTAAAACATTAATAACGGTTTTTCTGTAATATTAATACACGGTTTACAAACTCTAATGGATAAAACTCTGGATTTTCTTAACGTTGATAACTCTTTTCAAAATATCGCATGTCTACAATAATTTAAATGTCATTTTTCTAAAACTCATTGAGTTGGATTAATTATAAACAAGATCATCGAAAATAGCAACGAAAATGTTTTTGCAAAGAGAACCATAAAACAAAACTTGATAAAATTGGATTTTCACAAGCAACAAAACTTGATATTTTTAACGAACGCGTAGATTCTTTAACAACCTTTCCATGTGACATGCCAGATCTGGTCATAACGTCTAAGCCGGGTTTGGGGTGTTACATGACCCTTGGGTTTGTTAGATTATGCTAAAACGATTTAAAAAACATAGAAATCATTAGAAACAAGATTGAAATTAGTTACATGCACACACTTGAAGTAGCCAAACCTAAGAACCCCAGAAATGGTGTTTTCTTTCTTCAAATTTTAGTGGAAAGAAGATTGAAGAAGATGAATCCTATTTGGTTTTATTTAATTTAGCTTTTAATTACACAATTACCTATTTAACCTTTAAAAACTTTAATAATTTCATGAATACCTTACCATGGATATCCAATATCTTATTTAAATGGTTTATTTACCATTTAAGTCAATTAGATTTCAGTTCCATAGTCTTTTAGCCCTTTTAACTAATAAAACTCCACTTTTACTCATTTTACAGTTTAGTCATTTTTACTTAATTAACTAAGTAAACCTCAAAATTTCTTAATGAAATTTTAATACAACCTTCCTATAATCCCAAAGAAATTAAAATAATAATAAAATAACAAAGTAAAAATCTACTTTTCGAAATTATGGTCCCGAAACCATTATTTCGATATTGCAAAAAAGGGGTTGTTAGAAAGGCTCTATCCACGATTCAATTATGTCTAACAAATAATTTGTTTCAAGAGGTTTTGATGTATAAAACAACATTCACCTTATGGAAAATGTTAGAAATCCTCTATGTGACTAAGTCTCCAACTAACGAATTAGTTCTGAAACAACAGTTGTTCATGTTCTGCTTGAACGAAGATGAACACATTATATATCACATCAGTCAGTTTGTTACTCTTTTTAATGATTTCAAAAACGTTGAGCTTCATATTGATGATAAAGATCAAATTATTCTATTATTGTTCTCTTTACCTTTCATATAAGTCTTTCAGTGAAACATTGATTTATGATAGAGATAATATCTCATTTGAGGATGTGAGGGGTTACCTATTCAAAAAAAAAAAAAATCAACAACAAGTTTCGTTTGGATATTAGATAGGCAAAACTTAGTTTTGATAGCATTAAGGAAGCAAGATAAGAGATGTCGCTATTGTAATAGGTCACGTTAAGGTAGATTGTTACAAATTGCAAAATAAAATGGCCACTAAGAGAAACGAAGAGGATTTAGCTAGTTCTAATTTGACCAATGACAAGGGTGATGATTTTTTGTTGGTGTCAACAAGTGAAAGCTTTGAGCTTACATTTGAGTGAATCTTAGATTCGGGTGTACTTTCCACATGTGTCCTAACAGGGACTTATTCTCCACATACAGTTCAGTTGAAGGTGAAGTTGCGTGTATGAGAAATGGTTCACCCAGTAAGGTAACCGGTACTAATATTGTTCAAATCAAGATGCACAACATGATGATTAAGATACTATTAGATGTTAGACAAGTGCCTAGCTTAAAGAAAAATCTCATTTCCTTAGGAATTTTGGACTCGAAGGGTTGTAGAATTAACATCGAATCAAGGGACATTAAGGCATCCCATAGGGCTCTCGTTTTAATGAAAGGTAAAAAGATTGAAAATATTTATGTTTTGGAAGGATCAATGGTGAACGGTGAAACATTACGTCCCTTGTTTGGTAAGGAGTTGAAGTTGACTCATTTGATATAGAGACAACTTGTTCATAGGAGGGAAAACTTTATGTTCGTTTCATATAAGAGAGGTTGTCTTTTGGGTGCAGGTTTTGAAAAGATAGAGCATTACATTCGTGGAAATCGGCTAGGGTCAATTTTGATTTGGCAGTGCACAAGTTGAAGACTAGAAGTCTTCCAACTTCTAAGCACAACTTCGACTAAGTTAATATCCTGCATAGTTCGAGATAAGCCCATGACGAATTTTGGCAAAGAAGGCATTGTGGATGTATGAGTCAAGGTGGAGATTTGTGGAGTTATGCCTTTTTTTTACTTTTCTTCTCCCAGTTAAACTCTATTTTTAGTTTCTCACTTAAACTCTGATTAGTGTAGGTTATTTTAATATTATTTTCCTACTTAAACTCTTATTAGTGTAGGTTATGTTTATATTATTTGACCTAAAAATTTAGCTTATAAATAAGCTCTTTTCCCCTAGAAAAATAACCCATTACATATTTAGGTATTAGCTTTTATAAGCTTTTAGAGAATTTTGTATTTATGTTTTGAGGGTTCTTATTTTAGGTTTTAGGGTTTAGTTTTATCTCTATTTTTTACTCTTTGTTTTTCCGCTTTAGTGAAATTATCCTTTTCCGTGGTTTTTCCACATAAAATATTTGTATTCGATCTTTTCAATTTCTTCATTATTTTACTTATTCATTGCCTAAATCAAGTTTATCTCTACCAATGTGATAATGACTTGAAGCACTTTCTTTTCATTGGTAATGGTTATTATTTTCTTTTTGATAATAAATGGAAAAGAACAACTAATAAAGCTACGCTGCATAGAGCAAAAACTAGCAACAGGATCCCCTGGGCTCTTTTACATATATAATATAAAAAAATATAAAAATATATAAAATGATATACTAGTTGGATTAATTACCAAAATGGTATGGATAGGGTAGTGGAGGGTGGTGCACAGGCGGCACCACCCCTATTTTTCGACAACTGTCACTGAAAATTAAAAAAAGAAAAAAATAATATTTTAATGGTGAAACCTCATTGATAGGAGGCACGAAAATGATTCTTTCTACCATTTAAATACGTCTAGAGGTTTAAATAATACGGGTTTAAATATCGGTCTGAATGATGGTGCCCATGGCATAGGCGGCATTAGTGGTGCCAATCTCATAGGCAGCTTCACCATTCAAAGCATCAGTTGTAACATCCTAAAAATGGGGTTATTCGTATTTGCATTAATTTGCTTGAGTTAAATTGATGAGATAATATTTATGGAATGATAAGATTTAATTAAGGGCCTTGAGTTGGCTCGGAATAGTAGAAAATATTATTTATAAGCTTTAAAGGTGGATAGCCTTAGTAGTTAGGGGTTATAAGAATAAATGGAGGAACATTTGACATAGAATAAGCCTTGGAAAAGTGGCAAAAGGGAGGCCACTTAGGAGCTGAAGTTGACGCCATCTAGGAACAAGGGAGAGCCTTGGTTCGAGTCACAATTCTCCCTTTTTACTTTTTATTTTGGATGGCATGGGAAGGGAGAGTTCTTTCTCTCTTTAAACTCTTTTTATTATAAGACAATAGGGATATTATTTGGATTATTAAGAGATAATTTCTGGACTAATCAACAAGAGTTGGCAAGAGAGAAAGTAGGCATTTGTTAATTCAAATTCTTTTGAATTAATTCAAATTAAGGAGTTGGTGGAATTTGGAACTCCTTAGTGGAGTGGACTGCAAGCTTAAGGGGAGGGGTGCGAATTCTTATAAAAGCACCAATTGATCACCTTGCTTTTCTTTTTCCATTTTGCTGTCAAATTTCTAACACCTTTCTTTCTTATTTTCTTTTATTTTTCCATCCTCTCAAGACCTTGGCCAAACCCTCTCTATTTCTCCTCGTCAATCCCCATCCTCAATCCCCTTTTCTTTTATTTCCTATTAGCCTAACATTCACTCCTATTTGTCAAATTCTAACACTTTTTCTCCCATTATTTTCCTCTGTCAATCTCCCTACTACTCCTTAGTAGTCTTGGCCAAATATTGAAGCAAGGGTAAGTATGTCAAACTCCTCTCCCATAGCCTTTTCTCTATCGATTTGGTTAGTTGGAAAAGCCGAAATTAATCCAATGATTAATCAGTGGTGGAATTGATTATGTTTAGGTGCCGGATCTCAAGGTATATGATTCAAGTTCCATTCTCGGTCAAGCAAATTTGGTAAGGATCAATGAATTTAGTTAATATTCATTTTAAGTCAAGGCTACTAACCTAAGGTTGCCGATTATTAGGGAAGCAGAAACGCTTGGAGTGTGGTGGTAGTTATTTAAAGGCACTCGGGTAAGGATTCGGGTTCAAAAGGAGAACCCTTTTAAATATTTGGTTTGGCCGATTGGGCCATAGTACTAATCCTATGTTGGCCGAATATAGGTGCAGAGAGAACTGTGGTGACCAACATCTCTTTTTGGGATTTAGATCATTCAGTGGTGACAGGTGTGTACATACACACTTATAATAATTAATTAAATGCATGCTATGGGTAAATCTGCTTTATGTAGATATGGAATTAGTGCCTTAATGGTACAAGCGAGGATATCGGTAAGTCTCTGTCAATATGTGATTGTTGAATATGCTTTTGGGAAGCATGGCTTATTTGATACATGAGATAAATGTATGTTGTTATAAACTCTGTTATAATATGATTTGATATGGGTTGATGAGTGGAGGGGGCAGTATTATTAGTGTCGACGGACACCAGTGTTTTGGTAACACACTGTGACTACGGTCACTAGAGGTTTGGTACCTCCAGAGGTTTGGCACCTCATAGCGTCTCATCCTTGTGGCTTAGCACCACCGTGGGTTGGCCCCACTTTGAGATATGGGATTGACGCCAGTGATTTGGTATCACACGATAGGTTGGCCCCATCAACCGATCTGTGTCTTCGGACACCGAGGTTTGGCACCTCCAGTGATTTGGTATCACATCTGTGACTATACGTCACCAGTGGTTTGGCACCACCAATGGTTTGGTACCACAATGGGGTAGACAGAGGCGTTTGGTTGGCTAGGTTGGGTATATGTCTTAATGCATGATTAATGTGTTATATAGTGTGTATGATGTGGTATTTACCCGGGGGAAGGGTTACATACTGAGTCTTGGTGACTCACCTTCTCCTTTATTTTTTTCAGGTGACATATAGTTCGCGGATATGGAGCCGGAGGGACTTGAGGTGGCCATGCAGTGGAGTTCTAAATTTATTAGATTTTGAATTTCGGTTCTTTACACTTTCTTTATTTTTGGTTGATTTTAATTGGGTTGTAATAAGGCCTCCTAAAAATTATTTTATTATTGTGATATGCTTGAAATTTTTGTTTCAACCTTTATGTTTATATGAATGAATCCACATGTTTTTCCAAAGTAATCGAAAAAGGGTTTTCAAGTACCATCGGGTATATAAAACATACATAATAAGTTGGCTTAACAAATATTTTCAAAAATAAATCCATATATAAGATTTGTACACCTCAACTGTTTTTAACAAAACGCTATCTTTTATCAAAAACTTAAATCGATTTAAAAGATTTCAAAGGTTTCTCTCGTAGCAAACCAAATCCGGTCAAGCGCTTAATGGGTTTGGGTGTTACATCAAGATTCTAATTACATTTTATGTTATGATGATTCTTTTCATTAGTTAAAAAATAGCTACTCACAGCCAAAATCTTTCATATAGAAGGCTTATTAAATGAAGACACCACTTCAATGCAATATATTATTTAAATGCGACGAGATAACACCATTTCAATAGGCCCTCCATAATGTATACATGGAGACAAAGAACCCTACCACGTCACAAACTTGGATAGGTAACATGCATCAACTACTAGCAAGCTAAAACAGAGAGACAATTGGATCTGAATTGTTTCAAACTTGTATTACCTGCATAAAGTCTATTACATATATCCTATTTATGTGCAATACAAAAGATAAGGAAAAGAAATCTACATTTGTTAATCTCTATTTAAAGCAATTACACCAATATTCATAACTAGGAAACCTTCAACAAATTCACCTATAATTTAGCCATGCCACCTATGCAGGAGGCTTCATCGGTGTGGTGCCACCTATCAAAGTGGCATTACCCACTAGTGCCGCCTACCAACAAGGCTCCACCTTAAAATACTATTTTTGTACTTTTCTCTTATTTTAACCCTATTTTGACCCGTTTGACTCATATTTTGACCCGTATATGGGCTCTTGGTGCCACCTATCAACAAGGCTTCACCATTAAAATATTATTTTTTAACTGTCACTGACAGTTGTCAGAAAATAGGGGTGGTGTCGCTATGCACCACCCTCCACCACCCCATTCATACCATTTTGGTAATTAATCCAACTGGTATACCATTTTAGATATTTTTTAAAATTTTTATATTATATATGTAAAAAAGCCGATCCCCTGCATATCATGTTCTAGCAAATTATTCATCCTACACATTCCCTTGATGCTTCATTTTCCTTTCCAATTTCATTTTCCTTCCCAACTTACTCATAAAATCTGTAGCGAACCACACAAACTATCTTAATTTCCCAATTCTTCCTACACATTTCCTTGATGCTTCAGACCAAATTCAGATTACCATAGCCGATTCCTTCATTGGCATTGCACATCAGTGACATACGTGTACCTGTTTGTTATATCACCACCCTCTGATCTCCTTTGTGCCACAACAAATTAAGTTCCGTTAAAACTCCTTATAGCTCAGCCTGCAAAATCGAACAGGTGCCCACATTTATTGCGAAACCAGAGAAATGATCACTACAAAAGTTGAAGGACTTTTCCCAATGTTTAGCCAATCAAATAAAAAAACTAGTGGTCGGTTGGGGAAATTAAGGACGTTGATTTCAAATGCAAAAACTAAAAGCATGATTTAATTTGCCTCCTCCATATTTACAACAATATCTGGCAGGTATGAGATTTTTAGGCCTGTCATCTTTTGACCATGTAGATTATGCATTGTTTACACTTATTTGGTGATGGAACGGATTATGAATCGAATTCGGAGATATTTTTCGAGAACGGTAAATTGAGTTCATGTAAAACCTCTAACCCGTATCCGTCGCAGAACAGAGTTACGAGGCATTACTAGAACTTTCAGAATATTTACAGACATGTCATGTCAATCACTATTCATTAATCGAGATCATTTGTAGCATCCTTTAAATGGACCCTCGAGGCCCAATACGAGCATTAGAATCAAGTCGAGACTTAATCGGAAACTCTAAGAATTTTTAGTGACATTTTAAAAACTTTCCAAGGTGAAGGGGTCACACGTCCGTGTGGTCCAAGGGACACGCCCGTGCAGCAGGTCGTGTTTGAAATTAGGTAGTTAATTAATTCAATTCAAATTAGGTGCATGTTTCACACGGCCAAGAAACACGCCCGTGTTCAAGGTCGTGTCACCCACACGGCTGAGACACATGCCCGTGTGCTCAATTCTGAACATTCTATTTTCTCAAATTTAAGATGCAGGGGGCACACGGACAGGCCACACGCCCATGGGGTAGGTCGTGTGTCACACACGATCTAGACACACGCCTGTGTGGACAAAATAAAGCCATTCCTAGCTTCATTTCTCACCCGAAATCACACCCATGACCTGCACTTGCATCACACATCCAAATACTAACAATTTCAAGCATTCATATCAAGTAAGTTCTATCATTCAACATGGTATACCATTATATGCATACATCTTTATTATCTTATCTTGGTTTAGTCCATATGTTAGACATAGTTTGATCAATTGTTTAACACATATGTAATTACCATAGTCTGACTTTACAAATATATATAAAAACAAACCATTACTAGCTATTCCAATGGCTAGATTACAAGCATCATTTATGTTTACATGCCAATATGGCCAACATATCCTATACATGCCATCACAACCATAATTGATTTACCATGGTCCGATGGATAGTGTGAGTGATCTCCGTCGAGCTTCCAATCCAAGTAGCTTCCGATTTACTCTAAAATAATGGAAAATAAAATGGGGTAAGCATAAAATGCTTAGTAAGTTCGTATAACATGGTACTTAGCTTACCATTCATTCTATTTTGAGGTAACTATGTAAGGCATATTCACTTAATTTGACCTCAAGCCATACACATATCCTCATTACCCTTGTTAGTCATATATTCCATAATAACATCAAAAACAAGTATGAGCTCAACAACAATCAAGTTTCCATGCGCATATATGCTTTCCACAACATGTATAAATCACATTGTTATAGCTCAAGTTTATATTTTCATATAACTCAGCTCGAGTTCAGATTATTTCATATCAGAATTTTATTCATAATACTGGTAATATCAATGTCACATGAGTAGTTGTACATTAAAAGTGTACAAGCCTATAATAAATGATGAACATTTTCATCTAATAACTTCCATGTACAAATATCATCTTTTCATACTTTCATACATCTCTTGTCATGTGTCATCATTTTATTGTATTTCATGTAATATTCTCTTCATATCATATTTCCGTATCATATATCTATCATTCTATGTCAATTTGTCTTAAATTCATATTTTCCCTTGTCAGAACTTTGCCCGTTGAATTGATTTAAATTATCGATGGATACACAGGTAGTACACTCTAGGCGTACAAATTAGGATTCGTCAATTTATATTGAATTGTACCCACAAGGTACTATTTCAAAGAGTACACTCTCGAGCCACACATGTATTCAACGGGATTACCAGTCCAGGCTAAATCCCTTTTTACGACATATGCTCTAAGGAGCTCGATTTGGATTACCCGTCCAGGATAAATCCAATCCGTAACATATGCTTGAGAGGACTTTTATCAGGAATACCCGTCAGGGCTAAATCCTTTTTAAAATGAAGTTAATAGGATTACTTGTCTGAGCTAAATCCCGTCCGTAACAAATGCAGGACCTCATTCCTTTTGGGAAATCACGTATCCATTGATTTTCCATTTATTCAACCGGGATTTAACATTTTCAAGTATTTTTCGGTATGTGATTATTTCATACATATATAACATCTATATAATTCAAATGATCACATTCCACATCCATTCCAAGCATAAAGGCAACATTTTCATTGTTTACCCTTTTTCATATATCGGGCATTATCATTTAATTTGAACATTTTTATTTATCGGGCTTGATCAGATATGTAACCATTTCATATATATATAACATTCATACAATTTAGATAATCACAATCAAACCAAGCATGCCAATATACACATTTTAGTTACAAGAACTTACCTTGACAATGTTCGTATAAGTAAAATCCACTAATCCGACATTTTCCTTTTTCCTCGTTCTACCTTCAAATTTGGTCTATCCGGGTCTATACGAGTAAATTTAACATTAGTTTATCATATTTTACATTCAAGTGGACTAAATTTTCATCCTAGGCACAATTACTATTTTGCCCCTAACTTTTCCATAAATTCCATTTTTGTCCTTAGGCTTGGAAAATGAAACTTGTGCAATTTACTCGCTATTCCACGCCTAACCAAAGCCCTATTACAAATTTTATAGCACATGTATTCATAAAATTTTAGAATTTTTCATCAAAATTTACAACTTTTCATTTTAGTCCCTAAATCATGTTTTCATCAAAAATCACTTTGTAAAAGTTATTTATCTATCAACAATCTTTCATTTTCTACCATAAATTTCTAATTTCTAGCATAAAAATCCATGAAACATTTTCATACTTTGATAACTTTTCAAATTAATCCCCCAAATAGAAAGATTAAGCTATCCCGATTCCAAAAATATCAAAATTACTAAAAATGGGACAAGAAAACTTACCCAATTTGGCCTTGAAAGTCTGTTCTCTCTCTCCTATGGTTTCCATGTTTTATTTTGAGGAAGAAGATGAGAAAATAAGATGATATCTATTTTATCATCTTTTAATTAATTAAAAATTTCACTTTCCAATTTATTCCCTAGCCATTTTCTCATTTTCCATGGATGAATCATCCAAAAATATCTTCATACTTTTTATTAATGGTCTAATTACCATATAAGGACCTTAAGTTTCGAATTCTATAGCTATTTGATCCTTCTAGCTAGTAGAATTCAACTTTCACATTTTATGCGATTTAGTCATTCTCGTAATTAAGCACTCTATCGATAAAATTTTCGTACCAAAATTTTCACATATCATATCTATCATAATGCAAACCATATAATAAAATAAAAATAAATTATATTTTCAGCTCGGATTTGTGCTTCCAAAACCACTGTTCTGATTTCAATGAAATTTGGGCTGTTACAACGTTCCCCCTTTAAGGATTTTCGTTCTTGAAAATCTTATCATTAATAAAATTTAGACATTACTTTCTCATAGTTTCTTCCGATTCCCAGGTAGCTTTTTCTATAATGTATCGTTGTCAAAGAACTTTCACTAAAACTACCTTTATACTTTTCGTTTCTTTCACTTCACATGCCAAAATTTCAATCAATCTTTCACCGTAAATCATGTCAGGCTGAATTTCAATATTTATCAGAGAAATAACATGTGATGACTTAGATCGTTACCGTCATAACATAATCACAGGAAAACATTATAAATCCTATCAAGCTCTGACAATAATGCCAATCAATACGCAACAGGTTCGATTCCTTTCAATATCCTCATATGACTCAGTATGCCGCAGACTCAATTTTGCCTGAACAGCCAATCTGAATAACTTTCTTTCATGGTAAATTTTCAGAAATACCTTGTCACTATCAGAAACTCTATTTCTTTTCATTTTAGATTAACATTAGACTTTTGGCGATCAAATATTGCTTTTAAACTGTGTAACACCCCAAACCCGGGCTATGCGTTAAGACCAGACTTGGCATGCCACACAAATCGAACATACATCTAGTCATCAATGATTTAAAGAAAATAGATTTTCAAAAACTATTTTGGAGGTGAAGTTCATCAAAAATCGAGGTTAATTTGAAATCTATGTTTTTAGGGCATAAGAGTTTAAAATTGATCTCGGAGAAATAATTGGTTAAATTTTTAAAGAAGTTTAAAACTAAATTCACAAGAGATTTGAAAACAAAATTTATAAAAGAGTTTTCACGAGACATTTTTACGAGTTTGAAATATTTAAGAAAAACCCTTTTTATACTGAAAAATTAAGGAAAACATTATAAAATTTAAAATAGTCCCTTTTAGTATTTAAAACATATTAAAATCCATCCCGAATAAAAATCCATAAAAATAATACGGAGGCCTTATTACATCGTAATTGAAATAGTACTTAAATAAAAATACTTCAAAGAAGTTCGTAGTTTATATAACTCATGATTAGTAGTATGGCCTCCACGCGAAGTCATCCCCGGCCCAAGCCTCCATCAATTATCATTACCTGAGAAGGGTAAGAAAACGGGGTGAGTTACTTAGAACTTAGTGTGTAACCCACTTACCGTGTCCACTGGGCCAAAGCCATATAAGCATTTAATTGGGCTTGAGCCCATTTACAAATGTACAATATATATAAAATATAAAATGCATGTGATATGCAAATCCCAACCAAGCCTAATTTCCATCCGCTACACGCCACCCTACTAACCAGCACACCTGTGGGGATCAAGTCAACCCACCCCGCCAACACACCAATCGTAGGCATAAAGCCATTTAAAATGTTTGTGGCTGAGCCACCTGAACTAGATTGTGGTAGAGCCACTAGATTGTGGCAGAGCCACCCGAACTAGATTGTGGCAGAGCCACCCGAACTAGATTATGGTAGAGCCACCAGAACTTCTCTTCAATTTTATCCCAACCCATGCAATCATGTATGCATATACAAAGCATAGCAATATTCATATAATGATTTCAACATAAGGTCCATAATACAAGTTGGCCCATTAAGCAATCTAGCAATTTGGTCCATTAATCGATCTTAACAATTTGGCCTATTAATCAATCTAGCAAATTGGCCCATTAATCACATGAGGCCCTTTTCACAATTTTCACACTTGGCCAATTTATCAAATAATTCGTATGGCCCATTTGTCACATGAGGCCCAAAATATCACTTTTTAACATAATAGCTCATTGAGGGCAATTCTATAATTTCCACAACTTTAATACTGATTTAATGCATTTACACAGAAAGTGTTAATATACCGTATTTTCTGACTTTACCAACTTTACTATTTTTATTCTAATGCTTACGGTTTAATATCTAAACCATGAGATAAGTGTGAAATTACACACCTGATTACGGTGAGAACTATACTTTCCTGCTTGTCAATACCTAAATACGTGACACGCTTGATTAGAACACTAATACTTAATATAAATTTATACTAAAGATAAGCGAACTAGATCTTTACCCTTGGAATTTCAAACGACAACTATTGGTGGTTTCTCCCTGATTGATGGTTCATAACCCATTGAAGAACCATGAACAGTCAATGGCTCAAGAGTACGAATGACTTCAAATAATTGATTTTCACTAGAGGAGGGTCTACAACCCAATGGAAAATCTCGGATTGTCGAAATAGCCCTTCGCTTGAATCTAGAGGAATAGCGAATCCACCTCTTTCGAACACTATTCACCACTTTTTTCGACCCTATCTTGTTTGCCTCCATTGACAAAAGATTATTAGTCCTAACAATATATCGAAATTTAAGACTATTGGTTTAAAAAGGTGAATTCGGCTTACCTTAAAATTGCAAATGATTCCAAAAGAATCCCTTGAAAGTTATGATCCAAATTTGAATGATTTCAAGATGACTTCGAAGAGATAATGATTCGGCTCTCCACTAATTCACTTAAAAAAATAACGTAAGAAATCGTCAAAAAGAATGAACGATTATTCGATTTAAAAGAGTCTTCCAAGATAACCTATAGATTCAGCCAAGGTGACCAATTAGAAAAAAGAAAACAAAGAAGATGATTCTTACCGATGGTCCAAAGTTTGAATAGAAGAAATGGTTGAGAATAAATCTATGAAGAAGGGAAGATTGGGCTATGATATATATAAAAGAAAGGAAAGAGATTCGGCTATGGTGATGGTCTCTAACATTTGGCCATAGAAGAAATATGAAGGAAGAAATGTGTTTAAAGGATGAGAAAAATGGAGAAAGAAAGAGAATAATGATGAGAGGTTTATGATTCGATTTTCAAAGGTAAGAGAAGAGCAAGGAATAGAGTTTGGGACAATGGTGCATTCGGTAATGAGGAAGAAAGAAGAAAAAGAAATGGCTTTTGTGTTTGATATTTTCGGCACTAAGAGGGAAGCATAAAATGAAGCACTTGAGAGGTTGGCAAAATATGACCAAATGGTTAAAAGGAGAAGACAAAAAGAAGAAAAACAAAGATGTATTCAGCTATGAGAGAAAAAAATGAAAAGAAAAGGTGTTTTGGGAGAACAAAAATGACCAAATGGGATTACACACTAACTACACATCCTTACCAAAGTCTACCACAAAAATTCGGCCACCCCCCTAGTCCACAAAACTGTCCAAGTTCATGGACAAGCTTGGCCATTCCAACTTTCCAAAACACATCCCTTAAGAAGTGCCTTGTGTTCCCCCTACATTCCATAAGTTTAGGATTTCTTTCCCAAAGTTCCATGCTTACCTTAACCATTAGCCACCTTGCCATAAAAGAAATAGTTCAACCTTACCAAAATAAGGCTTGACCGACACATGCTATAAAGGTGCAAAAATAAAAGTCACCAAAATGCAATCCATGGTATTCGAACCTCTCCCCTCAAGCAACACTTATGGCGCCAACTCCACTTTACTACTAGCTCATCTTGTGCTAGTTTTTGACACTTAATTTTCCTTAAACATCAAGGTCACTTGATCCACTTCAATAAAGTACTCATTACTAAAATTTATTCTAATTCCGAACAAATCCTGAGCCTTCTCAAGACTATATTAAGCACACAAATTGAATCATTCACAAGCTAAGCACCAAAAACATGCAACCTATCGATACTCAATTTTTAGGATGTTACAATTCTACCCCCTTAAAGAAAATTTCGTCCTCGAAATTTACCTGGTTAAAAGAGGTGAGGATATTATTGCCGAATTGCATCCTCAGGCTCCCACGTAGCTTCCTCTGCTCCGTGATTACGCCATAGAACCTTAACCAATGGCACAGTCTTCTTTCTTAGCACCTTAACATCACGGTCTAAGATTTTCACCGTTCCTCCTCGAAAGACAAGTCCGCCTTAACTCAACTTCTTCTACTAAGACTATGTGAGACAGATCCGATCTATAACGCCTCAAAGATAGAAATATGGAAAACACTATGAATCTAACTCAACTCCGGAGTAATTCAAGCTGATAGGCCACTAGTCCTACACGCTTCAACACACGGTACGGTCCAATGAACCTAGAGCTCAACTTGCCCTTCCTTCCAAATCTAAAAATCTTCCTCCAAGGTGAGACTTTTAGAAAGACCTGATCTCCCACTGCAAACTCAATATTCTTACGCTTCAGATCCACATACGACTTTTGTCTATCCGAAGCTTCCTTTAACCTCTCTCGAATCACCTTTACCTTTTCTTCCGTCTCAGATATCAATTCAGGACCCAACAACTGTCGTTCCCCCAATTCAGTCCAACAAGTAGGGGTACGACACCTACGATCATATAAAGCTTCATAGGGTGCCATTTGGATACTGGATTGGTAACTGTTATTATATGCGAACTCTGCCAACGGTAGGAAATCCTCCCAACTACCTCTGAAGTCGATCACACAACCCCTTAACATGTCTTCCAAAATCTGAATTACTCTTTTTGACTGACCATCTGACTGAGGATGAAAAGCCGTACTGAAGTTTAACTTTGTTTCCAAAGCCTCATGTAAAGCTTTCCAAAACTGTGATATAAACCAAAGATCCCTGTCTGAAATAATAGACACTGGTACCCCATGCAAACTCATGATCTTAGATACATACAGCTTAGCCAACTTTTGCAGCGAGTAATCCATACGTACTGGTAGAAAATGAGCAGTCTCTGTTAATCGATCAACTACTACCCAAACAGAATCTTTCTTAGTAGGTGTTAAGGGTAACCCACTAACAAAATCCATCGTTATCCGCTCCCATTTCCATAGAGGAATCTTTACCGGTTGCAATAATCCCGATGGTAATTGATGTTTCGCCTTCACTTGTTGACAAGTCAAGCACTTATCCACAAAATCAGTAACCTCTCGCTTCAACCCTGGCCACCAATACTGCTCACGGAGATCCCGATACATTTTATTTCCTCCGAGGTGCATAGCATAAGGGCTACTATGCGACTCTCGTAAAATCATTTGTCTCAAATCCGAATCCATGGGCATACAAACTCTTCTATGAAAACACAACACGCCTCCCTTGTTCAATCCAAAGTCCCCTATTATACCACTTTCAACTTGTTGTATTAAAGGACACAATTTTTCATCTGATAACTGCTTTTCCTTGATCTGATCTAACCACAATGGCTTCACCTGAAGTTCCGCTAGCAGACTGCCATCCTCATACAAACTGAGATGAGCATACATTGCTCTTAACTCCGATACTACCTTACAACTCAACGCGTCTGCCACTACGTTAGCCTTTCCAGGATGGTATTCGATTGAGAAATCATAGTCCTTTAATAACTCCACCCATCTCCGTTTTCTCACGTTCAACTCCTTTTGGGTAAGGAGGTACTTAAGACTCTTATGGTCCGTATAAATGATCGACTTCTCACCGTAGAGATAGTGCCTCCAAATCTTTAAAGCAAACACCACTGCAGCCAACTCCAAGTCATGAGTAGGATAGTTAACTTCGTGCGGCCTTAACTGATGAGAAGCATAAGCCATCACTTTTCCTCCTTGCATCAACACACATCCTAAACCCGTGTGTGACGCATCACAGTAAACGATAAACTCTTTTCTAGCCTCAGGTTGAATCAGTACTGGCGCTTCCATCAAAATCTTCTTCAGTTTCTTGAAACTTTTTTGTTGTTTATCGATCCACACATATGACACTCCTTTTCGCAATAGCTTAGTTAGGGGTGCAGCAATCAACGAAAACCCCTCAAAAAAGTGTCTATAGTAACCAGCCAAACCCAAGAAACTCTGAACCTCAGCCACTGACTTTGGTGGTTTCCATTCTAACACAGCCTTTACCTTTTGAGGATCAACTATTATTCCTTCGGCTGACACCACATGACCCAAGAAAGTCACTTCCTTCAACCAAAATTTGCATTTACTGAATTTGGCATAAAGTTGCTTATCTCGCAAAATTTGCAACACAATGCGCAAATGTGAGTCATACTCTTCCTCATTCCTCGAATATACCAAGATATCATCTATGAACACCACTACGAATCAGTCTAGATAGGGTTGAAAGACTTGGTTCATCATGTCCATAAATGCAGCTGGTGCATTGGTCAAACCAAACGGCATCACCAAAAATTCATAATGTCCATAGCGAGCTCAGAATGCCGTCTTATGAATATCTGCCTCTTTAACCTTAAGTTGATGATAACTCAATCTCAAATCAATCTTGGAGAAAACTGAAGCTCCTCTCAATTGATCAAACAGGTTGTCAATTCTCGGCAATGGATACCTATTCTTGATCGTCAATTTATTCAACTGCCTATAATCAATGCACATGCGCATTGGCCCATCCTTCTTTTTGACGAACAAAATCGGTGCTCCCCACTAAGACACACTTGGTCAGATAAATCCTCGATCTAAAAATTCTTGAATTTGAGCTTTAAGCTCCGCTAACTCCTTAGGCACCATTCTATAAGGAGTAATAGACACTAGAGCCGTTCCGGGTAAAAGCTCGATGCCAAATTCTACTTCTCGATCTGGTGGTAGACCAGGAAGTTCTTTGGGAAAGACATCTGGATATTCTTTCACTGTTCTCACACCTTCCACTGATAATTCCTTGGCATTCAAAACACTAATGAAGGCTAGGAACACTCCATACCCTTTCCGCACCAACTTTTCTGCCTTCAAAGCAGATACCACATTTGCCAAGAAGTTCCTTTGCTCGCCTATCGTCACTACCTCCTTATCATCCACAGTCCTTATTGACATCCACTTTTCAGTACAATCCAATTGCGCCCGGTGCTTCACCAACCAATCCATGCCCAAAATAAGATCGAACTCGCCAAAAGGCAATTCCATCAAACCAGTTAAAATATTTCTCTTTGGATTTCTAAGGCACATCTCTAAACAATTTATTCACGACACTGATCGTCTAAAGGACTAATTACCGTCATCTCTCTATCGGTAATCTCAGATCTAATATTCAGGTTTCCAGATATGGCACTAGCAACATACGAGTGGGTAGACCCAATATTTATCAAAGCAGTAACAGGTACATCAAAGATGAAGAACGTGCCAGGTATCATATCAGGTGTATCGCCATCTTCCCGACGCCTAATCGCATAGACCAACCTCGGCTGTCTTGCCTCCGCGTTACCTCTAAAGCCATTACCTTGACCCGGTGTACCTTGACCACGTCCAACACCATTACCACTACGACCTAGTCCACAGCTTCTCGGTGGTCGTTGGCGCCTCTAGTCGGTCAGTGCATCGTGGTTACGAGCTTCACGAGTTAGAAACGGTCGTCGAGTGTAATTCTTATACTGATGATCCTTAGAACCACATTTATAACAACTACCAGTTCTCCTCCAGCATTCCCCGGGGTGTCGTATCCCACAGTCAGCACAGTCTCGACTTTGATTGGTAGTCACAAATGCTCTAGCTTGAGCTGGCTCATCATTTCGAGGCCTCTTCTAGAACCTTTTAGCAGAACCTGTGTACTTAAAATCCCTCTTGCCTTTGACTCTTTCCCGGTTCTGGCGTTTTGAGTTCTTAGCCTCTTCAACTATCTTGGCTTTCTCCACAAGCAAGGCAAAAGTCCGTACTTTTTGTGGGGCTATTAGTATCTGCAACTCATCATTCAGCCCATCTTCAAAGCGTACACAGTGCTCATGATCATTTGGCATTATTGTGCGAGCAGAACGGCTCAAGCGAAGAAATTTTGCCTTGTAAGCTGCCACTGTCTTATTTCCTTGAACCAAATTTAGGAATTCCTTCCTCCGGGCATCCACAACTTGTCCCAACATACTTCTCTTGGAAAGTAGCTTTGAAGAAATCCCAAGTAACCAATGTAGCCTCAGTGCCTTCTCGAATAGTAAGCCACCATTGATACGCCTCGTCCCTTAACAAGGACACGGCTCCTCTTAGCTTCTACTCAGTGGTGCACTCCAAATCATCCATGATTCGTTCCACTGCCTCGAGCCAATATTTCACAACATTCAGAGCTACATCGGAGACACCTCTAAAAACTTCGGCACCACTTGATTTAAGTCGTTTCGATATAGATCCACGAGCTGCTGGCCCAGTTCTAGTCCCAATGACTCTTTCTAAGACTCAAAACATTGCTTGAGTCAAAGCATTATCCTCTCTCGTATGGTTATGTGATCCAGTCTCACTCCCGGGTGACGTAGGTGTGTCCATTTTTGGCATATGACCCGATGCTTCAGACGCAACCCTAGCACCTCGTCCTCTACCACGACCCTGTCTACCACGTCCACGTCCTCTAGTGCTTATAATGACTAATTCGATTTAATCTGATTACAAGTTTTATGAATCAGAATACTATTTCAGTGTTTATTAACGATATTTTATGAGTTATAAGAGATAGAGTTGTTTTCGCAATCACATCCTATAGTCTCGATCTCTACCATTTTCAACACTTAAAACTAGAAGTTCTAGAGTGTTCCTATGATCATATCACAATAATAAACATTCAATATACAAATACTTACTTGACTTGGTGCCGGATGCTCGTGGTGCCATACTACCTTTAAAACATAAAGTTTAGAAATTTAAACAGTTTTTAAACAAAAATTATTGTTGAACCCAAACCACAGCTGAGTTTTGAACCTGGCTCTGATACTATAAAATGTAACACCCCAAACTCAGCCTATGCGTTAAGACCAGACTTGGCATGCCACACAAATTGAACATACATCTAGTCATCAATGATTTAGAGAAAACAGATTTTCAAAAACTATTTTAGAGGTGAAGTTCATCAAAAACCGAGGTTAATTTGAAATCTATGTTTTTTTTAGGGCATAAGAGTTTAAAAATTGATCTCAGAGAAATAATTGGTTAAATTTTTAAAGAGGTTTAAAACTAAATTCACAAGAAATTTGGAAACAAAATTTATAAAAGAGTTTTCATAGACATTTTACGAGTTTGAAATATTTAAGAAAAACCCCTTTATACTGAAAAATTAAGGAAAACATTATAAAATTTAAAATAGTCCCTTTAGTATTTAAAACATATTAAAATCCATCCACTAATAAAAATCCATAAAAATAATACCGAGGCCTTATTACATCGTAATTGAAATAGTACTTAAATAAAATACTTCAAAAAGTTCGAGTTTGTATAACTCATGATTCGCAGTATGGCCTCCACGTGAAGTCATCCCCGGCCCAAGCTTCCATCAATTATCATTACCTGAGAAGGGTAAGAAAATGGGGTGAGTTACTTAGAACTCAGTATGTAACCCACTTACCGTGTCCACTGGGCTAAAACCATATAAGCATTTAATTGGGCTTGAGCCCATTTACAAATGTGCAATATATATAAAATATAAAATGCATGTGATATGCAAATCCCAACCAAGCCTAATTTCCATCCACTACACACCACCTGTACTAACCAGCACACCTGTGGGGATCAAGTCAACCCACCCCGCCAACACACCAATCGCAGTCATAAAGCCATTTAAAATGTTTGTGGCTCAGCCACCCGAACTAGATTGTGGCAGAGCCACCCGAACTAGATTGTGGTAGAGCCACTAGATTGTGGCAGAGCCACCCGAACTTCTCTTCAATTTTATCCCAACCCATGCAATCATGTATGCATATACAAAGATAGCAATATTCATATAATGATTTCAACATCAGGCCCATAATACAAGTTGGCCCATTAAGCAATCTAGCAATTTGGCCCATTAATCGATCTTAACAATTTGGCCCATTAATCAATCTAGCAAATTGGCCCATTAATCACATGAGGCCCTTTTCACAATTTTCAATTTATAAAATAATTCGTATGGCCCATTTGTCACATGAGGGCCAAAATATCACTTTTTAACATAATAGCCCATTAAGGGCAATTCTGTATTGCCACAACTTTAATACCGATTTAATGTATTTACACAGAAAGTGTTAATATACTGTATTTTTTGACTTTACCAACTTTACGATTTTTATTCTAATGCTTACGGTATAACATCTAACCCATGAGATAAGTGTGAAATAACACACCTGATTACAGTGAGAACTATACTTTCCTGCTCATCGATACCTAAATATGTGACACGCTTGATTAGAACACTAATACTTAATATAAATTTATACTAAAGATAAGCGATCTAGATCTTTAACCTCGGAATTTCAAACAACAACTATTGGTGGTTTCTCCCTGATTGATGGTTCATAACCCGTTGAAGAACCATGAACAGTCAATGGCTCAGGAGTACAAATGACTTCAAATAATTGATTTTCACCAGAGGAGGGTCCACAACCCGGTGGAAAATCTCGATTGCCGAAACAGACCTTCGCTTGAATCTAGAGGGAATAGCGAATCCACCCCTCTTCCGAACACTATTCACCAATCTTTTTGACCCTATCTTGTTTGCCTCCATTGACAAAAGATTATTAGTCCTAACAATATATCAGAATTTAAGACTATTGGTTTAAAAAGGTGAATTTGACTTACCTTAAAATTTCGAATGATTCCAAAAGAATCCCTTGAAAGTTATGATCTAAATTCGAATCATTTCAAGATGACTTCGAAGAGATAATGATTTGGCTCTCCACTAATTCACTAAAAAAATTAACGTAAGAAATCGTCTAAAAGAATGAGTGATTATTTGATTTAAAAGACTTTTCCAAGACAACCTATAGATTCAGCCAAGGTGGCCAATTAGCAAAAAGAAAAGAAAGAAGCTGATTCTTACCGATGGTCCAAAGTTTGAATAGAAGAAATGATTGAGAATAAATCTATGAGGAAGGGAAGATTCGACTAAGATATATATAAAAAGAAAGGAAAAATATTCGGCTATGGTGATGGTACCTAACATTCGGTCATGGAAGAAATATGAAGGAATAAATGTGTTTAAAGGATGAGAAAAATGGAGAAAGAAAGAGAATAGTGATGAGAGGTTTATGATTCGGTTTTCAAAGGTAAGAGAAGAGCAAGGAATAGAGTTTGGGACAATGGTGCATTCGACAATGAGGAAGAAAGAAGAAAAAGAAATGGCTTTTGTGTTTGATATTTTCGGCACTAGGAGGGAAGCACAAAATGAAGCACTTGAGAGGTTGGCAAAATATGACCAAATGGTAAAAAGGAGAAGACAAAAAGAAGAAAAACAAAAATGTTTACCCAAAGCATCAAGCACATTTGGCTATGAAAGAAAAAGATGAAAAGAAAAGGTGTTTTGGGAGAACAAAAATGACCAAATAGGATTACACACTAACTACACATCCTTACCAAAGTCTACCATAAAAATTCGGCCACCCCCTAGTCCACAAAACCGTCCAAGTTCATGGACAAGCTTGGCCATTCCAACTTTCCAAAACACATCCCTTAAGAAGTGCATTGTGTTCCCCTTACATTCCATAAGTTTAGGATTTCTTTCCCCAAGTTTCATGCTTACCTTAACCATTAGCCACCTTGCAATAAAAGAAATAGTCCAACCTTACCAAAATAAGGTTTGACCGAAACATGCTATAAATGTGAAAAAATAAAAGTCACCAAAATGCAATCCATGGTATTCGAACCTCTCCCCTCAAGCAACACTTATGGCGCCAACTCCACTTTACTACTAGCTCATCTTGTGCTAGTTTTTGACACTTAATTTTCCTTAAACATCAAGGTCACTTGATCCACTTCAATAAAGTACTCATTACTAAAATTTTTTCTAATTTCGAATAAATCTCGATCCTTCTCAGGACTATATTTAGCACACAAATTGAATCATTCACAAGCTAAGCACCAAAAACATGCAACCTATCGATACTCAATTTTTAGGATGTTACAAACTGTCTCAGATCACTTTCAACTTTCTTCAGTTTCAAAGAATTAAACCTACTACATGTATCTTTCTCACTGAACTCCGTCCAAAACACCAGAGTTTTACATTTGTGACCATATAATGCCTCATACAATATAATTTTATACATGACTGTTAACTGTTATAACAAGCAAATTCAACCAACAGCAAATATTTCCTTTTCAATTACCTTTGAATTCAAGTTCACAATATCTGAACCATATGCTCAGATTGATCATCTGTCTGAAAATGAAATACTGTACTAAAATGTAACCTTATACCAAGAGTTTTTTATAACTTGTTTCAAATCAGGATAAAATGTGCAGGCTTTGTCGAACAATCGACAATTACTCAAATCGTATCTTTCTTTTTCATAGACAGGAATAATTTTGATATAAAATTCCATAGTTACTTTGTCCCATTTCCATTTCGGTATCTTCGCTGGCTATAGCCATCCTGAAAGTTTCATCCTTATCTTGCTGGTACATCCAACATTTAAATACAATTTCAAAAATACCACATTTCACTTCTGAGCTACTAATACATCTTTTTCAAATCATTATGCATTTTATCATTTTTTGGATAAACCGACATAGTACCACTGCGATCATTCTTGTATAATTTTTCGTACAAGCTTCAAATCCTTTAGTACACAGACTCTATATCCGAATAACAAACATTTATCGAATCTATTTTGAAATTCTGAATCAGAAATTATTTCACACTGTATTTATTTAACTTACAACTCATTATCACTTTTCTGAGTTTCACTGTTCTGCTGTAGAAACATTGGTTAAGCTCTATACTCAACTAAAATTATTCTTTCATCAAACAATAGCAATCGAGTATTTATTTCTCATAAAGCAAACAAAGAATTTTTTACTCAACATATCAACAACTATATTTACTTTTCCTAAATGATAGTCAATTACCCAAATCAGGGTCTTTCAATAATTCCAGCTATATACGCAATCTCAAAGTCAAATCTTTTAGTAACATCAAATACTTCAAATTTTTACGATCAATACTTATATGATATTTTCACCATACAGATACTGTTACCAAATTCTCAGTGCAAAAACAATAATTGTCAACTCAAGATCATATTTCGAGAAACTCTTTTCCCGTAGTTTTATCTGGCTGGAAGTATAGACCATTTCTTTACCTTTATTCTTCAAAACATAGTTTAATTCATTTAATGATGTATCACTGTAATAATAAATTCTTTACCCGATTCAGAATGAACCAGGACTGATGTAATATCCTAAAATTTGAGTATTATTTGTATTGGCTCGGGTATGAATTTTATGTGTTAGCATAGTCTTGTGAAGGCTTGATTTTATTTAGGAAGCTAGAATAATTTGTAGTATACATTATTTAATGAAGTGGATTAAGTGAGCTTGACACTTAAGTTAATTTAAGTGTTAAATTAAGAATATGAGGAGTTAGTGGCAAGGTGGTTATGATGCTTGGATAGTTGCTTGAGGTTAGAGGTTCGAGTAGCATGTTTAGCATTTTGAAGACTTTATTTTTGTGTTCTAGCATTGATGGATGGTCAAACTTTATTTATGATAGGTTGGACTCTTAATTTTTGGTAGGTTGAATATTTGTTTAAGGAAAGCATGAAATTGGGGATAAGAATCTTAAGGTTTTG
Source organism: Gossypium rotundifolium (assembly GCA_025506655.1). Taxonomy (NCBI): domain Eukaryota; kingdom Viridiplantae; phylum Streptophyta; class Magnoliopsida; order Malvales; family Malvaceae; genus Gossypium; species Gossypium rotundifolium. The sequence continues at coordinate 67,631,754 of CP106729.1, read as the reverse complement.
GTATGATGAGGGGACAAAAGGCATGGGATATGGAGGATGTTTTGGAAAGTATTCCTAGGCCTTTAGTACATGTATGTGGACGGCATGGGTGTTTAGGGGGTGGCCGAATGTTGTTAGGTGGTTTGGGGTGGTATAGTTAGCCAACTTTTGCATTTGTGCATCTTTTGGTATTATTTTTCTTTCTCTCCAAAAACTCCCACCTTGGCCGAATGTCTATTGTGCTTTTAGTGCAAATTTACCTTTGGTTTTAGCCTTATTTTGTTTGAACCAAATACCATCTTCTTTCTTTCATTTGCTCTTTTGAAACCGAAACTACAATTGAGCTTTGTGCATTTTTGTGCACTTTCTTTTTGGCAAAGAAGTGTTTGGCCGAACCTCTCTCCCATATTTCTCTTTTTTCTTCTCTTGAGATTGGTTCATAATCACATTTCTCCTACTTTCTCTTGGCTAAAACTTCCTTCTCTCCATCTCTCTTTACTTTCTTTAATTTTTGTTCAAAGTCATAAACATTCCTCTACTATTGAAATCTCTTTCATCTTTTTCCTTTTTCCTTTCTCTTTCTCCACTTTAATCGAATCCTTTTTGTTATTACAAATCAACCATAGAAGAATTTCTTTGACCATTTAATCATTTTGCCGAAATTTCCCTTTCTCTTATTGTTTTGTTTTGGCCTAATATTCAAGGGTAGATTCTCTTTTGCTTTCTTCAATCGATTTTGGTTAATAAGTAAGTATTCTTGGCCGATTTTCCTATTATTTCTTTTCTCCTCTCTATGTTATTTTCTTGTGGACAAAGGCCGAACCTATGGGCAATTGTTGCAAGGTTCTAACCATTTTAGGAACCGATTTCTTTTAGGCTCCTCGGGACGTTGGAAGCAATCAATCTAAGCCTCACATCTTGATTATCGTTTTGGGTAAGTTTATGTAAGACTTGGTTTTCGAAGTGATAACTCATTGGATTTAGTGGTAGGGTCGAATTGCTTTTGTTTATAATTTAAGTATTGGCTGATTGTAGGATAAGGTGATCTAGTGCGATAGATCGGATCTCCAGAAGTTAGTTCTTGCTTTGGTGAAAGGTGTGTATCTTACACACTTTATAACTTGGTTTATATATATGTATTTATGTGTGTTATAACTAATCATATTATGAAAGTGGGAAAAACGATGAGATTTGGATATGATACCATGATGGTATGAATGAGGATTCGGGTAAGTCCGTTTCTATATGTTGTAAATACATGTGGATAGAAATCATGATCTATGATTTATGATATATTTGTTATGAGATACATATCAAAGTATATTGACATGATTTGTTTATTTATTGCATTGGCATGGGCAATATGAGAGGAGGGAAGATTGATATCGTGACTTGGTCACCAATGATTTGGTATCACATTCGTGTCTTGGACACCGAGGTTTGGTACCTCCAGTGATTTGGTATCACATTCGTGTCTTGGACACGGAGGTTTGGCACCTCATAGCGACTCGTCCCCGTGGTTAATACCACCGTGGGTTGGCCCCACTTTTGAGATATGGGATCGCCGCCATGATTTGGTATCACACGTGGGTTGGCCCCAGATGGTTATTCGTGACTTTAGTCACCAAAGATTTGGTATCACATTTATATCGTGACTTTGGTCACCAGTGGTTTGGCACCACCAGTGGTTTGGTACCACATGGGGTAGAAAAGGAGTTATGGATGGCTAGGTTAGGTGCATTATACATATATGTTGCTTTGTTATAAATTGTGTAAGTATGTGGTATTTACACGGGTGGGAATATGCATCGAGTCTTGGTGACTCACCTTCTCCTTATCCTTTCGGTGATTCGTGAGATCGCGGATGATGAGCCGGATGAACTCGAGGAGGCCATGCAATAAAAGTTGGTTTTATATGAACTTCTATTTGGGTATTTTATTTTAATTTGGTTTTCATATTTTATGGATTTGTAATAAGGCCTGTTTAATTTTGTTTTGGATTATTTTTATGTTTTGAACATGTTTTAAATATGGTTTATAAATTTCATGATTATTATAATAAATTGAGCACCAAGTTTTCTAAACTATAAAACGCGACGGTTTTTAAAACGTTACCATCGGGTAACATAAATCATTTGATAATTTAAACAACTTAAGTGTTTTCGATAATTTAAATGATTTTCAAATATTAAGTTTCTACATTCAAATGCAAATGGTTTTCAAAGAAATAATTCAAGTTTTCTTAAAATGATATAAATGTTTTCTAACCTATGATTTATTCACTTATTTTAAAAGTTTTATGTAATTTCAAAGTAAATCTTCGCTTTTAAGTTATTAAACATGTAATTTCTACAAATATAGAATTTCAAAGAGTTTTTCACAAAATTTAATTGTTAATTCGATTCTTTCAAAAATATTTTCCTCGGTGACATACCGATTCATTCGTGGCATATTGACCGGTTTGGGGTGTTACAAATTGGTATCGAGCCAAGTTCAAAGCTTTACTTTGTGGGCCCGAGGCCCAAAATGATTTGAAGTATGGTTTTAAAATGTTTTGTTGAAAATTTTATGGTTGGAAAGGCATGGCCCCAAGTTTTCGGCATCAATCCGTCCTGGTAAGTACATCAAAACTGTTGATTTTGATGATATGATTTTAGTGATGTTGATATGACTATATAGTAGTAGGAACTACTTTAGTGACCCAAAACTATAGGTTTGGTGTACTCACGAAACAATCTCTTATTAAAATTTTTTCATAAAACTATGCTTTAAAAGAAAGTGGAATAATGACTAATGCATAAAACTTTTAAATCAGATAAGTCGAGACTTTAGATATGAGTACTCAAGGTCGAGGTCGTGTTATGCGTGGACGTGGTCGTGGTAGGATGGCTGTGTCTGAGCCAGTGAGGTCGGGTCAAGGATCCGAGAATGAGGTACCACCAGTTCCACCACCAGCGGTTGGAGTTGAGCATCAGGATCAAACGGGGGACGACGCAGTGTCTCAAGCAATGCTGAGAGTTCTTGAGAGGGTAGCTGGAATAGGAGGAGGCGTGGGAGCTCAAAAATCTGTACCTGAGCGACTCCGAGCCAACGGAGCCGAGGTATTTCGAGGTGTTTCGGGTGTAGCTCCCAGCTCGGCTAAATATTGGTTAGAGGCGACGGAGTGAATCATGGATGATCTGGATCTAAATGCTGAGGAAAAGCTAAAAGGGATTGTGTCGCTTCTTCGTGACGAGTCATATCAGTGGTGGCTCACGATTCGGAATGGTACTGTAGCAGAGGATCTCACTTGGGACTTTTTAAGGCAGCGTATCAGAAGAAATATATTGGATCTAGTTATGTTGATGCGCATCGTAAGGCATTTCTGAGTTTGGTCCAAGGGAGTAAATCCATATCAGAGTATGAGGCTGAGTTCTTAAGATTGAGCCGTTATGCTGGAGGTATTGTGGCTTGAACCTGAGCGATGTGTCCGATTCAAGATGGTTTGAAGGACGAGCTGAGATTGTTGATTGCTCCACATCAGGAGCGAGAGTTTGCTACTTTGGTTGAAAAGGCTAAGATAGCCGAAGGAATAAAAGAATCTGGAAGGCAAAGTTACGACCAGAATAAGCATAAGAGAGGATATGGATCATCTGGGTCAGCTGGTAATGTTCAGAAGAGGGCTAGGCAAAATGGGCTGAATCAGTCTGGGAGGCTCATTCGCTAATCGTGGACCAAAGACGTGTAATCGATGTGGGAAATTTTATTGGGGCGAATGTTGGACCGGAGGAAAAGGCTGTTTCGAGTGTGGTTCGCTGGATCATCGTGTGAGGGATTGTCTATGTAAGCAAGCCAAGAATCAGTCTGAGGGACAAGGTCGTGCTCAGTTCAGAAAGGAGGGACCGTCACCACAGAGAGGTCGTGGTAATGGTAGAGGAAGTAATGGTTCTAGTCGAGGCCATGGAGCATCGGCAGAGATGCAAGCAACACTGAGGCAAGACAGCCTGGTTTGGTGTATGCAGTGAGGCGTCGAGAGGAGAGTGACGCACCGGATGTCATAACCGGTACGTTCTTAATATTTGGTGTTCTATATACTGCTTTGATAGATGTGGGTTCGACGCATTCGTATGTTGCTAGTAGTATAGTAAAGACTATGAATCTAGATTCTGAAACTGCTTCTAGGAAGATGACCGTACTTAGTCCTCTAGGTCACTCTATAGAAGTAGATAAGCTATATAGAGATGTACCCCTAGAACTTCAAGGGGTAGTGTTCGTGGTGATCCGATGGAACTACCGCTTGAGGAGTTCGATCGATTCTTGGGATGGACCGTTGGTTAAGTACCAAGCAAGTTTGGATTGCTTGCTAAGCGTATGGTTTTGAAGACAGCGGAAGGTGAAGAAGTGGTCATGATAGGTAATAGAAGAGATTATCTATCCAACGTGGTATCTGCATTGAAAGCTGTGAAGATGGTCAGGAAGGGCTGTGAAGCGTTTGTGGTTCATGTGTGTGCTTTGGAAGCTAAGGAGTCTCCTGTGGAAAATGTTCGTACGGTAAAGGATTATACTGATGTATTTCTAGAAGAACTTCCGGGACTGCCTCCGGATCGTGAAGTCAAATTCGGTATAAATTTGTTACCCGGAACGGCGCCAGTGTCTATAGCTCCGTATAGGATGGCACCGAAGGAATTGATGGAATTGAAGGCTCGATTCGGGAGTTGTTGGATCGAGGTTTCATTCGACCAAGTGTTTCGCCTTGGGAGCACCTCTGTACTTTTGTCAAGAAGAAGGATGGTTCGATGCGGAAGTGTATAGACTACCGCCAATTGAATAAGCTGACGATCAAAAACAAGTATCCATTGTCGAGGATAGATGACTTGTTTGATCAGCTTAAATGGGCTGCGATTTTCTCCAAGATTGATTTAAGGTCTGGATATCATCAGCTAAAGGTGAAAGAGGCTGATATCCATAAGACGGCATTTCACACTAGGTATGGGCACTACGAGTTTCTGGTGATGCCGTTTGGGTTGACTAACGCTACCAAGAACATTCATGGATATGATGAATCAGGTATTCCAGCAGTTTTTGGATCAGTTTGTTGTGGTTTTTATAGATGATAGTTTGGTATACTCAAAGTCAGAGGAGGAGCATGATGCGCATTTGCGAGTAGTGTTGCAGATTCTGAGGGAAAAGTAACTTTTTGCTAAATTTAGTAAGTGCGAGTTCTGGCTTAGGGAGGTGACTTTCTTGGGTCATGTTGTATCAGCCGAGGGGATTAGAGTGGATCCTTGGAAGATTGAGGCAGTGTTGGATTGGAAGCCACCTAAGTCAGTGGCTGAGATTCGGAGTTTTCTAGGTCTGGCGGGGTATTACCGAAGGTTTGTAGAGGGATTTTCTTTGATCGCCGCACCGATGACCAAGTTGTTGAGGAAAGGAGTTCCATTTGTATGGATCGAGAAGCAGCAAGAAAGTTTCGACAAGTTGAAGAAGATTCTGAAGCTCCGCTTTGATTCAACCCGAAGCGTGCAAGGAAATTCACGGTTCTTGTGATGCATCACATCCTGGTTTGGGATGTGTGCTAATGCAGGAAGGAAAGGTAGTGGCTTATACATCTCGGCAGTTGAGACCATATGAGGTTAATTATCCAACGCATGATTTGGAATTAGCAGCAGTGGTTTCCGCCTTGAAGATTTGGAGACACTATTTGTACGGAGAGAAGTCGATAGTCTACACGGATCACAAGAGTCTTAAGTATCTTTTGACTCAGAAGGATTTGAACTTGAGGCAGCGTAGATAGATTGAGTTGTTGAAGGACTACGACTGTTCGATTGAGTATCATCTGGGCAAGGCTAACGTGGTGGCAGATGCGTTGAGCCGTAAGGTTGTATCAGACTTAAGATCGATATTTGCTCGTCTTAGCTTATATGATGATGGAAGTCTTTTAGCTGAATTGCAAGTCAAGCCGACTTGGTTAGAGCAAATCAAGGAGAAACAGTTAGAGGATGATGGTTTAAATGATCGGAGATTGCAAGTTCAGAATGGAGGTTTAGAGAATTATAGTTTGTCCAGTAATGGAGTCCTGTGTTTTCAAGGGAGAGCTTGTATGCCGAAGGATGTAGAGTTGAGGCAAAGGATTCTTCGGGACGTACATAGCAGCCCATATGCTATGCATCCCAGAGGTAGCAAGATGTATCGGGATTTGAGAGAGCAGTTTTGGTGGCCAGGTCTGAAGCGGGAGGTAACCGAGTTTGTGGGTAAATGTCTGACGTGTCGAGAGGTCAAAGTCAACATCGGTTTCATTCTGGTTACTTCAATGGTGAAGATTCCACAAGAAGTGGGAGAGGATCACTATGGATTTTGTCGAGGATTACCTCTTACACCTAGTAAGGAGGACTCAGTTTGGGTGATTGTGGATCCTCTGACTAAGTCAGCTCATTTCATTCCGGTAAGGGTGGATTATTCGCTTTAGAGGCTAGCTAAGTTGTATGTGGCGGAGATAGTGAGGTTGCACGGTGTGCCAGTGTCGATCATCTCGGATAGAGATTCTAGATTTTCGTCGAGGTTTTGGAGAGCGTTACATCAGGCTTTGGACGCAGCGGATTTCATTCGATCGCATTTCATCCATAGTCTGACGGGTAGTCGAAAGGGTCATTCAGATTTTAGAGGATATGCTGAGAGGATGTGTTTTGGACTTTTGAGGCAGCTGGGAAGAGTTTTTGTCGTTAGTTGAGTTCGCATACAACAATAGTTATCAAGCAAGCATTAAGATGGCACCATATGAGGCATTGTATGGTAGGAAGTGTCGCACACCTACATGTTGGACAGAGTTGAGTGAGCGTCAGATGTTTGGACCAGAGTTTGTTGCGGAAACTGAGGATAAGGTGAAATTGATTCAGGCTCGTCTGAAGGAAGCTTCGGATAGGCAGAACTCTTATACCGATCTCAAGCGGAGGGATATAGAGTTTGCCGTGGGTGACAAAGTTTTTCTGAAGGTCTCGCCATGGAAGAAAGTGTTAAGATTTGGGAGAAAAGGCAAGTTAAGTCTAAGGTTCATTAGACCGTTTAAGGTGTTGAGATGAGTGGGACCAGTAGCCTACCATCTTGAGTTGCCAGCAGAACTGAGTCAGATTCACGATGTGTTTCATGTCTCTATGCTTAGACGCTATCGTTCTGATCCATCGCATGTCGTGGCTATAGAGGAAATAAAAGTGAGTCTAGATTTGACGATTTGATCGAGATGTAAAAGTTCTGCGGAGGAAGTCAGTTCCTTTAGTGAAAGTCTTATGGCGAAATCATGGCATGGAAGAAGCTACTTGGGAACCGGAGGATGCGATAAGACAGCAGTATCCTCAACTCTTTTGATCAGGTAATTTCAAGGACAAAATTTTCTTAAGGGGGTAGAATTGTAATATCCTAAAATTTGAGTATTATTTGTATTGGCTCGGGTATGAATTTTATATGTTAGCATAGTCTTGTGAAGGCTTGATTTTATTTAGGAAGCTAGAATAATTTGTAGTATGGGTTATTTAATGAAGTGGATTAAGTGAGCTTGACACTTAAGTTAATTTAAGTGTTAAATTAAGCATATGAGGAGTTAGTGGCAAGGTGGTTATGATGCTTGGATAGTTGCTTGAGGTTAGAGGTTCGAGTAGCATGTTTAGCATTTTGAAGACTTTATTTTTGTGTTCTAGCATTGATGGACGATCAAACTTTATTTATGATAGGTTGGACTCTTAATTTTGGTAGGTTGAATATTTGTTTAAGGAAAGCATGAAATTGGGGATAAGAATCTTAAGGTTTTGGTATGATGAGGGGACAAAAGGCATGGGATATGGAGGATGTTTTGGAAAGTATTCCTAGGCCTTTAGTGCATGTATGTGGACGGCATGGGTGTTTAGGGGGTGGTAAATGTTGTTAGGTGGTTTGGGGGTATAGTTAGCCAACTTTTGCATTTGTGCATCTTTTGGTATTGTTTTCTTTCTCTCCAAAAACTCCCACCTTGGCCGAATGTCTATTGTGCTTTTAGTGCAAAATTGCCTTTGGTTTTAGCCTTATTTTGTTTGAACCAAATACCATCTTCTTTCTTTCATTTGCTTTTTTGAAACCGAAACTACAATTGAGCTTTGTGCATTTTGTGCACTTTTTTTTGGCAAAAAGTGTTTGGCCGAACCTCTCTCCCATATTTCTCTCTTTTCTTCTCTTGAGATTGGTTCATAATCACATTTCTCCTACTTTCTCTTGGCTGAAACTTCCTTCTCTCCATCTCTCTTTACTTTCTTTCATTTTTGTTCAAAGCCATAAACATTCCTCTCCCATTGAAATCTCTTTCATCTTTTTCCTTTTTCCTTTCTCTTTCTCCACTTTAATCGAATCCTTTTTGTTATTACAAATCAACCATAGCCGAATTTCTTTGACCATTTAATCATTTTGCCGAAATTTCCCTTTCTCTTATTGTTTTGTTTTGGCCGAATATTCAAGGGTAGATTCTCTTTTGCTTTCTTCAATCGATTTTGGTTAATAAGTAAGTATTCTTGGCTGATTTTCCTATTATTTCTTTTCTCCTCTCTATGTTATTTTCTTGTGGACAAAGGCCGAACCTATGGGCAATTGTTGCAAGGTTCTAACCATTTTAGGAACCGATTTCTTTTAGGCTCCTCGGGACGTTGGAAGCAATCAATCTAAGCCTCACATCTTGATTATCGTTTTGGGTAAGTTTAGGTAAGACTTGGTTTTCGAAGTGATAACTCATTGGATTTAGTGGTAGGGCTGAATGGCCTTTGTTTATAATTTAAGTATTGGCCGATTGTAGGACAAGGTGATCTAGTGCGATAGATCGGATCTCCGGAAGTTAGTTCTTGCTTTGGTGAAAGGTGTGTATCTTACACACTTTATAACTTGGTTTATATATATGTATTTATGTGTGTTATAACTAATCATATTATGAAAGTGGGAAAAACGATGAGATTTGGATATGATACCATGATGGTATGAATGAGGATTCGGGTAAGTCCGTTTCGATATGTTGTAAATACATGTGGATAGAAATCATGATCTACGATTTATGATATATTTGTTATGAGATACATATCAAAGTATATTGACATGATTTGTTTATTTATTGCATTGGCATGGGCAATATGAGAGGAGGTGTAACACCCTAAAAATCTGAGTATTTAAATTGGCATGATTTTGGTGTTTAGATGTTAAAGGAAAAAATTTTACTTTTATTTTAGTGTTTATTAAAGTCCTAGAGAGGGTAAAGCATAATTTGGAGAAGAATAAAATTTATTATTGGGAATTTATTGAAGTGAAACAAAGGTGATTAAGACTTAAGCTAAATTATGTGCTAAAAGTGTCATAAAATGAGCATATGGCATGGTGGAGATTGGCGCATGGGTTCAAGTAAGAGGAAGAGGTTCGAATCCTTGTATAGCACCTAGATAAAATTTTTGTTTTAATTTTCTGCTCATGGCTATGAAGTGTCGGCAAGGGACATATAAGGAAGGTGTTGACCATGTATTTTTGGTTAGTGTATCAAGAGATTAAGGTAACAACTAACATATGGTATGGAATCAAAAGTTTAAGGAAAGATAGGGGGACATAAGGCACTTATCTAGGGAAAATTTGGAAAGAAATAATGGCCAATTGACCATAGGTGGACGGCAATATTGGTAGGGGAGGAGAGCCAAAATTTTGTTAGTTGGCAAAAATCTCATTCTTTTCTCTTTGGTTAACCTTTGCACTTTGTGCAGAAATTTTATTCCTCTCCTTTCAATATCCCTTTGGCCGAATTTTTGCACTTGGTTAAGCCAAAGTTTTGTGACCGCTTGGTCATTCCTTTTCTTATCTTGATAACCAATTCTTGTGCCTCTTTCTTCTTGTGCGAAATCACCTATACCAAAATCAACTTCTTTTCTTTTTTCTTTGCCATGGCCGAATATACCAAAGACCTAAAGTTCTTATTTTTCTTTTCTTTTCTTCTAATCTCCTTGAAATCAAAACATCATCACCATCATCCTTTCGTTCTTATACTATTTCTTTTCAATCGAAAATTCTCTCCATCTTCACTCTCTTGGCAATGTTATTGTGCCTATAAGCCAAAAATTATTTTTCCATTCTTAATCAATTATAGCCTAATCTTCCATCAATTAAACATCATTCTTAATCTTTCTTTTCAATCGTGGGAAGTAGGTAAGGGTTTCTCTCCATTTTTGATTTATTGATTAGTGATATTATGGTAGAATATCATAGGATTATTGAAAGTCTTTTGGATTGATATAGCATTCATTCTAATAACGTTCTTTTCGTTATTATTATTTAGTGCAATAACGGAGATTGGAATTCAAGTGATCGGAGAATCGTGGAAACGTTGGAAACGTTTCATTTTGTAAGGAAATCCTACTTTTAAATCTCTAGTATTATTGATATTATTTTAGATCTAACTAAAATCTTTTGGATCTTGAAGACCGCCAAGATAGGGAAGAAAAGGCGGTGTTTAGTTATCGTAAGAGGGTGGATCTGTAAATCCCCCATTCAAACGAAGAGCGGTTTCTGCAGTCCGGGATTTTCCACTGGGTTGTGGGCCATCTTCCGAAAGAAGTCCATTATTTGAAGTAGTACGAACCTCTGAGTCAAGATCGTTGGTGGATTCTCGTGCTAGTGAATCGATAAACGAAGGAAAACCGAAAATCGAAGTGATTCAAAATCAAGAGGGTAAGATTTTGGATCCATTAACAAATAAGATTATTTTTGCGAATTAGTTGTCTAACTAATCGAAATATATTTTAGGTGCCGAGGAGCGAGAAGGATAATACTCACCAGATCGAGGTGTGTAATTTCACCTCATTATTTTTGGGTTGTATGTCAAATTTCGGTATGGTAGAAAAATCGTAAAACGACTAGATCGGTAAAAGCACAAAATTGATATTTTGACGAAATACGTAAAACGACTAAATCGTGAAAATTACGAAACGCCTCAAGAAATTAATTGATATTATGAAAATTTGATGTTTTGTGAAAATGGGTAGTAAATACTCTAGTTCGTGAAAATGGGCCAGAAATACTCTAGTTCGTGAAAATGGGCCGTAAATACTCTAGTTCGTGAAAATGGGCCGTAAATACTCTAGTTCGTGAAAATGGGTCAAAATACTCTAGTTCGATAAATTGGGCCATAAATACTTCTAGTTCGTTAAAATTTAGCCAAACGCTCTAGTTTGGTAAATGGGCCAAAGCCCACTAAATTGCTAAATGGATAAATTGCTATAATTATGGGCCAAATGAAATGTCATTGATAAAACCCACCATGTTATGTATTGATAATAAATTTTATATTTTTAAAGTACATGTATAATTGCATGGGTGGGATTTATGAAGAGAAGAATGGCCATTGCCACAATATCGGCTTATTGCCTCTAGTTAGGTGGCTTTGCCACAATATCGCTTATTGCCTCTAGTTCGGTGGCTTCGCCACAATATCGACTTATTGCCTCTAGTTCGGTGGCTTTGCCACAATATCGCTTATTGCCTCTAGTTCTATGGCTATGCCACAATTATAACAGCTTAATGCCTACGATTGGTGTGATGGCGGGGTGGGTTGACTTGATCCCCACAGGTGTGATGGTTGGTACGGGGGTGTTAGCGGATGGTTATTAGGTTTGGGTTGGGAATTTCATTTTTCATGCATTTATTAATTATTTTAAATTCATGTTATATTGTTAAATTTCAATTGGGCTCAAGCCCAAGATAATATCTTGACAATCGGCCCAATAATGGTGGTAAGTGAGTTACACATCGAGTTCTAAGTAACTCACCCCTTTAATTTCTTTCCATCTCGTAATGGAAACCGATGTGGACTTAATGAGGATGACTTCGTGGAGGCCATACTGCTATATATGGGTTATTTAAAACTCTGAACTTTTAATTAATATTTTTACTATGTTGGGATGTTGTAATAAATGGCCTCTATAAATAACTTATGGATTTTATGTGTGTTTGGGATTTAAACTTTATTTTGGGCTTTTAAAACATGGGTATGTGATTTATGATGCTTTACTTAAATAAATTTGGGTTTTCAAAGTATATGGAATTCTTTAATAAAAAAAAATTCTTTTTATTGTTAACTCTTTAACAAATCTCCTAACGGTTTTGATAATACAATGATTTTCAACTAATGTTTTTAAATATTTATCAAAATCTAATACTCTTCAAATTTTAAACTCAGTAAACAATATTGTAGTTTTCAACTCGTTAAAGAATCAAGAATAGTTCGAATCATGTAACAAACCAAATCTAGTCTCAACGCATGACCGGTTTGGGGTGTTACATTTAGTGGTATCGAGCCAGCCAAAAAACTCTACTGTGGTTTGGGTTCAAAAATAATTTTGTATGAAAATGCTCAATGGTATTTTAAAGATCGGTATGGCACCACAAGCATCCAAGCAACAAGTCAAGTAAGTATATCTTGCTTAAATGATTACTATGATATGATCATAGGAATACTCTAGAACTTCTAGTTTTAGATGTGAAAAACTGTAGAGATTGAGACTATAGGACACGCTATAAAACAACTTTATATCTCAAATCTCATAAAATATCGTTAATAAACACCAAACAAAATTACGATTCATAAAACTTGTAATCGATAAACGAACAAGCAATCATGAGTACAAGAGGACGTGGTCGTGGACGCGTAGACGTGGTAGTGGTAGAGGCCGAGGTGCTACGGTGAAGCACCAAATCATATGCAGTGGACGCCTTTGCGTCCATAGAAAGTGAGACCGGATCACGCGATCACATGGAAGAAGATCATGCATTGACTCAAGCAATGCTACGAGTCTTGGAAAGGGTCATTGGAACTAGAATTGGGCCAACAACTCGTGGGTCAATTTCAGAGCGACTTAAAGCGAATAATGCGAAGTTTTCGAGGAGTCTCGGTGTAGCTCCAAATGTGGCGAATCATCGCTCGAAGTCGTGGAACGGATTATGGATGATATGGAATGCACTGACTGAAAAAAAAGGAGAGGCTGTATCCTTATTGAGAGATGAGGCGACGATGGTGGCTCATCGTTCGAGAAGGCATCAAGCCGCGACCGATTAACTGGGAATTCTTTAAAGTCGCCTTCCAAGGAAAATACGTCGAACGAGCTATGTAGATGCCCGAAGGAAGGAATTTCTGAATCTTGTCCAAGGAAGTAAGACCGTGGCAAGATATGAAGTGAGTTTTACGTCCGAGCCGTTATGCCCGGACAATTGTAGCATGATCATGAACGCTAGTATGCGTTTAGGATGGACTTAATGATGAGTGAGGGTTACGATTGCTCGCAACAAGTTAGAAATTTTCGACTCTTGTGGAGAAGGCCAAAATAGCCAAGAGGCTAAGAACTCGAACGCAGTAACCAGAAAGATCCCGAAACAAGAGAGAGACACAACAGTCTGGTTCTTCCAAGAGATTCCAGAAGAAACCCCGAAATGATGAATCAGTTCAAGGCAGAACCCCAGTAGCAAATAATCGAAGTCGAGATTGCACTGAGTGTGGGAAAAGGCATTTGGGGAATCTTTGGAGGAAAACGGGTGCATGCTACAAATGCGGTTCAATGGAACATCAGTACAAAAGTTGTCCTCGACGAATGGATACGACTCAAGAAGTCCGTAATAATGATGCACAGCCGGCCAGGGGTAATCAGCAGCCACCGAGAGGTCGTGGACCAGGTCGTGGTGGTAATGGGGCTGGTCGTGGTCAAGGTGCACCGGTCGAGGCAATGGTAATAGAGGAAATGCGATGCAAGACACTGGATCGGTCTATGCGCTAGACGCCGCAAGACGCAAGAATGCACTGATGTGATAACTGCACGTTCTTCATTTTGATGTACTGTTATTGCCTTAATAGATATTGGCTCTACTCATTCATATGTATCTAGTGCCATATCTGAAATCAATTTAGAATCAAATTATCGAAAATGAGATGACAAGAATCACCCTTTAGACACGAAGAATCTATTAATAAAATATTTAAAGACGTGCCCTTAAAAATCCAAGAGGAAGTATTCTTAGCAAATTTGATGGAACTACCTTTCTACGAGTTCGATCTCATTCGGGCATGGACTGGTTGGTTAACCATCGGTATGAATTGGATTGTGCTGAAAACGAATGTCGATGAGGACCCGGATGATAAGGAAATCATAATGATTGGTGAACGAAAGAACTATCGGCAAATGTGGTATCTGCATTAAAAGCGGAGAAGTTGGTGCGGAAAGGTACGGGCATTCCTAGCCTTTATCTCAGGCTTTGGATGCCAAAGAATTATCCGTGAATGATGTGAGGACGGTGAAGGAATTTCCGATGTATTTCTGAAGAACTTCCCGGTATACCTCCAGATCGGGAAGTAGAATTTGGCATTGAGCTTTTGCTCGACGGCTCCGGTGTCCATTGCTCCTATAGAATGGCAATCGGGGAGTTGGTGAGCTCAAAGCTCAAATTCAAGAATTGCGGATCGGGATTCATTCGACCAAGTGTGTCTCCGTGGGAGCACCAGTTTTGTTCAATCAAGAAGAAGGATGGATCGATGCGTATGTGCATTGACTACGACAGCTTGAATAAATTGACGATCAAGAATCGGTATCCTCTGCCGAGAATTGACGACTTGCTTGATCAATTGAAGGGAGCTTCAGCTTTCTCCAAAATTGATTTAAGGTCAAGTTATCATCACTTAAAGTGAAAGAAGCGGACATTTATAAGACAAAGATTTGGACACGTTACGGACACTATGAGTTTGTAGTGATGCCGCTTGATTAACCAATGCACCAAATGCATTTATGGACATGATGAACCAGTCTTCCAACCATATTTAGACCGGTTTGTGGTAGTGTTCATAGATGATATATTGGTTTATTCGAGAAATGAGGAGGAACATGACCAAGATTTGCGGATAGTATTACAACTACTTCGTGATAAGCAATTGTATGCCAAATTTGGTAAATGCGAATTTTGGCTAAAGGAGGTGACTTTTCTTGGTCATGTAGTATCACCAAGGAATCGTGGTAGATCCTCGGAAAATTGAGGTTATTCGATTGGAAACCACCAATATCGATGGTGAAATTGAGTTTCTTAGGCTTACCGGATACTATAGACGCTTTGTAGGGTTTTCGCTTGATTCTTTGCACCCTAACTAAATTGTTGCGTAAAGGAGTTTCAGATATCTGACCGAAAAGCAGCAAGAGAGTTTTGAGAAATTGAAGAAGATCCCGACGAAGCTCCGGTTTGATTCACCAGAGGCCTAAAAGAATTCACTGCTTATTGTGATGCGTCTCACACGGTGCAGGTGGTGTGTTGATGCAAATGGAAAGGTGGTGGCCTATGCTTCTCGTCAATTGAGACCACACGAAGTAAACTACCCTACTCATGATTTGGAGTTAGGCTGCTGTTGTCTTTGCTCTAAAGATTTGGAGGCACTATCTCTATGGTGAGAAGTCCATAATCTACACGGATCACAAGAGTCTTAAATACCTCCTTACCCGTAGGAGTTGAATTTAAGGCAAAGAAGATGGGTAGAATTGTTAAAAGATTATGATTTCTCCATCGAATACCATCCCGAAAGGCTAATGTGGTAGCCGACGCGTTAAGTCGTAAGGCAGATCTCAATTAAGAGCTCTGCTTGCCCATTTGAGTCTGCGAGGATGGCGGTTGTTAGCGTAACTTGGTGAAGCCGCTATGGTCGGAACAAATCAAGGAAAAGCAGACATCGATGAGAAGTTGGGACCTTTATCGCGACAAGTTGAAAATGGCGAAATTGAGGATTTTGGAATAAACACGAGGGTGTGTTGTGCTTTCGAGGAAGAGTATGCATGCCTAAGGATTTAGATTTGAGGCAAGCGATTCTACGGAAGCGATAGTAGCCCTTATGCTATGCATCCGGAGGAAATAAGATGTATCGAGATCTTCGTGAAACGATATTGGTGGCGAGGTTGAAGCGTGAGATTACTGAGTTCGTGGGAAAATGTTTGACTTGTCGCAAGTGAAGGCGAACACCAATTACCGTCTGGATTGTTACAACCGATAAAGATTCCTCTTTGGAAATGGGAGAGGATAACTATGGATTTTGTTAGTGGGTTACCGCTAACACCTACTAAGAAAAATTCCGTTTGGGTAATTGTTGATCGGTTGACTAAGACCGCCATTTCTTGCCGATTCGACGGATTATTCTTTGCGAAGTTGGCGAAACTTACGTGATCCGAAATTGTGAGGTTACATGGGGTACCTGTATCTATTATATCGGATAGGGACCCTAGGTTCACATCACGATTCTGGAAAGCGCTGCATGAAGCCTTGGGAACAAAGTTGAATTTCAGTACGGCTTTTCATCCTCGATCGATGGTCATCGGAAAGAGTAATTCGATATTGGAAGATATGTTAAGAGGATGCGTAATCGACTTGTGGGTAGTTGGGAGGATTATCTACCATCGCGTAATTTATGATAACAACAAGCTATCGCCTAGCATTCGATGGCACCTTACGAGGCATTGTATGGTCGTAAGTGTCGCTCTCCTATTTGTTGGACCGAGTTGGCGAAGATGATGTTAGGTCCCGAGATGATATCGAGACCGAGGATAAGGTAAAAGTTATTCGAGCACGTTGAAAGAAGCCTCGATAGATGTAAGTCGACGCAGATCTGAAACGGAGGGACATCGAGTATAGTGTGGGAGATCGGGTTTTCTTGAAGGTATCTCCTTGGAAAAGATCTTGATTCGGAAGGAAGGGCAAGCTAAGTCCTAGATATATTGGACCTTATCGTGTGATGAAGCGGGTTGGTCCAAAGGCATATCGATTGAGTTACCTCCTGAGTTAAACCAAATTCATAATGTCTTTCATGTTTCCATGTTGAGGCGTTATAGATCGGATCCTTTGCACATTATACCGGGTAGAAGAATTGAGCTGAATTCAGATTTGTCCTTTGAAGAAGAACCGGTGGAAATCCTAGACCGAGATGTCAAGGTACTAAGGAAGAAAACCGTGTCGTTAGTTAAAGTTCTATGGCGTAACCACGGAGTGGAAGAAGCTACGTGGGAACCAGAGGATGCAATTGACAACAATACCTCACCTTTTTCAACCGGGTAAATTTCGAGGACGAAATTTTCTTTAGGAGGGTAGAGTTGTAACACCCTAAAAATCGAGTATTTAAATTGGCATGATTTTGGTGTTTAGATGTTAAAGGAAAAAAATTTTACTTTTATTTTAGTGTTTATTAAAGTCCTAGAGAGGGTAAAGCATAATTTGGAGAAGAATAAAATTTATTATTGGGAATTTATTGAAGTGAAACAAAGGTGATTAAGACTTAAGCTAAATTATGTGCTAAAAGTGTCATAAAATGAGCATATGGCATGGTGGAGATTGGCGCATGGGTTCAAGTAAGAGGGAAGAGGTTCGAATCCCTTGTATAGCACCTAGATAAAATTTTTGTTTTAATTTTCGCTCATGGCTATGAAGTGCAGCAAGGGACATATAAGGAAGGTGTTGACCATGTATTTTTGGTTAGTGTATCAAGAGATTAAGGTAACAACTAACATATGGTATGGAATCAAAAGTTTAAGGAAAGATAGGGGGACATAAGGCACTTATCTAGGGAAAATTTGAAAGAAATAATGGCCAATTGACCATAGGCTTTGACGGCAATATTGGTAGGGGAGGAGAGCCAAAATTTTGTTAGTTGGCAAAATCTCATTCTTTTCTCTTTGGTTAACCTTTGCACTTTGTGCGTAAATTTTATTCCTCTCCTTTCAATATCCCTTTGGTAGAATTTTTGCACTTGGTTAAGCCAAAGTTTTGTGACCGCTTGGTCATTCCTTTTCTTATCTTGATAACCAATTCTTGTGCCTCTTTCTTCTTGTGCCGAAATCACCTATACCAAAATCAACTTCTTTTCTTTTTTCTTTGCCATGGCCGAATATACCAGCACCTAAAGTTCTTATTTTTCTTTTCTTTTTCTTCTAATCTCCTTGAAATCAAAACATCATCACCATCATCCTTTCGTTCTTATACTATTTCTTTTTCAATCGAAAATTCTCTCCATCTTCACTCTCTTGGCCGAATGTTATTGTGCCTATAAGCCAAAAATTATTTTTCCATTCTTAATCAATTATAGCCGAATCTTCCATCAATTAAACATCATTCTTAATCTTTCTTTTCAATCGTGGGAAGTAGGTAAGGTTTCTCTCCATTTTTGATTTATTGATTAGTGATATTATGGTAGAATATCATAGGATTATTGAAAGTCTTTTGGATTGATATAGCATTCATTCTAATAACGTTCTTTTCGTTATTATTATTTAGTGCAATAACGAGATTGGAATTCAAGTGATCGGAGAATCGTGGAAACGTTGGAAACGTTTCATTTTGTAAGGAAATCCTACTTTTAAATCTCTAGTATTATTGATATTATTTTAGATCTAACTAAAATCTTTTGGATCTTGAAGATCGTCAAGATAGGGAAGAAAAGGGCGGTGTTTAGTTATCGTAAGAGGGTGGATCATAAATCCCCATTCAAACGAAGAGCGGTTTCGCATCGGGATTTTCCATGGGTTGTGGGCCATCTTCCAAAGAAGTCCATTATTTGAAGTAGTACGAACCTCGAGTCATATCGTTGGTGGATTCTCGTGCTAGTGAATCGATAAACGAAGGAAAACCGAAAATCAAGTGATTCAAAATCAAGAGGGTAAGATTTTGGATCCATTAACAAATAAGATTATTTTTGCGAATTAGTTGTCTAACTAATCGAAATATATTTTAGGTGCCAGGAGCGAAGGGATAATACTCACGGTATCGAGGTGTGTAATTTCACCTCATTATTTTTGGGTTGTATGTCAAATTTCAGTATGGTAGAAAAATCGTAAAACGACTAGATCGGTAAAAGCACAAAATTGATATTTTGACGAATACGTAAAACGACTAAATCGTGAAAATTACGAAAACGCCTCAAGAAATTAATTGATATTATGAAAATTTGATGTTTTGTGAAAATGGGCCGAATACTCTAGTTCGTGAAAATGGGCCGTAAATACTCTAGTTCGTGAAAATGGGTAGTAAATACTCTAGTTCGTGAAAATGGGCAGTAAATACTCTAGTTCGTGAAAATGGGCAGTAAATACTCTAGTTCGATAAATTGGGCCATAAATACTCTAGTTCGTTAAAATTTAGCCAAAACGCTCTAGTTTGGTAAATGGGCCAAAGCCCACTAAATTGCTAAATGGATAAATTGCTATAATTATGGGCCAAATGAATGTCATTGATAAAACCCACCATGTTATGTATTGATAATAAATTTTATATTTTAAAAGTACATGTATAATTGCATGGGTGGGATTTATGAAGAGAAGAATGGCCATTGCCACAATATCGACTTATTGCCTCTAGTTCTATGGCTTTGCCACAATATCGACTTATTGCTCTAGTTCTTGGCTTTCGCCACAATATCGCTTATTGCCTCTAGTTCGGTGGCTTTGCCACAATATCGACTTATTGCCTCTAGTTCGGTGGGCTATGCCACAATTATAACAGCTTAATGCCTACGATTGGTGTGATGGCGGGGTGGGTTGACTTGATCCCCACAGTGTGATGGTTGGTACGGGTGTTAGCGGATGGTTATTAGGTTTGGGTTGGGAATTTCATTTTCATGCATTTATTAATTATTTTAAATTCATGTTATATTGTTAAATTCGAATTGGGCTCAAGCCCAAAGATAATATCTTGACAATCTGCCCAATAATGGTGGTAAGTGAGTTACACACCTGAGTTCTAAGTAACTCACCCTTTAATTTCTTTCCATCTCGGGTAATGGAAACCGATGTGGACTTAATGAGGATGACTTCGTGGAGGCCATAACGCTATATATGGGTTATTTAAAACTCGAACTTTTAATTAATATTTTTACTATGTTGGGATGTTGTAATAAATGGCCTCTATAAATAACTTATGGATTTTATGTGTGTTTGGGATTTAAACTTTATTTTGGGCTTTTAAAACATGGGTGTGATTTATGATGCTTTACTTAAATAAATTTGGGTTTTCAAAGTATATGGAATTCTTTAATAAAAAAAAATTCTTTTTATTGTTAACTCTTTAACAAATCTCCTAACGGTTTTTGATAATACAATGATTTTCAACTAATGTTTTAAATATTTATCAAAATCTAATACTCTTCAAATTTTAAACTCAGAAACAATATTGTAGTTTTCAACTCGTTAAAGAATCAAGAATAGTTCGAATCATGTAACAAACCAAATCTAGTCTCAACGCATAGACCGGGTTTGGGGTGTTACAGAGGGGAAGATTGATATCGTGACTTCGGTCACCATGATTTGGTATCACATTCGTGTCTTCTGACACCGAGGTTTGGTACCTCCGGTGATTTGGTATCACATTCATGTCTTCGGACACGGAGGTTTGGCACCTCATAGCGACTCGTCCTCGTGGTTAATACCACCGTAGGTTGGCCCCACTTTTGAGATATGGGATCGCCGCCATGATTTGGTATCACACGGGTTGGCCCCACAGATGGTTATTCGTGACTTTAGTCACCGTGATTTGGTATCACATTTATATCGTGACTTCGGTCACGATGGTTTGGCACCACCGTGGTTTGGTACCACATGGGTAGAAAAGGAGTTATGGATGGCAAGGTTGGGTGCCTTATACATATATGTTGCTTTGTTATAAATTGTGTAAGTATGTGGTATTTACAGGAGTGGGAATATGCACGAGTCTTGGTGACTCACCTTCTCCTTATCCTTTCAGTGATTCGTGAGATCATGGATGATGAGCCTGATGAACTCGAGGAGGCCATGCAATAAAAGTTGGTTTTATATGAACTTCCATTTGGGTATTTTATTTTAATTTGGTTTTCATATTTTATGGATTTGTAATAAGGCCTGTTTAATTATGTTTTGGATTATTTTTATGTTTTGAACATGTTTTAAATATGGTTTATAAATTTCATGATTATTATAATAAATTGAGCACCAAGTTTTCTAAACTACAAAACGCGACGGTTTTTAAATGTTACCATCGGGTAACATAAATCATTTGATAATTTAAACAACTTAAGTGTTTTCGATTATTTAAATGATTTTCAAATATTAAGTTTCTACATTCAAATGCAAATGGTTTTCAAAGAAATAATTCGAGTTTTCTAAAATGATATAATTGTTTTCTAACCTATGATTTATTCACTTATTTTAAAAGTTTTATGTAATTTCAAAGTAAATCTTCGTTTTGACTTATTAAACATGTAATTTCTACAAGTATAGAATTTCAAAGAGTTTTCACAAAAATTTAATTGTTAATTCGATTCTTTCAAAATATTTTCCTCAAGGACATACCGTATTCTATTGTGGCGTATTGACCGAGTTTGGGGTGTTACAACCGAGGCTTCGATCATCGTGGCTTCCAATTGATCAAAGCTTTACTAACATATATCGATCCATTCAAATCTTACATCTTTACGTAATAACTATGTCATCAATGTAACTATTTCAATTATTAACATTGAAGCTTTGAATTTTCCAAAGCCACAACCATCGATGATTCAAAACCATAGTGTTATATTATGACCGACATTTCATCTCGTATAGATAAAGCAACACTTCAATATCAATAGTGTACCTCAATTTATAACAGGGAGAACCGAATGTGGCCCCAATAATAACCAATGCAGTAATACAATTTCTATAATCTGTGATCCTTATCACCATACCTCATGACCAAGTCGATATTTATATCTCAGTAATGAATGTAATTACCTTCGACCGGTGAATATCTTTCTCGATAAACCATGTTTAAATAATAGTGAGGTGATGATATCTCGAGAAAATTTAGAAGAGTAATATCACACATACATCGGTAGAAACAACAGTGTTAAAGACAATATAACTTGTGCATTCGTAATTTAGGGCTTCAATCAATTGAAGTAGAAAACAGTATCACATGAATCTTATCATCAAATCTTATATCATTCATGATGAATTAGCAACCCAAGTAAAATAGAGCAATACCACTCATGAATCAACTAGACTTTCAAGAATTCCATTTATCATGATTTACTAGTCTTTCAATACGATGAATATTGCATATGTACATGCACAATTTCATATGCCTCGATAATAACAGAACTTATAAAGTACCCGTAAGATGTTGCTATAATATATTCAATTATAATAGT